>OY856187.1:393263319-393615819 GCA_963693315.1 Diogma glabrata
CTGAAAGGTGGGTCCAAAACAATCCCCTACCTCAAGTTATAGCATAATTGGTAAGCGGGTTTAGCCACAGCACCAGCTTTGGTTTCAAATGTAAAATTTTGGTTTTCAAATTATGGCCTGTTTAAGGTAGCAAACCTGGTATTTTGACTTATTTCGCTTAAATTGACATCTAGAGATTACCGCCAGCATATTTTTCAATTTTTTTTTTGACAAAAATTTTGCAAAAAAAAACCATGGGTTAACCCCTTACCTGTTTTTTTAGCGAAAAAAAAAGTTGTCGCAAATCTTGGGGAATGCGCATATCAAACTGAAAGGTGGGTCCAAAACAATCCCCTACCTCAAGTTATAGCATAATTGGTAAGCGGGTTTAGCCACAGCACCAGCTTTGGTTTCAAATGTAAAATTTTTGGTTTTCAAATTATGGCCTGTTTAAGGTAGCAAACCTGGTATTTTGACTTATTTCGCTTAAATTGACATCTAGAGATTACCGCCAGCATATTTTTTCAATTTTTTTTTGACAAAAATTTTGCAAAAAAAACCATGGGTTAACCCCTTACCTGTTTTTTTAGCGAAAAAAAAAGTTGTCGCAAATCTTGGGGAATGGCATATAAACTGAAAGGTGGGTCCAAAACAATCCCCTACCTCAAGTTATAGCATAATTGGTAAGCGGGTTTAGCCACAGCACCAGCTTTGGTTTCAAATGTAAAATTTTTGGTTTTCAAATTATGGCCTGTTTAAGGTAGCAAACCTGGTATTTTGACTTATTTCGCTTAAATTGACATCTAGAGATTACCGCCAGCATATTTTTTCAATTTTTTTTTTGACAAAAATTTTGCAAAAAAAACCATGGGTTAACCCCTTACCTGTTTTTTTAGCGAAAAAAAAAGTTGTCGCAAATCTTGGGGAATGGCATATAAACTGAAAGGTGGGTCCAAAACAATCCCCTACCTCAAGTTATAGCATAATTGGTAAGCGGGTTTAGCCACAGCACCAGCTTTGGTTTCAAATGTAAAATTTTTGGTTTTCAAATTATGGCCTGTTTAAGGTAGCAAACCTGGTATTTTGACTTATTTCGCTTAAATTGACATCTAGAGATTACCGCCAGCATATTTTTTCAATTTTTTTTTTGACAAAAATTTTGCAAAAAAAACCATGGGTTAACCCCTTACCTGTTTTTTTAGCGAAAAAAAAAGTTGTCGCAAATCTTGGGGAATGGCATATAAACTGAAAGGTGGGTCCAAAACAATCCCCTACCTCAAGTTATAGCATAATTGGTAAGCGGGTTTAGCCACAGCACCAGCTTTGGTTTCAAATGTAAAATTTTTGGTTTTCAAATTATGGCCTGTTTAAGGTAGCAAACCTGGTATTTTGACTTATTTCGCTTAAATTGACATCTAGAGATTACCGCCAGCATATTTTTTCAATTTTTTTTTTGACAAAAATTTTGCAAAAAAAACCATGGGTTAACCCCTTACCTGTTTTTTTAGCGAAAAAAAAAGTTGTCGCAAATCTTGGGGAATGGCATATAAACTGAAAGGTGGGTCCAAAACAATCCCCTACCTCAAGTTATAGCATAATTGGTAAGCGGGTTTAGCCACAGCACCAGCTTTGGTTTCAAATGTAAAATTTTTGGTTTTCAAATTATGGCCTGTTTAAGGTAGCAAACCTGGTATTTTGACTTATTTCGCTTAAATTGACATCTAGAGATTACCGCCAGCATATTTTTTCAATTTTTTTTTTGACAAAAATTTTGCAAAAAAAACCATGGGTTAACCCCTTACCTGTTTTTTAGCGAAAAAAAAAGTTGTCGCAAATCTTGGGGAATGGCATATAAACTGAAAGGTGGGTCCAAAACAATCCCCTACCTCAAGTTATAGCATAATTGTAGGTAAGCGGGTTTAGCCACAGCACCAGCTTTGGTTTCAAATGTAAAATTTTTGGTTTTCAAATTATGGCCTGTTTAAGGTAGCAAACCTGGTATTTTGACTTATTTCGCTTAAATTGACATCTAGAGATTACCGCCAGCATATTTTTTCAATTTTTTTTTGACAAAAATTTTGCAAAAAAAACCATGGGTTAACCCCTTACCTGTTTTTTTAGCGAAAAAAAAAGTTGTCGCAAATCTTGGGGAATGGCATATAAACTGAAAGGTGGGTCCAAAACAATCCCCTACCTCAAGTTATAGCATAATTGGTAAGCGGGTTTAGCCACAGCACCAGCTTTGGTTTCAAATGTAAAATTTTTGGTTTTCAAATTATGGCCTGTTTAAGGTAGCAAACCTGGTATTTTGACTTATTTCGCTTAAATTGACATCTAGAGATTACCGCCAGCATATTTTTTCAATTTTTTTTTTGACAAAAATTTTGCAAAAAAAACCATGGGTTAACCCCTTACCTGTTTTTTTTAGCGAAAAAAAAAGTTGTCGCAAATCTTGGGGAATGGCATATAAACTGAAAGGTGAGGTCCAAAACAATCCCCTACCTCAAGTTATAGCATAATTGGTAAGCGGGTTTAGCCACAGCACCAGCTTTGGTTTCAAATGTAAAATTTTTGGTTTTCAAATTATGGCCTGTTTAAGGTAGCAAACCTGGTATTTTGACTTATTTCGCTTAAATTGACAACTAGAGATTACCGCCAGCATATTTTTTCAATTTTTTTTTTGACAAAAATTTTGCAAAAAAAACCATGGGTTAACCCCTTACCTGTTTTTTTAGCGAAAAAAAAGTTGTCGCAAATCTTGGGGAATGGCATATAAACTGAAAGGTGAGTCCAAAACAATCCCCTACCTCAAGTTATAGCATAATTGGTAAGCGGGTTTAGCCACAGCACCAGCTTTGGTTTCAAATGTAAAATTTTTGGTTTTCAAATTATGGCCTGTTTAAGGTAGCAAACCTGGTATTTTGACTTATTTCGCTTAAATTGACATCTAGAGATTACCGCCAGCATATTTTTTCAATTTTTTTTTTGACAAAAATTTTGCAAAAAAAACCATGGGTTAACCCCTTACCTGTTTTTTTAGCGAAAAAAAAAGTTGTCGCAAATCTTGGGGAATGGCATATAAACTGAAAGGTGAGGTCCAAAACAATCCCCTACCTCAAGTTATAGCATAATTGGTAAGCGGGTTTAGCCACAGCACCAGCTTTGGTTTCAAATGTAAAATTTTTGGTTTTCAAATTATGGCCTGTTTAAGGTAGCAAACCTGGTATTTTGACTTATTTCGCTTAAATTGACATCTAGAGATTACCGCCAGCATATTTTTTCAATTTTTTTTTTGACAAAAATTTTGCAAAAAAAACCATGGGTTAACCCCTTACCTGTTTTTTTAGCGAAAAAAAAAGTTGTCGCAAATCTTGGGGAATGGCATATAAACTGAAAGGTGGGTCCAAAACAATCCCCTACCTCAAGTTATAGCATAATTGGTAAGCGGGTTTAGCCACAGCACCAGCTTTGGTTTCAAATGTAAAATTTTTGGTTTTCAAATTATGGCCTGTTTAAGGTAGCAAACCTGGTATTTTGACTTATTTCGCTTAAATTGACATCTAGAGATTACCGCCAGCATATTTTTTCAATTTTTTTTTTGACAAAAATTTTGCAAAAAAAACCATGGGTTAACCCCTTACCTGTTTTTTTAGCGAAAAAAAAGTTGTCGCAAATCTTGGGGAATGGCATATAAACTGAAAGGTGGGTCCAAAACAATCCCCTACCTCAAGTTATAGCATAATTGGTAAGCGGGTTTAGCCACAGCACCAGCTTTGGTTTCAAATGTAAAATTTTTGGTTTTCAAATTATGGCCTGTTTAAGGTAGCAAACCTGGTATTTTGACTTATTTCGCTTAAATTGACATCTAGAGATTACCGCCAGCATATTTTTTCAATTTTTTTTTTGACAAAAATTTTGCAAAAAAAACCATGGGTTAACCCCTTACCTGTTTTTTTAGCGAAAAAAAAAGTTGTCGCAAATCTTGGGGAATGGCATATAAACTGAAAGGTGGGTCCAAAACAATCCCCTACCTCAAGTTATAGCATAATTGGTAAGCGGGTTTAGCCACAGCACCAGCTTTGGTTTCAAATGTAAAATTTTTGGTTTTCAAATTATGGCCTGTTTAAGGTAGCAAACCTGGTATTTTGACTTATTTCGCTTAAATTGACATCTAGAGATTACCGCCAGCATATTTTTTCAATTTTTTTTTTGACAAAAATTTTGCAAAAAAAACCATGGGTTAACCCCTTACCTGTTTTTTTAGCGAAAAAAAAAGTTGTCGCAAATCTTGGGGAATGGCATATAAACTGAAAGGTGGGTCCAAAACAATCCCCTACCTCAAGTTATAGCATAATTGGTAAGCGGGTTTAGCCACAGCACCAGCTTTGGTTTCAAATGTAAAATTTTTGGTTTTCAAATTATGGCCTGTTTAAGGTAGCAAACCTGGTATTTTGACTTATTTCGCTTAAATTGACATCTAGAGATTACCGCCAGCATATTTTTTCAATTTTTTTTTTGACAAAAATTTTGCAAAAAAAACCATGGGTTAACCCCTTACCTGTTTTTTTAGCGAAAAAAAAAGTTGTCGCAAATCTTGGGGAATGGCATATAAACTGAAAGGTGGGTCCAAAACAATCCCCTACCTCAAGTTATAGCATAATTGGTAAGCGGGTTTAGCCACAGCACCAGCTTTGGTTTCAAATGTAAAATTTTTGGTTTTCAAATTATGGCCTGTTTAAGGTAGCAAACCTGGTATTTTGACTTATTTCGCTTAAATTGACATCTAGAGATTACCGCCAGCATATTTTTTCAATTTTTTTTTTGACAAAAATTTTGCAAAAAAAACCATGGGTTAACCCCTTACCTGTTTTTTTAGCGAAAAAAAAAGTTGTCGCAAATCTTGGGGAATGGCATATAAACTGAAAGGTGGGTCCAAAACAATCCCCTACCTCAAGTTATAGCATAATTGGTAAGCGGGTTTAGCCACAGCACCAGCTTTGGTTTCAAATGTAAAATTTTTGGTTTTCAAATTATGGCCTGTTTAAGGTAGCAAACCTGGTATTTTGACTTATTTCGCTTAAATTGACATCTAGAGATTACCGCCAGCATATTTTTTCAATTTTTTTTTTGACAAAAATTTTGCAAAAAAAACCATGGGTTAACCCCTTACCTGTTTTTTTAGCGAAAAAAAAGTTGTCGCAAATCTTGGGGAATGGCATATAAACTGAAAGGTGGGTCCAAAACAATCCCCTACCTCAAGTTATAGCCATAATTGATAAGCGGGTTTAGCCACAGCACCAGCTTTGGTTTCAAATGTAAAATTTTTGGTTTTCAAATTATGGCCTGTTTAAGGTAGCAAACCTGGTATTTTGACTTATTTCGCTTAAATTGACATCTAGAGATTACCGCCAGCATATTTTTTCAATTTTTTTTTTGACAAAAATTTTGCAAAAAAAACCATGGGTTAACCCCTTACCTGTTTTTTTAGCGAAAAAAAAAGTTGTCGCAAATCTTGGGGAATGGCATATAAACTGAAAGGTGGGTCCAAAACAATCCCCTACCTCAAGTTATAGCATAATTGGTAAGCGGGTTTAGCCACAGCACCAGCTTTGGTTTCAATTGTAAAATTTTTGGTTTTCAAATTATGGCCTGTTTAAGGTAGCAAACCTGGTATTTTGACTTATTTCGCTTAAATTGACATCTAGAGATTACCGCCAGCATATTTTTTCAATTTTTTTTTGACAAAAATTTTGCAAAAAAAACCATGGGTTAACCCCTTACCTGTTTTTTTAGCGAAAAAAAAGTTGTCGCAAATCTTGGGAATGGCATATAAACTGAAAGGTGGGTCCAAAACAATCCCCTACCTCAAGTTATAGCATAATTGGTAAGCGGGTTTAGCCACAGCACCAGCTTTGGTTTCAAATGTAAAATTTTTGGTTTTCAAATTATGGCCTGTTTAAGGTAGCAAACCTGGTATTTTGACTTATTTCGCTTAAATTGACATCTAGAGATTACCGCCAGCATATTTTTTCAATTTTTTTTTTGACAAAAATTTTGCAAAAAAAACCATGGGTTAACCCCTTACCTGTTTTTTTAGCGAAAAAAAAAGTTGTCGCAAATCTTGGGGAATGGCATATAAACTGAAAGGTGGGTCAAAACAATCCCCTACCTCAAGTTATAGCATAATTGGTAAGCGGGTTTAGCCACAGCACCAGCTTTGGTTTCAAATGTAAAATTTTTGGTTTTCAAATTATGGCCTGTTTAAGGTAGCAAACCTGGTATTTTGACTTATTTCGCTTAAATTGACATCTAGAGATTACCGCCAGCATATTTTTTCAATTTTTTTTTTGACAAAAATTTTGCAAAAAAAACCATGGGTTAACCCCTTACCTGTTTTTTTAGCGAAAAAAAAAGTTGTCGCAAATCTTGGGGAATGGCATATAAACTGAAAGGTGGGTCCAAAACAATCCCCTACCTCAAGTTATAGCATAATTGGTAAGCGGGTTTAGCCACAGCACCAGCTTTGGTTTCAAATGTAAAATTTTTGGTTTTCAAATTATGGCCTGTTTAAGGTAGCAAACCTGGTATTTTGACTTATTTCGCTTAAATTGACATCTAGAGATTACCGCCAGCATATTTTTTCAATTTTTTTTTTGACAAAAATTTTGCAAAAAAAACCATGGGTTAACCCCTTACCTGTTTTTTTAGCGAAAAAAAAGTTGTCGCAAATCTTGGGAATGGCATATAAACTGAAAGGTGGGTCCAAAACAATCCCCTACCTCAAGTTATAGCATAATTGGTAAGCGGGTTTAGCCACAGCACCAGCTTTGGTTTCAAATGTAAAATTTTTGGTTTTCAAATTATGGCCTGTTTAAGGTAGCAAACCTGGTATTTTGACTTATTTCGCTTAAATTGACATCTAGAGATTACCGCCAGCATATTTTTTCAATTTTTTTTTTGACAAAAATTTTGCAAAAAAAACCATGGGTTAACCCCTTACCTGTTTTTTTAGCGAAAAAAAAAGTTGTCGCAAATCTTGGGGAATGGCATATAAACTGAAAGGTGGGTCCAAAACAATCCCCTACCTCAAGTTATAGCATAATTGGTAAGCGGGTTTAGCCACAGCACCAGCTTTGGTTTCAAATGTAAAATTTTTGGTTTTCAAATTATGGCCTGTTTAAGGTAGCAAACCTGGTATTTTGACTTATTTCGCTTAAATTGACATCTAGAGATTACCGCCAGCATATTTTTTCAATTTTTTTTTTGACAAAAATTTTGCAAAAAAAACCATGGGTTAACCCCTTACCTGTTTTTTTAGCGAAAAAAAAAGTTGTCGCAAATCTTGGGGAATGGCATATAAACTGAAAGGTGGGTCCAAAACAATCCCCTACCTCAAGTTATAGCATAATTGGTAAGCGGGTTTAGCCACAGCACCAGCTTTGGTTTCAAATGTAAAATTTTTGGTTTTCAAATTATGGCCTGTTTAAGGTAGCAAACCTGGTATTTTGACTTATTTCGCTTAAATTGACATCTAGAGATTACCGCCAGCATATTTTTTCAATTTTTTTTTTGACAAAAATTTTGCAAAAAAAACCATGGGTTAACCCCTTACCTGTTTTTTTAGCGAAAAAAAAAGTTGTCGCAAATCTTGGGGAATGGCATATAAACTGAAAGGTGGGTCCAAAACAATCCCCTACCTCAAGTTATAGCATAATTGGTAAGCGGGTTTTGCCACAGCACCAGCTTTGGTTTCAAATGTAAAATTTTTGGTTTTCAAATTATGGCCTGTTTAAGGTAGCAAACCTGGTATTTTGACTTATTTCGCTTAAATTGACATCTAGAGATTACCGCCAGCATATTTTTTCAATTTTTTTTTTGACAAAAATTTTGCAAAAAAAACCATGGGTTAACTAACCCCTTACCTGTTTTTTTAGCGAAAAAAAAAGTTGTCGCAAATCTTGGGGAATGGCATATAAACTGAAAGGTGGGTCCAAAACAATCCCCTACCTCAAGTTATAGCATAATTGGTAAGCGGGTTTAGCCACAGCACCAGCTTTGCTTTCAAATGTAAAATTTTTGGTTTTCAAATTATGGCCTGTTTAAGGTAGCAAACCTGGTATTTTGACTTATTTCGCTTAAATTGACATCTAGAGATTACCGCCAGCATATTTTTTCAATTTTTTTTTTGACAAAAATTTTGCAAAAAAAACCATGGGTTAACCCCTTACCTGTTTTTTTAGCGAAAAAAAAAGTTGTCACAAATCTTGGGGAATGGCATATAAACTGAAAGGTGGGTCCAAAACAATCCCCTACCTCAAGTTATAGCATAATTGGTAAGCGGGTTTAGCCACAGCACCAGCTTTGGTTTCAAATGTAAAATTTTTGGTTTTCAAATTATGGCCTGTTTAAGGTAGCAAACCTGGTATTTTGACTTATTTCGCTTAAATTGACATCTAGAGATTACCGCCAGCATATTTTTTCAATTTTTTTTTTGACAAAAATTTTGCAAAAAAAACCATGGGTTAACCCCTTACCTGTTTTTTTAGCGAAAAAAAAAGTTGTCGCAAATCTTGGGGAATGGCATATAAACTGAAAGGTGGGTCCAAAACAATCCCCTACCTCAAGTTATAGCATAATTGGTAAGCGGGTTTTGCCACAGCACCAGCTTTGCTTTCAAATGTAAAATTTTTGGTTTTCAAATTATGGCCTGTTTAAGGTAGCAAACCTGGTATTTTGACTTATTTCGCTTAAATTGACATCTAGAGATTACCGCCAGCATATTTTTTCAATTTTTTTTTTGACAAAAATTTTGCAAAAAAAACCATGGGTTAACCCCTTACCTGTTTATTTAGCGAAAAAAAAAGTTGTCGCAAATCTTGGGGAATGGCATATAAACTGAAAGGTGGGTCCAAAACAATCCCCTACCTCAAGTTATAGCATAATTGGTAAGCGGGTTTTGCCACAGCACCAGCTTTGGTTTCAAATGTAAAATTTTTGGTTTTCAAATTATGGCCTGTTTAAGGTAGCAAACCTGGTATTTTGACTTATTTCGCTTAAATTGACATCTAGAGATTACCGCCAGCATATTTTTTCAATTTTTTTTTTGACAAAAATTTTGCAAAAAAAACCATGGGTTAACCCCTTACCTGTTTTTTTAGCGAAAAAAAAAGTTGTCGCAAATCTTGGGGAATGGCATATAAACTGAAAGGTGGGTCCAAAACAATCCCCTACCTCAAGTTATAGCATAATTGGTAAGCGGGTTTAGCCACAGCACCAGCTTTGGTTTCAAATGTAAAATTTTTGGTTTTCAAATTATGGCCTGTTTAAGGTAGCAAACCTGGTATTTTGACTTATTTCGCTTAAATTGACATCTAGAGATTACCGCCAGCATATTTTTTCAATTTTTTTTTTGACAAAAATTTTGCAAAAAAAACCATGGGTTAACCCCTTACCTGTTTTTTTAGCGAAAAAAAAAGTTGTCGCAAATCTTGGGGAATGGCATATACACTGAAAGGTGGGTCCAAAACAATCCCCTACCTCAAGTTATAGCATAATTGGTAAGCGGGTTTAGCCACAGCACCAGCTTTGGTTTCAAATGTAAAATTTTTGGTTTTCAAATTATGGCCTGTTTAAGGTAGCAAACCTGGTATTTTGACTTATTTCGCTTAAATTGACATCTAGAGATTACCGCCAGCATATTTTTTCAATTTTTTTTTTGACAAAAATTTTGCAAAAAAAACCATGGGTTAACCCCTTACCTGTTTATTTAGCGAAAAAAAAAGTTGTCGCAAATCTTGGGGAATGGCATATAAACTGAAAGGTGGGTCCAAAACAATCCCCTACCTCAAGTTATAGCATAATTGGTAAGCGGGTTTAGCCACAGCACCAGCTTTGGTTTCAAATGTAAAATTTTTGGTTTTCAAATTATGGCCTGTTTAAGGTAGCAAACCTGGTATTTTGACTTATTTCGCTTAAATTGACATCTAGAGATTACCGCCAGCATATTTTTTCAATTTTTTTTTTGACAAAAATTTTGCAAAAAAAACCATGGGTTAACCCCTTACCTGTTTTTTTAGCGAAAAAAAAAGTTGTCGCAAATCTTGGGGAATGGCATATAAACTGAAAGGTGGGTCCAAAACAATCCCCTACCTCAAGTTATAGCATAATTGGTAAGCGGGTTTAGCCACAGCACCAGCTTTGGTTTCAAATGTAAAATTTTTGGTTTTCAAATTATGGCCTGTTTAAGGTAGCAAACCTGGTATTTTGACTTATTTCGCTTAAATTGACATCTAGAGATTACCGCCAGCATATTTTTTCAATTTTTTTTTTGACAAAAATTTTGCAAAAAAAACCATGGGTTAACCCCTTACCTGTTTTTTTAGCGAAAAAAAAAGTTGTCGCAAATCTTGGGGAATGGCATATAAACTGAAAGGTGGGTCCAAAACAATCCCCTACCTCAAGTTATAGCATAATTGGTAAGCGGGTTTAGCCACAGCACCAGCTTTGGTTTCAAATGTAAAATTTTTGGTTTTCAAATTATGGCCTGTTTAAGGTAGCAAACCTGGTATTTTGACTTATTTCGCTTAAATTGACATCTAGAGATTACCGCCAGCATATTTTTTCAATTTTTTTTTTGACAAAAATTTTGCAAAAAAAACCATGGGTTAACCCCTTACCTGTTTTTTTAGCGAAAAAAAAAGTTGTCGCAAATCTTGGGGAATGGCATATAAACTGAAAGGTGGGTCCAAAACAATCCCCTACCTCAAGTTATAGCATAATTGGTAAGCGGGTTTAGCCACAGCACCAGCTTTGGTTTCAAATGTAAAATTTTTGGTTTTCAAATTATGGCCTGTTTAAGGTAGCAAACCTGGTATTTTGACTTATTTCGCTTAAATTGACATCTAGAGATTACCGCCAGCATATTTTTTCAATTTTTTTTTTGACAAAAATTTTGCAAAAAAAACCATGGGTTAACCCCTTACCTGTTTATTTAGCGAAAAAAAAAGTTGTCGCAAATCTTGGGAACTGGCAAATAAACTGAAGGTGGGTCAAACCAATCCCCCCTCAAGACCAAACCCCCTCCTCAAGTTATAGCATAATTGGTAAGGCTGGGTTTAGCCCACAGCACCAGCCTTTGGTTTCCAATGTAAAATTTTTGGTTTTCAAATTAGGCCTGTTTAAGGTAGGCCAACCTGGGTATTTTGACTTAATTTCGCTTAATTGACATATTTTTTCAATTTTTTTTTTGACAAAAATTTTGCAAAAAAAACCATGGGTTAACCCCTTACCTGTTTTTTTAGCGAAAAAAAAAGTTGTCGCAAATCTTGGGGAATGGCATATAAACTGAAAGGTGGGTCCAAAACAATCCCCTACCTCAAGTTATAGCATAATTGGTAAGCGGGTTTAGCCACAGCACCAGCTTTGGTTTCAAATGTAAAATTTTTGGTTTTCAAATTATGGCCTGTTTAAGGTAGCAAACCTGGTATTTTGACTTATTTCGCTTAAATTGACATCTAGAGATTACCGCCAGCATATTTTTTCAATTTTTTTTTTGACAAAAATTTTGCAAAAAAAACCATGGGTTAACCCCTTACCTGTTTATTTAGCGAAAAAAAAAGTTGTCGCAAATCTTGGGGAATGGCATATAAACTGAAAGGTGGGTCCAAAACAATCCCCTACCTCAAGTTATAGCATAATTGGTAAGCGGGTTTAGCCACAGCACCAGCTTTGGTTTCAAATGTAAAATTTTTGGTTTTCAAATTATGGCCTGTTTAAGGTAGCAAACCTGGTATTTTGACTTATTTCGCTTAAATTGACATCTAGAGATTACCGCCAGCATATTTTTTCAATTTTTTTTTTGACAAAAATTTTGCAAAAAAAACCATGGGTTAACCCCTTACCTGTTTATTTAGCGAAAAAAAAAGTTGTCGCAAATCTTGGGGAATGGCATATAAACTGAAAGGTGGGTCCAAAACAATCCCCTACCTCAAGTTATAGCATAATTGGTAAGCGGGTTTAGCCACAGCACCAGCTTTGGTTTCAAATGTAAAATTTTTGGTTTTCAAATTATGGCCTGTTTAAGGTAGCAAACCTGGTATTTTGACTTATTTCGCTTAAATTGACATCTAGAGATTACCGCCAGCATATTTTTTCAATTTTTTTTTTGACAAAAATTTTGCAAAAAAAACCATGGGTTAACCCCTTACCTGTTTATTTAGCGAAAAAAAAAGTTGTCGCAAATCTTGGGGAATGGCATATAAACTGAAAGGTGGGTCCAAAACAATCCCCTACCTCAAGTTATAGCATAATTGGTAAGCGGGTTTAGCCACAGCACCAGCTTTGGTTTCAAATGTAAAATTTTTGGTTTTCAAATTATGGCCTGTTTAAGGTAGCAAACCTGGTATTTTGACTTATTTCGCTTAAATTGACATCTAGAGATTACCGCCAGCATATTTTTTCAATTTTTTTTTTGACAAAAATTTTGCAAAAAAAACCATGGGTTAACCCCTTACCTGTTTTTTTAGCGAAAAAAAAAGTTGTCGCAAATCTTGGGGAATGGCATATAAACTGAAAGGTGGGTCCAAAACAATCCCCTACCTCAAGTTATAGCATAATTGGTAAGCGGGTTTAGCCACAGCACCAGCTTTGGTTTCAAATGTAAAATTTTTGGTTTTCAAATTATGGCCTGTTTAAGGTAGCAAACCTGGTATTTTGACTTATTTCGCTTAAATTGACATCTAGAGATTACCGCCAGCATATTTTTTCAATTTTTTTTTTGACAAAAATTTTGCAAAAAAAACCATGGGTTAACCCCTTACCTGTTTATTTAGCGAAAAAAAAAGTTGTCGCAAATCTTGGGGAATGGCATATAAACTGAAAGGTGGGTCCAAAACAATCCCCTACCTCAAGTTATAGCATAATTGGTAAGCGGGTTTAGCCACAGCACCAGCTTTGGTTTCAAATGTAAAATTTTTGGTTTTCAAATTATGGCCTGTTTAAGGTAGCAAACCTGGTATTTTGACTTATTTCGCTTAAATTGACATCTAGAGATTACCGCCAGCATATTTTTTCAATTTTTTTTTTGACAAAAATTTTGCAAAAAAAACCATGGGTTAACCCCTTACCTGTTTTTTTAGCGAAAAAAAAAGTTGTCGCAAATCTTGGGGAATGGCATATAAACTGAAAGGTGGGTCCAAAACAATCCCCTACCTCAAGTTATAGCATAATTGGTAAGCGGGTTTAGCCACAGCACCAGCTTTGGTTTCAAATGTAAAATTTTTGGTTTTCAAATTATGGCCTGTTTAAGGTAGCAAACCTGGTATTTTGACTTATTTCGCTTAAATTGACATCTAGAGATTACCGCCAGCATATTTTTTCAATTTTTTTTTTGACAAAAATTTTGCAAAAAAAACCATGGGTTAACCCCTTACCTGTTTATTTAGCGAAAAAAAAAGTTGTCGCAAATCTTGGGGAATGGCATATAAACTGAAAGGTGGGTCCAAAACAATCCCCTACCTCAAGTTATAGCATAATTGGTAAGCGGGTTTAGCCACAGCACCAGCTTTGGTTTCAAATGTAAAATTTTTGGTTTTCAAATTATGGCCTGTTTAAGGTAGCAAACCTGGTATTTTGACTTATTTCGCTTAAATTGACATCTAGAGATTACCGCCAGCATATTTTTTCAATTTTTTTTTTGACAAAAATTTTGCAAAAAAAACCATGGGTTAACCCCTTACCTGTTTTTTTAGCGAAAAAAAAAGTTGTCGCAAATCTTGGGGAATGGCATATAAACTGAAAGGTGGGTCCAAAACAATCCCCTACCTCAAGTTATAGCATAATTGGTAAGCGGGTTTAGCCACAGCACCAGCTTTGGTTTCAAATGTAAAATTTTTGGTTTTCAAATTATGGCCTGTTTAAGGTAGCAAACCTGGTATTTTGACTTATTTCGCTTAAATTGACATCTAGAGATTACCGCCAGCATATTTTTTCAATTTTTTTTTTGACAAAAATTTTGCAAAAAAAACCATGGGTTAACCCCTTACCTGTTTATTTAGCGAAAAAAAAAGTTGTCGCAAATCTTGGGGAATGGCATATAAACTGAAAGGTGGGTCCAAAACAATCCCCTACCTCAAGTTATAGCATAATTGGTAAGCGGGTTTAGCCACAGCACCAGCTTTGGTTTCAAATGTAAAATTTTTGGTTTTCAAATTATGGCCTGTTTAAGGTAGCAAACCTGGTATTTTGACTTATTTCGCTTAAATTGACATCTAGAGATTACCGCCAGCATATTTTTTCAATTTTTTTTTTGACAAAAATTTTGCAAAAAAAACCATGGGTTAACCCCTTACCTGTTTTTTTAGCGAAAAAAAAAGTTGTCGCAAATCTTGGGGAATGGCATATAAACTGAAAGGTGGGTCCAAAACAATCCCCTACCTCAAGTTATAGCATAATTGGTAAGCGGGTTTAGCCACAGCACCAGCTTTGGTTTCAAATGTAAAATTTTTGGTTTTCAAATTATGGCCTGTTTAAGGTAGCAAACCTGGTATTTTGACTTATTTCGCTTAAATTGACATCTAGAGATTACCGCCAGCATATTTTTTCAATTTTTTTTTTGACAAAAATTTTGCAAAAAAAACCATGGGTTAACCCCTTACCTGTTTTTTTAGCGAAAAAAAAAGTTGTCGCAAATCTTGGGGAATGGCATATAAACTGAAAGGTGGGTCCAAAACAATCCCCTACCTCAAGTTATAGCATAATTGGTAAGCGGGTTTAGCCACAGCACCAGCTTTGGTTTCAAATGTAAAATTTTTGGTTTTCAAATTATGGCCTGTTTAAGGTAGCAAACCTGGTATTTTGACTTATTTCGCTTAAATTGACATCTAGAGATTACCGCCAGCATATTTTTTCAATTTTTTTTTTGACAAAAATTTTGCAAAAAAAACCATGGGTTAACCCCTTACCTGTTTATTTAGTGAAAAAAAAAGTTGTCGCAAATCTTGGGGAATGGCATATAAACTGAAAGGTGGGTCCAAAACAATCCCCTACCTCAAGTTATAGCATAATTGGTAAGCGGGTTTAGCCACAGCACCAGCTTTGGTTTCAAATGTAAAATTTTTGGTTTTCAAATTATGGCCTGTTTAAGGTAGCAAACCTGGTATTTTGACTTATTTCGCTTAAATTGACATCTAGAGATTACCGCCAGCATATTTTTTCAATTTTTTTTTTGACAAAAATTTTGCAAAAAAAACCATGGGTTAACCCCTTACCTGTTTTTTTAGCGAAAAAAAAAGTTGTCGCAAATCTTGGGGAATGGCATATAAACTGAAAGGTGGGTCCAAAACAATCCCCTACCTCAAGTTATAGCATAATTGGTAAGCGGGTTTAGCCACAGCACCAGCTTTGGTTTCAAATGTAAAATTTTTGGTTTTCAAATTATGGCCTGTTTAAGGTAGCAAACCTGGTATTTTGACTTATTTCGCTTAAATTGACATCTAGAGATTACCGCCAGCATATTTTTTCAATTTTTTTTTTGACAAAAATTTTGCAAAAAAAACCATGGGTTAACCCCTTACCTGTTTTTTTAGCGAAAAAAAAAGTTGTCGCAAATCTTGGGGAATGGCATATAAACTGAAAGGTGGGTCCAAAACAATCCCCTACCTCAAGTTATAGCATAATTGGTAAGCGGGTTTAGCCACAGCACCAGCTTTGGTTTCAAATGTAAAATTTTTGGTTTTCAAATTATGGCCTGTTTAAGGTAGCAAACCTGGTATTTTGACTTATTTCGCTTAAATTGACATCTAGAGATTACCGCCAGCATATTTTTTCAATTTTTTTTTTGACAAAAATTTTGCAAAAAAAACCATGGGTTAACCCCTTACCTGTTTATTTAGCGAAAAAAAAAGTTGTCGCAAATCTTGGGGAATGGCATATAAACTGAAAGGTGGGTCCAAAACAATCCCCTACCTCAAGTTATAGCATAATTGGTAAGCGGGTTTAGCCACAGCACCAGCTTTGGTTTCAAATGTAAAATTTTTGGTTTTCAAATTATGGCCTGTTTAAGGTAGCAAACCTGGTATTTTGACTTATTTCGCTTAAATTGACATCTAGAGATTACCGCCAGCATATTTTTTCAATTTTTTTTTTGACAAAAATTTTGCAAAAAAAACCATGGGTTAACCCCTTACCTGTTTTTTTAGCGAAAAAAAAAGTTGTCGCAAATCTTGGGGAATGGCATATAAACTGAAAGGTGGGTCCAAAACAATCCCCTACCTCAAGTTATAGCATAATTGGTAAGCGGGTTTAGCCACAGCACCAGCTTTGGTTTCAAATGTAAAATTTTTGGTTTTCAAATTATGGCCTGTTTAAGGTAGCAAACCTGGTATTTTGACTTATTTCGCTTAAATTGACATCTAGAGATTACCGCCAGCATATTTTTTCAATTTTTTTTTTGACAAAAATTTTGCAAAAAAAACCATGGGTTTACCCCTTACCTGTTTTTTTAGCGAAAAAAAAAGTTGTCGCAAATCTTGGGGAATGGCATATAAACTGAAAGGTGGGTCCAAAACAATCCCCTACCTCAAGTTATAGCATAATTGGTAAGCGGGTTTAGCCACAGCACCAGCTTTGGTTTCAAATGTAAAATTTTTGGTTTTCAAATTATGGCCTGTTTAAGGTAGCAAACCTGGTATTTTGACTTATTTCGCTTAAATTGACATCTAGAGATTACCGCCAGCATATTTTTTCAATTTTTTTTTTGACAAAAATTTTGCAAAAAAAACCATGGGTTAACCCCTTACCTGTTTTTTTAGCGAAAAAAAAAGTTGTCGCAAATCTTGGGGAATGGCATATAAACTGAAAGGTGGGTCCAAAACAATCCCCTACCTCAAGTTATAGCATAATTGGTAAGCGGGTTTAGCCACAGCACCAGCTTTGGTTTCAAATGTAAAATTTTTGGTTTTCAAATTATGGCCTGTTTAAGGTAGCAAACCTGGTATTTTGACTTATTTCGCTTAAATTGACATCTAGAGATTACCGCCAGCATATTTTTTCAATTTTTTTTTTGACAAAAATTTTGCAAAAAAAACCATGGGTTAACCCCTTACCTGTTTATTTAGCGAAAAAAAAAGTTGTCGCAAATCTTGGGGAATGGCATATAAACTGAAAGGTGGGTCCAAAACAATCCCCTACCTCAAGTTATAGCATAATTGGTAAGCGGGTTTAGCCACAGCACCAGCTTTGGTTTCAAATGTAAAATTTTTGGTTTTCAAATTATGGCCTGTTTAAGGTAGCAAACCTGGTATTTTGACTTATTTCGCTTAAATTGACATCTAGAGATTACCGCCAGCATATTTTTTCAATTTTTTTTTTGACAAAAATTTTGCAAAAAAAACCATGGGTTAACCCCTTACCTGTTTTTTTAGCGAAAAAAAAAGTTGTCGCAAATCTTGGGGAATGGCATATAAACTGAAAGGTGGGTCCAAAACAATCCCCTACCTCAAGTTATAGCATAATTGGTAAGCGGGTTTTGCCACAGCACCAGCTTTGGTTTCAAATGTAAAATTTTTGGTTTTCAAATTATGGCCTGTTTAAGGTAGCAAACCTGGTATTTTGACTTATTTCGCTTAAATTGACATCTAGAGATTACCGCCAGCATATTTTTTCAATTTTTTTTTTGACAAAAATTTTGCAAAAAAAACCATGGGTTAACCCCTTACCTGTTTTTTTAGCGAAAAAAAAAGTTGTCGCAAATCTTGGGGAATGGCATATAAACTGAAAGGTGGGTCCAAAACAATCCCCTACCTCAAGTTATAGCATAATTGGTAAGCGGGTTTTGCCACAGCACCAGCTTTGGTTTCAAATGTAAAATTTTTGGTTTTCAAATTATGGCCTGTTTAAGGTAGCAAACCTGGTATTTTGACTTATTTCGCTTAAATTGACATCTAGAGATTACCGCCAGCATATTTTTTCAATTTTTTTTTTGACAAAAATTTTGCAAAAAAAACCATGGGTTAACCCCTTACCTGTTTTTTTAGCGAAAAAAAAAGTTGTCGCAAATCTTGGGGAATGGCATATAAACTGAAAGGAGGGTCCAAAACAATCCCCTACCTCAAGTTATAGCATAATTGGTAAGCGGGTTTAGCCACAGCACCAGCTTTGGTTTCAAATGTAAAATTTTTGGTTTTCAAATTATGGCCTGTTTAAGGTAGCAAACCTGGTATTTTGACTTATTTCGCTTAAATTGACATCTAGAGATTACCGCCAGCATATTTTTTCAATTTTTTTTTTGACAAAAATTTTGCAAAAAAAACCATGGGTTAACCCCTTACCTGTTTTTTTAGCGAAAAAAAAAGTTGTCGCAAATCTTGGGGAATGGCATATAAACTGAAAGGAGGGTCCAAAACAATCCCCTACCTCAAGTTATAGCATAATTGGTAAGCGGGCTTAGCCACAGCACCAGCTTTGGTTTCAAATGTAAAATTTTTGGTTTTCAATTTATGGCCTGTTTAAGGTAGCAAACCTGGTGTTTTGACTTATTTCGCTTAGATTGACATCTAGAGATTACCTCTATTGCCTCTATTTTCCAAAACAAAAATCCTCGAACACGTATATTTTTGCGATATCATACCCGTAAAAAATCACAAATGCGTCGGTCAGATTTTCTTCAAATCTGTTCGATTTGTGAAAGAATGACCCATATGGCAAATTTAATTTTTTTTTCATTTTAATTGTACGAAATTCACCTACAAAAAAAAGTTTTAAACGTCGCGCACTGTGAAATTTTAATCGTGCAGTGCGAATATTAGAATTGAAAACTCATCTCGCGCAGTTAAAACCCGCGCAGTCGGAGGGATTACTGTATATATATATATATATATATATATATATATATATATATATATATATATATATATATATATATATATATATATATATATATATATATATATATATATATATATATATATATATATATATATATAAACGATATGAGATATAACGAAAACGACCGGCACTCTCACGGTCGCATTTGTTGAGGTAAATCAAAAAAACTTTCTGTACTTGTGTCTTCTAATAATATCTTGGATAACTTCGTGAATCAGCCAAATCCGACACGTGGTTAAGAAACTAGAGGCTTTTTTCTGAAAAAAATTGATTTTTTAAAACCGTTATAACGGCCGCTTGGATACTAATATTTCAAAAAATTTAACAAATTTAGAATTTTTGGGATCTTTTTTATCAACTTGTTTTAAAAATAGACCTCTGCAGCTAGAGGTTCCTGAGTGAGCAGCTACAACAAAAAAGTTTTAAAAAAAAATTTTTTTTTATAAACAACCGGCACTCTCACGGTCGCATTTATAAGGCCAGATCAAAAAACGTTTTCTTCAAATGTGCGTTTTATTAATATCTTGGACAAGTTCGTAAATCAGTCCAATCCAACACATGGTTAAGAAACTAGAAGCTTTATACTAGAAAAAAACTCTGTTTTTTAGATCCGTTATAACGGCCGTTTGGATCTTAATATTTTTAAAAACTTCATAAATTTAGAATCTTTGAAACCTTTTTAATTAGTTTCTTTAAAAAAAAAGATCTCTGCAGTTAGAGGTTTCTGAGTGAGCGGTTCCAACAAAAAGCTTGTAAAACACAAAATGCGTTTGAATCAACCGGCGCTCTCACGGTTGCATTTGTGAAGCCAGATCAAAAAACCTTTCTTAAAAATGTGTGTTTTATTAATATCTTGGACAAGTTCGTAAATCAGAAAAATCTGACACATGGTTAAGGAACTATAAGCTTCATACTAGAAAAAAAAGTGGTTTTTTTAATCCGTTATAACGGCCGTTTTGATACTAATATTTTTAAAATCTTCATAAATTTAGAATTTGTGGAAGCATTTTAATCCGTTTCTTATAAATATAAACCTCTGCAAATAGAGGTTTTTGGCTTGTTGGCTTCAACAAAAAAGTTTGCAACAATCCCCAACTACAATTTCCAAAAACCTTATAACAGTCAATGTCAACCTTATAACAGTCAAAAAAATAAAAGATTTGAATAGAAGAAATTAATTTTTTTTTCTTAGAAATAAACTATTTTGATATTTTGCAGTAATTGCACGACATATGATGTAGATTAGGTTTGTGTCATAAATTGTCACACACATGTTCTGTGGATAGATTTGATATTTGTTTGTTGCAAAATTGGATAGATATAATTTTGCTTGTAGGTAGCTAATTTTCTTTTTAAAATTTGTTCGATATCTGTTTGAAATTAGTTTGTTTTGTTTAAACTAATCTGATACATCAGATTCTACTGGCACACAAAACTGTATGATCTCGAAATCTACCTATTTCTAGCGGATATACGTGCCGCTTGGACTTTTTTACCATCAAACTATTTGTTTCATATTTCTTTAAATTTTTTGATTTTCCTTTAATCAGATGTTCTTTGAAATAGTTTAAAAAATTGTGATTTCGCACAAAAGTGGGTTCAGAAATTTTTGAGAATATATAGATACATTTTCGACCAAAGGCCGTTGCCATTAGTATATGCAAAGAAGACGGTTAATTGAAGTACGGTGGACAAATGATCAAAGAATATATCACTAGCACTAGGATTCTAGACAACCCAATTTTAGTTTTGTTGTTATATATATTTTAAAAAATATTTGAGTTTTTTATTCTTAAAGCTTTCATAAGAGAATTTTAATAATCTTTGTTTTCGAGTTATGGCCTGAAATTCAGATAGTGCGGACAGACATGAGACAGGTTGTATTAAGGAGATCAAAGAACTTTATTGCTAAAAATGTTACTTCTTTTCACATGAAATAAACTGCTATTATCTTTACAAACAAGTTCAATGAGAAATCCTCCAGGTAGAACTTCCAATTTATTTTGGATCATATCTTTTTTATTCTTAATATTTGGCCCATCGGTAATCTTGACAATTCATACAAAACAGTTTCGTTTGCATTACGAAAGACAGCTGTAGTTGAACTCATTTCTTTTGTTGATGACATTAAAAGCTTTGAGACCACCAAACCAGACCTCTTGATCGTGCCTTTTCCGCCATGCAAACAAAATGAATCTGAAAAAATGTACTAAAAACTATCTTAAACTTTATTGAACGATAGAAATTGTAAGACCGACACGTATACGCAGTCTGGATGACTCCAAACGCATAATTTTTTTCAACGGTTAACGTAATTTCAACTAATTAAATTTACTTGCTATAGTTTTCTTTTTTAATAATATGTGTTATGTAGTAGGAATTACTTCGGTCTGAAAGACCTAAGTATTACATTCATGAGCCAAAAGTGAAAATCTTACCCCCACTTTTTTTGGCAGTTCTCGACGTTTAAGGACCTACTGATTCTAAAAAAAGCAAAAAAAAAGTATGTCTGTCTGTAGGCCGGCCGTCCGTCATTACCTACGCTGCAGGGAAAACCGCTGGAGGGATTTCAAAAAATTTTTTTTCTAAAAATAGGTATTCACAAGGGACAGGTCCGAAAGGACGCTGTGTTCAATAACTAAACCGGAAATGTGTCAAAAAAATCATTATGTGTGTCAAAAATAGCAAATTTTCATATTTTTGGCTTAAAAAACTTTCATTTTAAGTGATTACGAATAGAAACATCAAAATTGGAGAAATCTTGATCGTCGGGATTGGTATGTGAGATCAAAAACTGGATTATTGCATTAGAAGTTTGTCAAAAAAATGTTGTCAAGTGTGTCAAAAGAAAGATTTTTATTTATTTTTTTACCTAATTTTTTGGAAAAAAAAAATAAAATTAATTGTTTGTTTTAAATGAAGTTTTATTATTATTATTGAGAATTATGGCATAATAAGTTTGTCAAAAAATAATGTCAAGTGTGTCAAAAAATGATTTCATTCATTTATTTAGCCAATTTTTTGGAGAAACGTCATTAAAACGTAAATGTAATTTAAAATGAAATTGGGCATAGAAATTTTTGAATATGTTATAGTTTTTGAAATTTTGAAAAAGTTTGTTTTTTTGATTTTGTAATAATTTTTGCAATATTTTTAGAATTTCGGCAAAAGTTTTAATTTTTGATTTTGTAAGAATTTTTGGAATATTTTTAGAATTTTGAAAAATTTTTAATTTTTGATTTTATTATAATATTTGGAATTTTGAAAAAATTTTCAATTATTGATTTTGTAATAATTTTTGCAACATTTTTAGAATTTTGGAAAAAGTTTGAATTTTTTAAATACTATTGGAATTTAGAAAAAAATTAATTTAATATTTGGAATATTTTTGGAATTTTGAAAAAGTTTGATTTTATTTAATTTAACAATATTTTTGGAATTTTGATTATAATTTTCCGGCAACGTATTGATGTTTCGTGTTAGTTTTGTAATAAATTTTTAAACAGATATAAAAAATACTTGTACTTTAACAAAGAGTTATGTTTGATATACATCGCTGCCCAAAACTAAAAACCACGTCTCATAAAAAATTTTTGCCAAAAACTATATCAAAATCCTTACTCAGACCGAAGTCTTGATATCTCAGAGTTGTGAGATTTCAGCCCCTCTATATTTTCATTATTATTATAGAGAATTATGGCATGATAAGTTTGTCAAAAAAAAATAATGTCAAGTGTGTCAAAAAATGATTTCATTTATTTTTTTACCCAATTTTTTGGAAAAAAAATGTAGCTGTTTTTATGACGTGTCATTCCAGTTTCATACTTCAATCGTGAAACATCTAATTTATTTTGCTTAGAAAAAAAAAAAAAAATCAATTATCAACAGTTAAAAAAATTTGTGTAAATTGCAAACGCAATTAATAAATAAACATTGTGACAATTTTGTCATTTATATAATAAATAGTTTAATTAAAAATTATAGTTAGTGATCCCAACAAACGGAGTCGCAATGACTCCTCTAACCCCAGATGAAGCTTATAACTCCAAAAAATTAGCCAAAATAAACGAATTCTCAAGGGAATTTTCCAAAACCACTGATATTAGTGTTAATCATATCAAAATGGATAATTTCAACATACCAACTTCAAACCGGTATAATAGTCTTTTAGACTTAAATGTGGATAGTCAAGAAATAACACGTATTACAAAAATACCTCCACTTATCGTTAAAAATAAAAGTGGTGTGGAGATTAAAGAATTTCTAGCAAATTCCAACGTGACGGAATATAATATTAAATTTGCATCTATCGGTACCAAAATAATTTTACCGAATATCGAAATATATAAATCATCAAAAGTAAATTAATCGATTGGTGCAAATTTTTGACTTATGAAATATCCAAATGATAAAAAAATTAAATTTGTAATAACTGGTCTATTTTTGAAATGAGTATCGACGCTATTAAAACAGAATTAAACAGTAAGGATATTTATCCAACAGAAATAAAATTAATGAATCAAACCAAGCATCGCTATAGTGGTCAAGCTACATATATCGTGTATTTTACTAAAGGTACAACAAACTTAAATAACCTAAGAAAAGTAAAAGCAATCAATAATGTTATTATTGCTTGGAACTACTACATAAATAAACGAAATGGACCTACTCAGTGTAGGAAATGCCAACAGTATGGTCATGGTACAAGTCACTGTTTTGTTAAGGAAGGGTGTACATTATGTAGTAATCCTCACAACTCAACAAAATGTCATCTCCTAGAACTGATCGATAAAGAAGGGATTAGTAAGCAAATCAAATGCATTAACTGCCAACAAAATCACCTGGCGAATTCAAAACAATGTTCTAAAAGACAAGAGTTCATCACACTTAAACAAAAATACCAACGAAAAAACGTCATATCAAAAAAACAAACCAACGTTAACAATTCAAATCATCAATTTACTTATGATGAAAAGAACTTTCCGTCATTGAATAAAACACAGTTACCACAAAATCGTACCCAACCAAATATTGAGAGGAAAACAACAAATTCAAATATATGATCGAAAAATAATTTAACCTCTACACACTCAACATCAGCTGATTATGTGGATTTGTTTACTACTGAAGAAATGATGACAATTTTTCGTGACATGGTGTTAAACTTCAAAAACTGCAAATCAAAAGAAGAACAACTTTATGTCATCACTAAAATGGCATGCCAATACTTATACAATAAATGATTATGGCTTGTTCTGTTTAAAAAAAACTGAATTTACTGCTGTGGAATGCAAGAGGTATTAGAACTAAAATTATTAAATTTTATAACTTTTTAATTATTAATAATATTGATATAGCTTAGTGAGTGAAACCTGGTTAAAATAGATGTAAAATTATCATGTAATTCTAACTATAAAGTTCTAAGACATGATCGCGAAGACAGAAACGGTGGTGGCGTTGCAGTGTTTGTTCGTAATAATATTCCATTTAAATTACTTTCTTCAATTAATACAAAAGTTATTGAGGCTATCGGAATAAGCATACCAATAAAGATATAAATATAATTGCAGCATATTTTTCGGGTACTGGTGTTAACAGCACTATACTCAATAACTTTAAAAACGATTTAAGACTTCTCTCAAACCCTACAACTAGTTTTTTCATATGTGGTGATCTTAATTCTAGACAGAGATTCTGGAACTGTTCTAAAGCCAACAGGGCTGGAAATATATTATATCACAAAATAAACAAAGGCAGATTTTTAATTCATCATTCGCCACAGCCAACTTTTTACCCTGCGTCAAACCGCAGTCAACCATCTACTTTAGATATTATCTTAAGTAACAATCTGCACTATATCAATGATCCTGTAGCTGATTTAAATTCTGACCATTTACCTGTCATTTTTACAATTGAAACTTCCATTACTAAAACAGTCAGCCAGAATCTAATGCCATGTTTCAAATTAACAAACTGGACTAAATTCCAAAACTGTTTAAATAAAAACATAGTTCTTTCCAACTTAACTAGTTCTAGCATAGCACCCAAGATATTGATCAACAAATTTCGTTTCTATCCGATATATTATTATATGCACAGACTCAATCTGTTCCTCTTGTACCTAAAAGAAACACTGACATATTACTTACTAATGACGTTAAAAACTTAATTCAATTAAGAAATCGAAGAAAACGGCAATGGCAGCGGACAAGGAACCATAACATCAAAAGAGTATTGGATCATTTAAATGCAGAAATTCATTTCCGAATATGTCTTATCAGAAACGCTCGTTGGGAAAACCTATTAGACAGCTTCAAAACAACAGGTCAAAAATCCTTCTGGAATATTACTTAAGTTATTTGAAATAAAAACAAAACTCTACCTCCACTTAAATCAGAAAATGGTACATTGTTGATAACAAATTCTGAAAAGGCTGAAAAGATCGCTAATAATTTCCAGGGGGGGGGGGGGCCTACGTTTCGACACTGATTGACAGAAAAATTTGAAAAAATTCACAGAGTTAGGAAATTCGGTAAATTTTGTATGAAAATTATAGAGAGGTCTCAAATAATTATATTTCTGTGCGTTTAGGGGACCGGGTTAAAGAGGGTAAAACAAAATCTTTTTGGACCCAAGCGAGTGAGATGTCATTCAAAAGAGCACCTAATTTATAAATCATTGCAATATTTTTTAGAATTTTGTGATGTAAAGTTTTTGAGTTATTATCAAAAAAGTGCAAATTTCAGATCGTTTCGCTCCCTACGTTTCGACGATGATTGAAAACTTGGAAAAATGAAAACAGAAAAATTTGGAAAAATTCGCAGAGACAGGATAATTTGTAAATTTTGAATGAAAATCATAGCAAAGTCACAAATAACTGTATTTCTGTGTGTTAAGGGGATGGGTGTAAGGAGAGTAAAAAACCACTTTTGACCCAAGCGAATGGGGTGTCATATGAAGGAGCACTTTATTTAAGAAACATTACAATTTTTTTAGAACTTAGCGGTGCACAGTTTTTGTGTGATTGAAAAATAATATTTTTAGTATGTATCCTCTTTGCCCCCCTAAATTTCAACACATGATTAACCGAAAAAATAATCAAATTTAAACCATTTACAAGCTGTTGAATCTTTCTTGAGTTACCATAAACATCTATGGATGAGATTTAACCTAATGTAACATTTTTTGAGTTATTTTTGATCAATGTGGATTTGATTGTAATTTACTATTGACATTTACGATTAAACATTAATTATTTTGTTATGCGTCTATGGTCTGGAAATATAAGGACATTACAACACAACTTTTTGTCAATAGTTTTTGATATTGTATTCTTTTACATTCACGGAACCCTTGACGAGCGAGTTTTATTCGCACTTGTCTGACTTTTTTTATTTTTATTTTTGTTTAAAACAATTAAAATTTAAATCACTTTCTTAATTTTTGTGGTTTTTAGAGTTTCCTTTTTTATAACGAACCCTATTGATGAGAGAAAAACGCGTTTTTCAAATTATATCGATTCGTAAACTATAAATGCTATGAACCTGAAACTTGAAGTCCGTAAAACCCAACCTGCCTACACATGATGACTGATACAAATATTAATACAGTGGTTTTTGTTTGTTTTACAACGCTACAATGTAAGAGTTATTGTCAAAAGAGTTATTGTGAAAAAAGAGCAACTATTAAACCGTTTCCCCCCTACGTTTCGATATTGATTGACAGAAAAATTTGTAAAAATTCACAGAGACCGGAAATTTGGCGAATTTTGAACAAAATCATAGCGAAGTCTCAAATAATTATAAATCTATGTCTAAGCCATTTTTAACCCCAATAAGTAGCTGTGATCTAAAAGAACACCTAATTTAAGAAACGTTGCAATCTTTTTTATAATTTTGCGATGCACGGTTTTTGAGTTATTGACGAAAAAGTGGAACTTGAAAATATTGGAAAAATTCTTCCACCAAAGATTATAATCAATAACTAGTTATAACTTAACTTAACTATTTATAACTTATTTCTTTTTTGATTATATCAATGTCTTATTAACGAATAATTAAGTGACCGCGATGTGGGGTGACCTTGCCCTCGCATGCTAGAATTTTTCGTGTATCTTTGTAACCAATGTAAATTTCTTTTTGTGACCTGGCACATAATTTATTTGTTGTGATCGCTGCCCTTAATTGAAACCAACCCTTGGGCTGCTGAAGAAATTCCGAATAAAAGCAAGATGCGAGATGCCGAAACGAAGCTACAACAAACACTTTTCAATATGCTACAAAGGTAAAAGTTCAACTCTGAGTACATTACTGATCTTTTTTGGTTAAACAACCCAATGAAATTCCTAAATTATCATGTGTGATGTTAATTCAGGTCTTATACTATTTCATCAATATTCCGTTATCCATCCTGATATTGTGCCATCCGTTTCACCAAAATTCAAGTCTCTTTATAAATTTAGGCAACAGTTTTACTGCTGGAAGTAACAAACTTGAACTGGGAGCAAAATTATCGGAAACACTACATAAACTTACAAACCAAAATTCAATAAAATTAAATGTCAGGATTAAAAGATATTAAAGGTTCAATCGGGAGACTCCACCTAGAGGTGCAGTTCAATTTTGTTCAATTTTGGGTTTATAATGAACACTGTGCCTGCATGAAGTCACAAGAAGCAATCTGAGGACTATGTGCCTAGCGGGGTTTTTCCCACAATCTTCAGCCCTGTGCGGTCGAGAAGTAATTTCCCCCAGTTCAGTACAAATAATCAGATGAAAAAATGTACGCATTCTAAACTGTATAAACGGATTTTAAATAAGTAACACAAAGAACGGGGATGCTGACCACCCCAAAAGGCTGAAGAAACCGAGATCATCACCCTAATAAAATTACAGTTTTTACATTTAAAAGTCTATATAAATGTTTTACTACACTCAGGAAAAAATTATTGTGCTTATCAACAAGTAAACCTTAATTAGTTAGATCAACTTTTTCTTGATATCCTGAATTAATTATTGCTAAGTTAATTCAACTAAATATGCTAAAAAGTAAACATCGGCAACTCGCCGAAACCGATTTGGACATTCGATATATCAAAATGTTCAGTTTTTTGTGCTGATTTCAGAAATACCAAGATTAGTTGCCAACGCCGAGAATGACATGAGTCATAATCAGTTTAAGAGATGAATAAACATACATAGAGTATATGAGTTTAAAAGCATTTAAGCATTAATTTTTTATTATTTGATAAACTTTTTGAAATTGTACGAGTCAGTCACTATCCATGTTACAATCTATGTTACATAAATGGTAATTAGTGAAGAAGTCTTCGACACACAAAAACTTAATGCTTAAATGCTTTTAAACTCATATACTCTATGTATGTTTATTCATCTTTTAAACTGATTATGACTCATGCCATTCTCGGCGTTGGCAACTAATCTTGGTATTTCTGAAATCAGCACAAAAAACTGAACATTTTGATGTCGAATGTCCAAATCGGTTTCGGCGAGTTGCCGATGTTTATTTTAAGTAAAATTTTTAACTTATGTTGTTTGGTAAATTCACTATGCACATGCTAAAATTGCATATAAAATTTGTCTAAAATATATACACAGGTCTAAGCTTGCCATGATAATTCATATTTTCTTTTGTTTCTGAAAATTGAACTCTCGATAGCTAAAACTTTTGTTTTTATTTCATTATATGTTTAACGTGAATGTTATTTGTATGTTGTGTTGTGTCAAATAATAAATTTTATAATTTTCAAAAATCTCTAAAAGTAATTAATACTTTTCCAAAATGGTTACAAAGTAATTAGAAAAAACTAGTAAGTAAAGCAAGGGAGGTAAGTTATTATAATTTGTTTTTTAGTATAATAGCTGCATTTCATGAAACCGTGTGATCAGGATCCGCTTAAATTTTACATGCAAATTGAGATCCAACTTTGTTTTTGGATAACAAATCATGATCTAAATATTAGTTCCAGTTTGAAAATGCAGGTGAAAAAATATTTTTTATTTCGTAATTGGTATAATAAAAAAACAGAAAATTTAAGAACCGAACGCATCCAAAACTAATATAAATAAAAATTATAAATAAAAACTAATAAATTTAATTTAAAAAGTTTATTCACATAAAATTATTTGGGATGTTCACCAAAATTGTTTGAAAAATTGAATTTAAAGAAATGAAAAACAAAATTATGACATTTACAAAAAAAAGTGAATATCATTTTGAGTAGTCCCAAAATTAATATTTCAATGTAATTTTGAGTAGTGCTGATGTATATCAAACATAAAAGTCTTTGTTAAAGTAAATGTATTTTACCTCTGTTTAGAAATTTATTACAAAACTAACACGAAACATCAATACGTTGCCGGAAAATCATAACAGATCATAAATTAACATAATTTAGTGAAAAGATGATACAATCAGCAAACTACTTAAAAACTCCTCCATTTAGCGTTTCGAGAGAATATTACAAAATCACAAATTCATATTTCTTTCAAAATTCCAAAAAAATTGTAAAAATTAAATAAAATTAAACTTTTTTCAAAATTCTAAAAATATTCCAAAAATTATTACAAAATCAAAGATTATATCTTTTTTCAAAAATTCTAAAACTATTGCAAAAATTATAACAAAATTAAAAATGAAACATTTTTCTAAATTTTAAAAATATTTCAAAAACTATAACAAATTTAAAAATTTCCATGTCCAATTTCATGTTCAATTACATTTACGTCATAAAAACAGTTAAATTTTTTTTTAAGAAAAGACAACATGAGAAAAACGATAAGTTGTATAGAATGTGTTGATATATAATAAAGTTGTTTGAACAAATGAGTTTTTTTATTTTTATTTTATACACTAATCAGTCTTTTAATTTTAATTTTTTATTATTAAATTAATAAAAATAACACAATATTTCGGCACGTTGCCATTCTCAAGTTAAAGAATAAAGATAAAAAATATTACAAATTTGACACAAAAAATTAAAGAACTTTAATGACTAATAAAACATAAACTGAAAGGTTGGTCCAAAACATTCACTGTGCTGAAGTTAGGAATAATACCAATTTTCATTTTATATGTAAAATTTGTGATTTTCGATTTATGGCCAGTTTAACGTAATAAACGTAGTATTTTGACCAATTTCAATTACATACATATCTAGAATTCCTGCCAGTATATTTTTTCATTTTTATTTTTGACAAAAAATTCGCAAAGTATGGAAAGGCATACTTCGCCATGGCATACTTTACCTATGCTCTTTTTAGCCGAAAAATAGGAGTAGTCACAAATCTTGAGGAGTGATATATAAACTGAAAGGTGGGTCCAAAACATTCACAGGGTTGTCCAAACCAAAAGATAATATCAACATTGGGGTATGTAAATTTTTGTTTCAAACTAGCTTGGTTTACTTCACATAATTTCAACAAGCGCAATAAATGAAAGATAGTTTCAATAAATGAAAGATACCAAAGTTTATCAAAAATAAAACCGACAACAAACCATCGTAGTAGAAGTTTAAAGATCGGACAAAAAACTGAATAACAGCTTTTTATGATGCGTAAAACGAATCATTAACCCGTTTCGGACTAACGTTACGTACACGCAACACTACAATAAATATTCGTAATTTTCACAAACTGCTATGAAATAATTTGAAAATATCATTATTTCCTTTGGAAATTAATTTCATATTAGAAAAAGTGTTAAAATATTTAGAAAAATTACTAATACAAGTACAGGTGAATATTTGTTGATGACATAAAAAAAATGATGAGGTAATTTTTTGATTTTAAGTGATAAAAAGATCTGAAAAATGTGATTTTTTTTATAAAACTAATGAAAAAGCATAAAATTTTAATTTTGTGAAATTCGAATAAGTGATCAGTGCTAAATAATTAAAAAAAACATGATTTAAGTTTGCGTTGCGTCAGAGCAACAAAATCGGTCAAATGTGTGTTTTTTGATTTTTTTGGCAATTACATAAATGCAACGTTCGGCCTATTTGACAAATTTATAATATATATTGTTTCTGGGCTATTTTTTCACCAATTTTTTATCAATTGAAAATTTAAAACAAATTAAGTTTAGCGGAAACCTCACACCTGAAGAAGTTATTGATTTTTTGGAGGAAGAAGATATAGAAAATGTAAGCGAAATTATAATTCAGCCGCCAGGTGTAAATAATTTATCAGATGAAGGTTCAGGAGAAGAACATGGTCCAGGAAAAATTGACAACCTCTCAAAAAACAGATTCTTGCTGATGCTGAAGTTCGATTTAGTGATTACTCGGGTATTCAATTTGAAGATAATGAATTTATGAACGAACCTGTGGAAATCGAGGTGATTGATAACGGTTTATCCCTGGAACCTGTATCAATTTGAAATTTTGAGAGACCATTTCATAGTAATATAAATAGAATATGGGAAGATGGAACCATAATTAATGTGCAAAATGATTTTCCACAACCAAATTTTGAAAATTTTAGGGATATGAAGCCCTATCAAATTTTTGAAATGTTTATGACAAATGACACATTTGAAGAGTTCGTAGATCAATTGTCGATCAATGAATTAAAATGCGCAATTGGAATTTTGTTTTTAACAGGCTATAATATTTTACCATCTCGAAAATAATATTGGAGCTCGGAAATGGATTTACAGAATTTAGTTGTAAACTCAATGCATCGAGATCGTTTTCTTTCAATCATTAGAAGTATACATTGCTGTGATGTGAGTTGTCCTGATTCAACCGACAAATTATGGAAATTACGTCCGCTTATTAAAAACTTCAAAGAAATTTCTCTAAAAATTTTATTCCTCAAGAAAATTTATCATATGATGAATCCATGATTAAATATTTTGGACGACATAGTTGTAAACAATTTATTAAAGGAAAACCTATTCGTTTTGGTTATAAAGCGTGGTGTCTAAATGACACTTTAGGATACTTAGTAAACTTTGAAATCTACATAGGCAAATCTAACGAAACATACACAATTTATGAGAAAACTTTCGGGAAACCAGCTACAGTTTTTGTGAAAATGGTTGATCAAATTGAAAATCCTGAACTGAATTACTCATTTTTTTCGAAAATTTATATTCAAGCGTGAACCTTGTGTCACATTTGACTAACAAAGGATATCGTGGGACTGGGACCATGAGAAAAAAATCAAATCCCAAAAAATTGCAATGTTTTCAACAAATCGGAATAAAATAAGTTGGAGCGCGGAAAATATTTATCAAGAAAAAGTTCGGAAGACTCAATAAACATTATGCAGTGGAAGGATAGTTCTGTAGTAACAATTATTTCAAATGCATATGGATTGCAATATACGTCAAGTTTTATAGTTCATCTGAAAAGAAAATATTGAAGGTCAAATGCCCAAATGCTATTGTTCAATACAATAAAAATATGGGTAGAACCGATCGAATGGATTAAATGTAAATCATTACCGGATTGGAATTCAAAGTAAAAAATGGTATTGGCCACTTTTGACTTGGATGTTGGCCGCAGCAATGAATAACGCGTGGATTCAGTTCAAAAATTCTGGTAATTCTATTTCAAATCTTGAGTTTAGAAGATCTGTTGTTGGGGAGTATTTGACAACTTATGGAAACGCAAAGAAAAATTCAGGTCGTGTATCAAAGGAATTTGATTACCGTTTTGATGGTGGGAAACATTTGATCCAAACCATAGGTGATAAAAAGAGAAGATGTGCCGGCAGTCAATGCAAATCAATTGTCTCAACATTTTGTCCAAAATGTGATGTAGGTCTTTGTATTAAATGTTTTTCATCTTATAATACCAAAAAATGAAAGTGAGAGAAAAAAAATAATTGTAGGCCGAACGTTGCTTAAAAGCAACACAGTTTTCCGAAGTTTTCATTATGAATTTTCCAAACAAAAAATTTTTTATTATTTTTTTCTTGTTTTATATATGAAATGTGAATAAATAAATAAAGTTTTATTCAAAAATAAAATGTCGTCCTTAACGTGTTAACGTCTGTGTATAAAAATTAAAAATCGTTTGATCTATCTTATGTTTACTGCTAGATGATGGAGCATTTAGCGCCCACAACAATATAATATTCTAAAAATATTCAAATGGCATTTTCACAGCTACAGTCTCAAGTATTTATTTTCCCTTATTAGACTTAATGTTAAGTCCACCTAATTAGACTTGATGTTTCTCTTTTAGACTTAATGTTTAGACTTAATGTTAAGTCCACCTAATCACCTAAATAAAAATTATTAGACTTAAGGTTAAGTCCACCTAAGTCTACCTAATGTTAAGTCCACCTAACCCCTATTTCCTGCTTCCCAATGGGAAGTTTTATTGTTGACATTTTACTGTCAATTTTCGTTAAAGCCTTTTATAATACATTGATGTGTCATGATCTGCTGAAACTATTAAGCATAATTTTAACTGGATGTTTGTATTAATAGGTGTGTATTTCATTGTATGAAGATATAAAAGTTCACCACTTTTTGGGAAATCATGAGCAGCTGCAAAAATTTTCTGTCAGAATCTTTTTCGCTATGCGTAATTTAAAGAAAATTTGGTTTTGCTAAAAGTTTTAGTGAAAGTTGAAAAAAATGTTTTCATAAAGCTTGTAGTACTATTAGTCCGGTCAATAAAGCGGGGAAATAAAATAGTTTCTTATAGGAAGGTGAATCAAAAAATTTTTTTTTGCATTATCTTCTATGAGTCTCCTAAAAAGATTGCAAAATATAGTAAAAGTAAAAATCAAGGACTGAAAATGCTCCTCGGCGGGCTTTAGGGGTCGCTGATCACGAATCTGCCATTAATTTTCCGAAAAATCCACATGGGGAGCGGGAAAATTTGGTTAGTTTTCCGACTTTTTACTGTTTTTTTAGCGTTGTCGAATTGAGCTCAAACCTGAAGTTGAATAATGATGTTTCTAATGTAAAGAAGTAAAAATCCAGGAAAATTTCGGAAAACTGTGAAAAATCTGGCATAGGAGAATTTCAAAATTCAGTGAAATGAGCATGATGCAGAACATTATATAGGTTTTTCATGTCGCTGATCATGAATCTGCCATTAGTTTTCCGGAAAACCTGAATGGGGAGCGGGAAATCGGAAAATTTGGTTAATTTTTCGACTTTTTACTACTTTCTTAGCGTTGTCGAATTGAGCTCGAACTTTAAGTTGAATAATGATGTTTCTAATGTAAATAAGTAAAATTCCAGGAAAATTTCGGAAAACTGTGAAAAATCTGGTATAGGAAAATTTCAAATTTCGGCGAAATGAGCATGATGCATGTCATTATATAGGTTTTTCAGGTCGCTGATCACGAATCTGTCATTAGTTTTCCGGAAAACATACATGGAGAGCGGGAAATCGGAAAATTTGGTTAATTTTTCGACTTTTTACTACTTTCTTAGCGTTGTCGAATTGAGCTCGAACTTTAAGTTGAATAATAATGTTTCTAATGTAAATAAGTAAAATTCCAGGAAAATTTCGGAAAACTGTGCAAAATCTGAAATAGGAAAATTTCAAATTTCGGAGAAATGAGCATGATGCATGTCATTATATAGGTTTTTCAGGTCGCTGATAATGAATCTGTCATTAGTTTTCCGGAAAACCCACATGGGAAATTGCCACTGTATCTACTCTTCGTGGACTTCGAGCGGGCGTTTGACACAATCAACAGAACTGCTATCTGAAAATCACTTTGTGAAATGGGCATCCCCAATCAGATAATTGATCTAATCAAGGAAATGTATCGGAATGCTGGGAACAAAATTCAATACAAAGGACAGCAAAGTGATAAGTACTTTAACAACCGGGGAGTAAGGCAAGGATGAGTGTTAGCACCACTACTATTTCTCATAGTACTAGATAGTGTCATGCGAACGCTCAAGAACGAAAGTCTAAATGGTATCCAATGGGCACCATTAAGACGGCTCAATGATCTAGACTACGCAGACGATATCTGCCTGCTTACACACAGACATGTCGACATGCAGCAGAAAATACAGAAGCTATCAATCCTGGCTCATGAAATTGATCTCAAAATCAACATCACCAAAACAAAGCTAATGAGACTGAACACCAACGTGAGTATACCAATCAACATAAATAATACACAGGTCGACGATGTCGACAAATTCGTATATCTTGGTTGTACCAGAGCGAAAACATGCGGAACAGAAGAAGACATCAGTCAACGCATCAATAAAGCAAGAAACACTTTAACTTGCTTCACAAGATTTGGAATGCGTCCGTCCTGTCAAGAAAAACAAAGCTACGGATGTTCAACGCATATGTTAAGTCTATACTGCTGTATGGATGTGAAACAAGGAAACAAACACAGAAGATCACAAATAAACTTCAGGTGTTTGTCAACAAATGCCTAAGAAAATTAATCAAGTGCTGCTGACCAAACACCATCAGTAACGAAGAACTTCTGCGGCAAACTGAGCAGATAGACATTGAGACCGGTATAAGAAAACGAAAGTGGAGATGGATAGAACATACACTGAGAAAGCCAGCAGAAGACATAATAAAGATGTCTCTGGAGTGGAACCCGCAAGGGAAAAGAAGAGTTGGAAGACCAGCAATGACCTGGAAGAAAACGGTGCTAGCCGAAGCAGAACATATCGGAAAGACATGGAGAGAACTGAAAGCAATTACCCCCAATAGAGTTAGATGGTCCAGCCTAGTAGACGCCCTGTGCTCCTAAAATGGAGATAAAGGAAGCAAAAAAAAAATTATCAGTAGAGACAAAAAAATAAAATAAATATGTGAATAAACAAAATTTTCTGATTTTCCACTTTTTAAGTTGATTTTTTGAGAAATTGATAGCAGATTCATGATCAGCGACCTGAAAAACCTATATAATGGCCTGCATCATGCTCATACCGCCGAAATTTGAAATTCTCCTATTCCAGAGTTTTCACAGTTTTCCGAAATTTTCCTGGATTTTTACTTCCTTGCATTAGAAACATCATTATTCAACTTTAGGTTCGAGCTCAATTCGACAACGCTAAGAAAGCAGAAAAAATCGGAACATTAACCAAATTTTCCGATTTTCCGCTCCCCATGTAGGTTTTCCGGAAAACTAATGACAGATTCGTGATCAGCGACCTGAAAAACCTATATAATGACCTGCATCATGCTCATTTCGCTGAATGTTGAAATTCTCCAATACCAGATTTTTCACAGTTTTCCGAAATTTTCCTGGATTTTTACTTCTTTACATTAGAAACATCATTATTCAACTTCAAGTTCGAGCTCAATTCGACAACACTAAAAAAACAGTAAAAAGTCGGAAAACTAACCAAATTTTCCGATTTCCCGCTCCCCATGTGGATTTATCGGAAAACTAATGGCAGATTTGTGATCAGCGACCTCTAAAACCTGCTGAGGAGCATTTTCAGTCCTTAATTTTTAACTTTTACTATATATTGCAATCTTTTTAAAAATGGAGGGTGAAAAACGGGTTAATTTTGAGCTTTGGGGGTGTTGGGGGAGGGGGGGGCTAATCACTTCGCGTGCTAGTCACGAATGACCTAGGAGACTTATAGAAGCTAATGCAAAAAAAAATTGTTTGATTCATCATCCTATAAGAAACTATTTTATCCGGTCGATTTCCCCGCTTTATTAACTGGTCTATATAGAAACCCACACTAAAAACTTATTTACTAAGATTCATCAACACCAAGTCATTAGACCCCTCTAAATATTGTCTTGTTGCTAGCCATGGGAAACCACACCAATGGCCTACGTACCCAGTTTATTAAAAGCTTTTGACAAGACTTCAAGTTTTTGAACTTTCAAATAAAAAGTTGATCCTCCCGCCTCCTTCATTTTGTTTAATTTTGACCAAAAACTTTCAAAATTGTAGAAAAACACACTAAACATTTATATACTAAGCTTGATAATCCTTAGAATAATCAAAGATTCAAATAAACATTTATATAGGAGATCATCATTTTTGTTGTAAAATTGTGCTAAAAACCTTCAAAACTTTTGGAAATAAAAACCCGAAGCTTGTGTACCCAGTTTCATTAAAAGAAAATCACATGATTTAAAGTTATTGAAGTGTTAAATAAAAAAATGTTGGGCAGTCTCTTTCCCTTTGTTAATTGTTGCCCAAACGCTTTTAGAATTATGGAAAGCTGTCCCGAAAGTCTTTATACAGTTTCAATAAAATTCTTATAAATTTTGATCAGTTTTTCAGATCACAGCCTTCGGTCAAAAAATAAGGAAAAATTCTAAATTTCAGTTTTCCTATCTTTTTGACAGCCGGCTGTCTAACAGACATACATTTTTGTCTTAATTATGACTAGTGGGGGTAGGATTTTAAAAAATTTCTCACATTTATAGGTGTTACAGATCTAAAGTAAACTTTCAGACCAAAGTCAAGCACAATTGATAACAAGTTTTACAAATATATTGAACGAAATTCAAATTAAACTATTCAAAAGTATCCCTTTTTTTACAATTTTTCGGAGACAATTTTTTATCGGACATTGTTTGGTTTAGATATCTCAATTATCTGGAACTTAAATTGATGATAAAAAAATTATCCGAAGACAATTGTTGCCATTTTGATTTTCAAAAAGATTTCAAGTACAGTGGTCCAAACTTCAGAGCTATAAAGATGTTTTGTTAAAGTTATTTGCAAAAAGCAATCGTTTTATATGGTGAGCTTGTGATAAGATGCAAAAAGGCCTTGGAATTACTTAGACTTTTATGTTAGCGTTTGAAATGTTTTTTCTAGAATCTACAAAAACGTTTATTAAAATTTAACGTAGATTCTTCATCAACTAAAAAATAAAATTTTGAGACCGATAACAGTTTATATAATATTTTTATTTCTTCGTTAAAATGAAGAACTATAAAGCATATAAATTTTTTTTAAAAAAATCTGACTGTTTTCAGAAACCAAGATTAGTTGTATTAAGTAAAAAATTTTATATAAACAAGTTTGTTCTATTTTAAAACGAAATGAATTCAAATCTTACAATACGACACAACGTAAGCCCATTTGCTTATCAACAAAAAGCAAACGTTTGAAATATTCATTAAAAAACGTAGTAGACGTTTCAGAGAGTAGAAAATGTTTCCAAGTTCCTTAAATTTATTTTATTTTTCCTTTAAAAAAACTACCTTGTTCATATCTCATTTTCGTAACGTTCTTTCTGACAAAAACTTTCATTTCAAATCAACTAGCAAAAAGTGGAAAAAAAACCTACGAACACTGATGAAAGTTTTATAATTTTATTTAAGCTTTTTTTTGGATATGTTTTTTATTCGATTTTTTCAAATTTTGTTTTTCTTATGCTGAGTTGAATGAAAGTTATGCAATTATCGTAAGACGAGAAAAATTTCTTATTTTTTTTTTAAATTTATGAACGTGTGGGTAGATTGCTTACAGAATAATAAGACAACGTGACAAGAACTACAATTGTGAGATTAATTTTACTGTGGGAATTACATGTAATTTAATGTTTAAATTTAGAATTTGTTTGTTACTCGAGAATATGTGAGATAAGTTTTTTGATTTAACTTTGAGTTAGGTTATGCTATGTTTTTAGAACTGCAGAAGTTTTTTAGAACATATGTTCTAAAATTTCGGTTGTTGTTTGTCGCTGTGGTTGTTACTTTTTTGAAAATGATAGACAGAGACTATAAATAATTAGATCAGATAAATTAAAATCTTTTAAAACACAAATATAATGCATGAATAATATATAAATGTAAAAATTTTAGTATTCATTCGATTTCGTTATTATTTTTTGTTTCGTGTACAACTTTTTTTTTAACTTAAAAATCATAAATCACAAACGAATTTTTTTTATTTCTTAAGTTTCCCTTGTATCATTTATTTTTCTTCAAAAGAGTAATAAACATCGTGCAAATGTTAAATAATGTTTATTCCTGAAATGAGTTGTACGAAAAAAAAAGAATACGAGCACAATTTGTATGAATCTTGATTATAATTTTTTACAGAAGAGCAAGATGTACTGATTTAATTTTTTATTTTCATATTTGTTGTGTAAACTTTATGGTTCAATCAATAATTTCCATTGATAAAAATTTATCATGATTTTCAAATATCATTTTATTTCTCGTTTGAATTTGTTCAATACATGTTTGAATTATAACTCTATAATTATTAATGTATTTAACAAAACAGGTTCATTATACATAATTTAATTACACTTAATCTACTCTACAATCACTTAAATGCGTCACAAGACTCAACTAAATGATTTCATCAATCATTTATTTTAATTTATTATTTAATTTTATTTAATTTAATGTTTTATTTAATTTCATTTATTGTTTTATTTTATTTAATTTAATGTTTTATTTTATTTAAATTATTGTTTTATTTAATTAATTTATTGTTTTATTAATTTAAGTATTTTGTTTTATTTAATTTTATTTAATGTTTTATTTAATTTAGTTTTTTGTTCTAAATAATTTCATTTATTGTTGTATTTAATTTAATTTAGTGATTTATTTAATTTTATTTATTGTTTCATTTAATTTAGTTTATTGGTTTACTTTGTTTTATTTTATTTTATTTTATTTAATGTTTTATTTAATTTAATATAATGTTTTATTTAATTTAATTTAATTGAGTGTTTTATTATTTTTAATTTATTGTTTTATTATTTTTAATTTATTGTTTTTTTTTAATTCAATTTATTGTTTTATTTAATTTAACTTATTGTTTTATTTAATATAATTTAATATTCTATTTAATTTAGTTTATTGTTTTAGTAATTTAATTTATTGTTTTATTTAATTTAATTAATTATTGTTTTATTTTATTTCATTTAATGTTTTATTAAATTTTATTCGTTGTTTTATTTAATTTTACTTATTGTCTTATTTAATTTAATTTAATGTTTTATTTAATTTAATTTATTCGTTTACTTAACTTAGTTTTTTGTTTTATTTAATTTAATTTATTGTTTTATTTAATTTAATGTTTTATTTGATATAATTTATTGTTTTATTGAATTTAATTTATTGAAATTCATGTTGAAAGATGCTAATAATATCTTTCTGTATATGTGTATAAATCACCCACTTCACAATTAAAATAATAAACAAATTAAGTACTAAGCTTTTTTTTGTTTGGTTTTCAATTTTTATTAATAAAATAACTTTATTAATATTATTGCCGTCATGTGAAAATATTTTATTTTAAATTTTTATTTAAAATTTAACATGTTTCGATAATATTTAAAATTATCATCATCAGAAAATTGTAACAAAATTAAAATGATTTAAGCTACGTACTACTTTACAAAAACAATCTAGATTGTTTTTGTAAAGTAGTACGTAGCTTAAATCGTTTTAATTTTGTTACAATTTTCTGATGATGATAATTTTATATATATATATATATATATATATATATATATATATATATATATATATATATATATATATATATATATATATATATATATATATATATATATATATATATATATATATATATATATATATATATATATATATATATATATATATATATATATATATATATATATATATATATATATATATATATATATATATATATATATATATATATATATATATATATATATATTTATTGCTTAAATTTATTTAATTGTTAAATTGTTTAATTGTTTTATTTATCTTAATTTATTGTTTTATTTAGTTTAATTTAATGTTTTATTTAATTTTATTTATTGTTATATTTAATTGAATTTATTGTTATATTTAATTTAATGTTTGATTTAATTTAATTTATTGTTTTATTTAATTTAATTTAATGTTTGGGTGGCTTCAACCCACAGATGTTTAAAAAAAAGCGTTAATCTACACCTTAGAACGCCAGTTGTTGTGGGACCCAGGTCTAGACCTAGGTCTTAAAAGGTATTTATGTGTTGTTGTGACACATATTCTAAACCCTATTACACAACACATTTTATTAAAAAAAAAAAAAAAATGTTTTATTTAATTTAATTTATTGTTTTATTTAATTCAGTTTATTTTTTTATTGAATTTAATTTATTGTTTTATTTAATTCAATTTACTGTTTTATTGAATTTAATTTATTGTTTTATTTAATATAATTTAGTGTTTTATTTGATTGAATTTATTGTTTTATTTTATTTTATTTAATGTTTTATTTTATTTAATTTAATTTTATATTTAATTTAATATATTGCTTAGATTGTTTAATTTATTGTTTAATTGAATGTAATTTTTTAATTTAAAATTTTTAAATATGCATTAAGCGCACTTTAATTTTGTAAGTTGTGTTTAAATATTTGTATGATATTGTTATTTTTTGTTTTTGTATATTATATATCTCTTATTTGGTTGGTACTGTACTGTCGGACTGAAAAGACGTCTTTTTTTCATTCGCTCTGAAAATATTTATTAAAAAAATTAAAAATAATAGTTTTGTGATGTTTGTGCTTAAAAAAAGGTGTATAATAGTTGTGTGAATTAGGAACTTATGTAAGTTAAAAAGTTAAGGCTACGAAATTAAGTTAAACTCGAAAAAGAAAATATACAAGAAATATTGACATTCATATACGCAAAATGTTCTTCATTCATCATTGATTGCATATTACTGTTAAATCATTAAATCGTTTGTTTATTTCGTTTCAATTATATACATATATAAAGCAGTTACAGTACAGCCGCATTAATCTGTTGATTTAACATTTAAAAAACAATAATTCAGCATAAATCATTATAGAATAATTTTGCATATAGAACCGTAATTGAATACTATTAGAAATTAATAGTTTTTGTGGTATGTCCGAAACCGAAAGAACGTAGCAATCTCACCCGAATTACCAGCTGCTAAGAAGGTATTAACTAAACCTAAAATGGAAGTTGGCAAGATGAGGTTAGAAGATTTAATGGCTGCATTGAGCTCACTACTGGATTAAAAATTTCACAAGAAATTGGAGCATTTAGCAACAAAGGAAGAATTTGTTAAGGAATTAAATGAACTCAAATACGAAAATGCATAGCATTATTAAAGGAAACAGTAACCAAACTTGTTGTCAATGAAAAATCTCACAAGCGAACGGTAGAAATATTACAAAACCAAAACCGTCGTAATAACTTGATAATATCTGGCATTAGTGATCAAGGAAACAACCTGAAAGATATTGTTATTATTAGTGTTGTAAAAGCGTTTCGTATTAGGGGCACAGGAAAAATATTAGTGGAGCTTCAAACTCAGGCAGATGTGGAAAAAGTAACCAGAAATTCTAATAAACTAAAAGGTACAACCATCTTTATAAGCCGAGACCTTACCAAACAAACTCGCGATAGGAAAAGGAAGCTATTCTGGCTTAAAAAGAAACTAAAAGCTATCGACAGTCAAAAACAGTCAGAATTAGATATGACACGGTAGAAGTGGAGGGAATGCAGTTTTTGATAGATGATGATGACAGAATAATCTCACGTACACAGGATGGGTTGCAGAAGATGAACCAGTCTCTATAATTTTGATTTCACAGGAATATTTTGCAATATAAATTTTTTAAATCCAGTAAAATAGCAACCAAAAGCCGTCTGTTCTAATATTAAAAATAGTTTACCAAAATTTAAAATCGTAGATATAATATGAATGGGCATGCAAACAAAGTGCTTTTTTCCGGGGTTTTTTGAGTTTATTAAGAGTCATGACATTTTTCTATTATTTGAAACGTGGATTGGGAAAGAAAATATATCAAAAAATGAGAAATGTTTTAGTGGTTTTGATTTGTTATGGATACCTGCTATCAGAGAAAGTCGAGCATAAGGTGGATCATTGTATGGATTCAGAAAAAATAGTATAGAGAAACATCATTTGATTTTTAACTTTCAAGGTAACAATTTTTTTATTTCGTTTACGGTAAATAATTTTATTTTTAATCTAATACCAGTTTATTTAAATTGCAACAAGTGGGAAGCAGATTTTGAGATTTTAACCCAAGCACTGGTTGAAAATGTTGGTTATAAAAATTGCATAATAATGGGAGATTTTAATGTGAGGATAGGTGTAGAACAGGATCTTGATGAGAATGCTATCGGTACTAGCTCTTGTATTTCAGAACGTAGGCTCTCAAAAGATAAAATTATAAATGGGAAAGGTAAAAAGTTTTTAGAGTTAATTGAAGATTATGGTCAAATCATACTAAATGGTAGAACTAATGGTGATATTAACGGGGAATTCACGTTTTTAGGAAATATGGGCTCGTCAGTTAATGATATCTGTGCTCTGTCTGATGTGCTTCTAAATTTAAATTTTGATTTTAGTGTTGAATCCCAAAATTTGTCGGATCATATGCCAATTGTTCTATCGATTATTGAAAATGGTTACCAACAGTTTGAAAATCCGCTACAACTCCTACCTCAACTGTTATGGACCAAACAGAACCCAGAAGTATATGCTGATAATATCGAAAAGATTATTCGCGATTTTAATGAAAACGAAATAGAGTCGGCTGAAATCGATAGTATTTAAGTGGCAACAAAGATTATTTATAAAGCAACCAATTATAACCCAAATGAATGCTCAACAAAACCTGTGTTTAGAGACAAATGGTTCGATTTCAGCTGCCTAAAAGCGCGGAAGAAGTCGTTTAACGCACTCTGCGCCTACAGAAAATATGGTACAAGCAATTTGAAACAAATATACCTAACAGAGAATCAAAATTATAAAAAACTCTGTCGCCTTAAAAAATTTCAATATAATCGAAGTCTTGCAGAGTGACTTAATACAATGAACAACTCGAAAGATTGGGGTGTGGCAATAAGGGAAATTCGAGGTCGAAAATTTGTATGCGGGACAGATATATCAATGAATATGTTTGTGGAACATTTTAAGCGTATTATGAACCCGTTAAACGCTTTAAAGCCAATTGTGTATGCCGAACCCGAAATATTAATTCCTGCACTTGATGGCGAAATCCATTCACAAGAAATTCTAGCAGTACTGAGGAAGGCCAAAAATAATAAAAAGCTCCTGGCTATGATAGAATTCCGTATGAGTTCTATAAAAATGCCCCCGTAAGATTCTTGGATAAACTTGTAAAAATATTTAATATAATTTATAATTCAGGGTCACCGCCAGAGTCGCTTAAAAAATCCATAATTCATGTACGCGAATACGCGTGGTGTGTTTAATTGCATATTTTTTTATTTTATCCTTCACAAACTCTTTCTTTAGGTTATGAAGGTTTTTATTTCTGATGTACCACACTGCCATTAACAATGCAACGCAAGCCTTTGTTTTGGAACGACTGGATAATTTTCGGGCTCGTTTTCTTAGTACAGCCCCATAGCTGAATACCATACGTCCACAATGGTTTCAGTATTTCACGATACAGAAGCAGTTTGTTATGAATAAATAGTATTGAGTTTCTTCCAAGTAACCAGTACATCTTTCTAAATTTCAAATTCAGTTCTTCTTTTTTCTTTTTAACATGTTCCTACCATCTCAGTTTAGCTTCCAGAGTCATACCTAGATATTTTGCTGTGTTTGCATAAACAACTTGTATTGAGTTGATTTTCAGAGGGATTTGGCTTTCTTTTTGGTTAGTGAAGTAAACATGAGAGGATTTTGTTTCATTCAGCTTAATTCGCCATCTTTTTGTCCAGTTGTTGGTTTTATTAGTAGAGTATTGCAGTTTGCTAGTTGCTTCTTCTACGGTTTTTCCGGTAGTCAAAAATGCGGTATCGTCTGTAAAGGTTGCAATAGTTGTTTTGCTTAAGTCAGGCAAATCTCTTGTATATAGCAAGTATAGTACTGGTCCTAGGACGCTACCCTGCAGAACTCCTGCTGAAATACGGAACATAGACTTTTTTTTAATTAAGCTAGTAATTTTCTCTAATAAGCTTAAAATAAAACAAAAATAATTTGGTGCAACTATTTTTGCAGTTAAAATGAATTTCCAACAATCACCTGTTTATTGAGGTGCAATAAATCTTGATATTTATTCAATCATCAACTATTTTTTTATTAATGTGCAAAAACTATTGCTGATTCGGTCATAAACCTAAACTCCAATTGGTATGCAATATAATTTTATTAATAGCATTTAACATAGGTATATTATACAATAAGTTTTATCTAAAATAGGGCTATTGTAGGGCTCCGGAATTTATCATGGGATGAGTTAATTTTTTTATTATATTATGTTAAGGAAGAGATGATGGAATGGTGGAGATGGGCTTTTGTTCTTTTCATATTTTAGAGTCATCAGAGCGTACCATCTCTTAAACTTTGTTTCAGGATAAAGTATACCTAACGCACATATTGAAGCTAGTCGGAACAAACACAAGGACTCGTACTCTCAAGTCGTCAGGATTGCTTATAGTGATACTGACCATTGAGTTGCACACAATTTTTACTTTATACTGTCCCATGGGACTGCCGCTTGATATTACTTCATCGGTAGAATTTTAACCAGATTTGGCTCATTCGTTTAATTAACTTGCTTGCTGCTAAGTTGTTTTATGATCTTTATAAAGAATGTGCTAACAGCGTTTCAATTCGTTATCGATTTTTTAATTATTGTTTTACGTTTTGTTGCTTTACTTTTCAGGAAAAACCGTTTCTGTACAACAGCCGTTGTAAACCTTACTAAAGTTTTCTATTTTCTAAAAGCATGAGCCTATTTTGTAAGTTTATTTCCCTAAGAAAATCATAAACCTTATTTTATTACGATTATGCTGTTAAATTTTATTCTCACTATTTGTAGATTAAACGATACGACCTGGCTCTAAAATGTCATTTTTACATGTTCAAACAGTTCATAATCTTATAAAACATTAATTCAAAACTTTTCAGGACAGAAACCTTGAACCCTTAAATATGTAGTCTAAGTTCTAAGTGTTATTTGAAAGTCTTAAAACAGTATCATTAAATTTGATTATCCAATTATAGGTGATGACCAGAATTATATGATATACACAATTTATTGTGTGAAATCACCATCAATCATGTTTTTCTGCCTCAATTTATTTTACATAATACAAAGAATCGCTTCCTTTTCATCATGAAATTATATAACGTTTTATTTTGTATGTGATGTCTAAACATTTTCTAACGTCTTATAAGAAGAAAATTCCAATCATTTTTTGTATAAAAAAATGTGATATTAGGGTAATTTGTTTGGAAGTTAAGTATTTTCACTTTACTGATTTTAATATAATGCGGGTTTTGTTTAATGTGGATGCGACATTTATATTCCTTTTGATAGCTTTATTCTAACATAACGACTACGTTTTATTACTTACAATTATGATACTCCAGTCAATTTGAATAAGTTTATGAATTTAATGACAAACATTAACAAATCAAACAAATTTTTTTTACTGTATCGTTATTGTGTGTGTGTTTTTAAAGCTTGACTTTAAGTAATGAGTTATGTTCTTTTGGTTAACAGTGTTGATGAGTCGAAACAAAGGTGAGAATAAACCAAACGTACGTCAAATAAGATAAGGGTTAGTTTTGACGTTTAATTAAAGTATCTATGCTCTTACTTGTAACATACAAATCGACCGCTTTTCAAATACAATTTTATAAAATAAAATGTCAGAATGAACGTCATAAACATTTCAACATAGTAAAAAGCTCTCAAGGGATTTTATAGTTGTCCATCTAGTTTACTTAAAAAAAACTATTTTTTCATATGTTAGAGATAAATATAAAATATTTATTCAATGGAGACTGAGGTATCTCAACGACAACAATATTTATTTGTACGTGTCATTTTATCAGCTTTGAAAACATTATTTAAGGTTTCAATAGAAATTTTTTTCAGGAATTAGCTATATATCGTAGGGATAAAGATTTCTGTTTACTTGAAACATTCCTAAGTATACTATGAGTTAAATAACAAGAAACTTAAAAAGCAGCGGTTTATGTAAAGCAAAAAACTTTGTCGTGTTTTATTCTTGAATCTGTTTTAACTCTATGATTGGAAAGTGCTAAATTATTTATAAAATAGTTATCCACGAAAAGTGAAACTTTAAAGTACGAACTAGTTGTTTTGTTTTGCCGAAATTACTAGTGAGTACCTTTAATAACACTTTTCGTTTGAGGTAAATATAAAATTTTATTTCATACTAGAAGTTTATTAAAATAAAAAGAAACGAGTTTGAAATTTTGCTCAAAAAATTGAACTTCAACGTCCTAGGACTTTATAAAATTTTACAAAGTCCTAGGACGTTAAAGTTTAACTTTTTGTACCATAAATAATCCGAAAAATGTCGTTTTAGATATCAGTATGAAATAAAAATAATAATATTACAATATCCTAGATACCAGATACCAAATACCAGATACCAGATACCAAATACCAGATACCAGATACCAGATACCAGATACCAGATACCAGATCCCAGATCCCAGATCCCAGATACCAGATCCCAGATACCAGATACCAGATACCAGATACCAGATTCCAGATACCAGATACCAGATTCCAGATACCAGATACCAGATACCAGATACCAGATACCAGATACCAGATACCAGATACAAGATACAAGATACCAGATACCAGCATATACCAGATACCAGATAACAGATACCAGATACCAGATACCAGATACCAGCATATACCAGATACCAGATACCAGATATCAGATACCAGATACCAGATACCAGATACCAGATACCAGATACCAGATACCAGATACCAGATACCAGATACCAGATACCAGGTACCAGATACCAGATTCCAGATACCAGTTAGCAGTCACCAGATACCAGATACCAGATACCAGGTACCAGTTACCAGATACCAGATATCAGATACAAGATACCAGATACCAGATACCAGATACCAGATACCAGATACCAGATACCAGATACCAGATACCAGATACCAGATACCAGATACCAGCAAATACCAGATACCAGATACCAGATACCAGATACCAGATACCCGATACCAGATACCAGATACCAGATACCAGATACCAGATACCAGATACTAGATACCAGATACCAGATACCAGATCCCAGATACCAGGTACCAGATAACAGATACCAGATTCCAGATACCAGATTCCAGATACCAGATAGCAGACACCAGATACCAGATACCAGATACCAGATACCAGATACCAGATACCAGATACCAGATACCAGATACCAGATACCAGATACCAGATACCAGATACCAGATACCAGATACCAGATACCAGGTAGCAGATACCAGATTCCAGATACCAGTTAGCAGTCACCAGATACCAGATACCAGATACCAGGTACCAGTTACCAGATACCAGATATCAGATACAAGATACCAGATACCAGATACCAGATACCAGATATCAGATACCAGATACCAGATACCAGATACCAGATACCAGCATATTCCAGATACCAGATACCAGATACCAGATACCCGATACCAGATACCAGATACCAGATACCAGATACCAGATACCAGATACTAGATACCAGATACCAGATACCAGATACCAGATACCAGGTACCAGATAACAGATACCAGATTCCAGATACCAGATTCCAGATACCAGATAGCAGACACCAGATACCAGATACCAGATACTAGATACCAGATACCAGATACCAGATACCAGTTACCAGATACAAGATATCAGATACCAGATACCAGATACCAGATACCAGATACCAGATACCAGATACCAGATACCAGATACCAGATACCAGATACCAGATACCAGATACCAGATACCAGATACCAGATACCAGATCCCAGATCCCAGATACCAGATACCAGATACCAGATACCAGATACCAGATACCAGATACCAGATACCAGATAGCAGATACCAGATACCAGATACCAGATACCAGATACCAGATACCAGATACCAGATACCAGATACAAGATACAAGATACCAGATACCAGCATATACCAGATAACAGATACCAGATACCAGATACCAGATACCAGCATATACCAGATACCAGATACCAGATATCAGATACCAGATACCAGATACCAGATACCAGATACCAGATACCAGATACCAGATACCAGATACCAGATACCAGATACCAGATACCAGGTACCAGATACCAGATTCCAGATACCAGTTAGCAGTCACCAGATACCAGATACCAGATACCAGGTACCAGTTACCAGATACCAGATATCAGATACAAGATACCAGATACCAGATACCAGATACCAGATACCAGATACCAGATACCAGATACCAGATACCAGATACCAGCAAATACCAGATACCAGATACCAGATACCAGATACCCGATACCAGATACCAGATACCAGATACCAGATACCAGATACCAGATACCAGATACTAGATACCAGATACCAGATACCAGATACCAGATACCAGGTACCAGATAACAGATACCAGATTCCAGATACCAGATTCCAGATACCAGATAGCAGACACCAGATACCAGATACCAGATACTAGATACCAGATACCAGATACCAGATACCAGATACCAGATACCAGTTACCAGATACAAGATATCAGATACCAGATACCAGATACCAGATACCAGATACCAGATACCAGATACCAGATACCAGATACCAGATACCAGATACCAGATACCAGATACCAGATACCAGATACCAGATACCAGATACCAGATACCAGATAACAGATACAAGATACAAGATACCAGATACCAGCATATACCAAATACCAGATACCAGATAACAGATACCAGATACCAGATACCAGATACCAGATACCAGATACCAGATACCAGCATATACCAGATACCAGATACCAGATATCAGATACCAGATACCAGATACCAGATACCAGATACCAGATACCAGATACCAGATACCAGGTAGCAGATACCAGATTCCAGATACCAGTTAGCAGTCACCAGATACCAGATACCAGATACCAGGTACCAGTTACCAGATACCAGATATCAGATACAAGATACCAGATACCAGATACCAGATACCAGATATCAGATACCAGATACCAGATACCAGATACCAGATACCAGCATATTCCAGATACCAGATACCAGATACCAGATACCCGATACCAGATACCAGATACCAGATACCAGATACCAGATACCAGATACTAGATACCAGATACCAGATACCAGATACCAGATACCAGGTACCAGATAACAGATACCAGATTCCAGATACCAGATTCCAGATACCAGATAGCAGACACCAGATACCAGATACCAGATACTAGATACCAGATACCAGATACCAGATACCAGATACCAGTTACCAGATACAAGATATCAGATACCAGATACCAGATACCAGATACCAGATACCAGATACCAGATACCAGATACCAGATACCAGATACCAGATACCAGATACCAGATACCAGATACCAGATCCCAGATCCCAGATACCAGATACCAGATACCAGATACCAGATACCAGATACCAGATACCAGATACCAGATAGCAGATACCAGATACCAGATACCAGATACCAGATACCAGATACCAGATACCAGATACCAGATACAAGATACAAGATACCAGATACCAGCATATACCAGATAACAGATACCAGATACCAGATACCAGATACCAGCATATACCAGATACAAGATACCAGATACCAGATACCAGATACCAGGTACCAGATACCAGGTTCCAGATACCAGTTAGCAGACACCAGATACCAGGTACCAGATACCAGATACCAGATACCAGATACCAGTTACCAGATACAAGATATCAGATACCAGATACCAGATACCAGATACCAGATACCAGATACCAGTTACCAGATACCAGATACCAGATACCAGATACCAAATACCAGCATATACCAGATACCAGATACCAGATACCAGATACCAGATACCAGATACCAGATACCAGATACCAGATACCAGATACCAGATACCAGATACCAGATACCAGATACCAGATACCAGATACCAGATACCAGATACCAGATTCCAGATACCAGATAGCAGACACCAGATACCAGATACCAGATACCAGATACCAGATACCAGCTACCAGATACCAGCTACCAGAACCAGATACCAGACTCCAGATACCAGATACCAGACACCAGATAACCATATACCAGATAATAGATCCCAGATTAAATTGATTCAAATAACTTACCAACATTTTCATTTTCAGTTAGATCAAGTTTTTGGGGAACATGTTTAATTGCATTAATTTATATCGTAAAAAAGTTTCGATGAACAAACAACATTAATTTATATTATGTATGTGATATGTTTTGACGGCTCAATAAAAAACAACAAAAAATAACAACTTATACAGAGAATAGTGTTATTAACAACAACAACAAAAATGATGAAAACTTTCTCGGCGCCATTATATTGCTGATTTTTTGTTTTTCTTTTCCTCCAAAATGTAATGAAATAAAAAATCTGTATCAATATATTGTAAAGACACCAAAAAAGTTATTATTGTTCTTTCTGTTTGCAATCTGGTTGTATTGATTTCTTTAGTCCGGCAATAAAAAAATATAACAAACGTAATAACTTCTATATATAGTCAACAGAGAAATATTAGAAGTTTGGTTTGATTGTTTTCCTTCTAAGAAAACACAGTAGAAGCAGAGTACAGAGTACATTTTTATTTGCGTTTCACATCAAACCGGCATATATTCATAATAGTACATTATGATGCTAGGACGTAAAGCTAAAGATTTTGGACGGATGTGGAGTTTGCAGATCGAGGTGCTAGCCGAGATTTGCACCCACATTAAGTCCAAAATAGCTTACGTCCGTGCATCATATACTATTTTTTATTCGCCGCAAGCAAAATATTTAAAAAAAATTTGTTTATTCTAATTTAAAATTATAAATTTGCATAAATTTTAAAATAAAAATATATGGAACAAGTAACCTTTGACAAAATACTTATTATTTTTTCCAAATTCTTGTGTAGCTATGACAACAAATGATAACAACTATTTTAATTGGATAATGAAACTTTGAATTTAAGGGTTGCTTTGATAAAAAATTCTATTTTTCATTGAATTTAAACAAATACAAATGCTTTTTACTTTTTTGGACGAGGCTATGACAACAAAAAAAACTTTTAAAAAAAAAATAGAACCGACTTCAGAAAAAACAAAAGAGGCACAAAAAAGTGAAAAATAACTCAAATAACTCAATTTAGAAACAAAAATACGTTACATTTTGATTAATTTAATTTAATTATACCTTACTATAGACGAAAAAATTACGCTATTATACAAAGTTACTATATTAAAATAGTGACTTTTTATTATAATTGTTATAGTTATTATAGTTGTTATAATAGTTATTATATTTTAAAAGTTATTTGTAGTACAAAACTGTTGGAAATCGGTGCCAAGCCCGAGACATATTAGTCGGTTTTTCGTCAATGTGGCACCGACTTCGAACAGTTTTGTACTACAAATAACTTTTAAAATATAATAACTATTATAACAACTATAATAACTATAACAATTATAATAAAAAGTCACTATTTTAATATAGTAACTTTGTATAATAGCGTAATTTTTTCGTCTATAGTAAGGTATAATTAAATTAAATTAATCAAAATGTAACGTATTTTTGTTTCTAAATTGAGTTATTTGAGTTATTTTTCACTTTTTTGTGCCTCTTTTGTTTTTTCTGAAGTCGGTTCTATTTTTTTTTTAAAGTTTTTTATTTTTTTATTTTTAGTGTAGTCATAAAGGAAATGTCAGCTAGAAAGCGTTCTAAAAGTAATAACTTCAAAAGCTGGAAAAACTTTCATCAGTGACCATCTATTAATTATGGTTTTGCAATTTTTTGCACAAACGGCATACATATTTCCCGTGATAGAAAATTATTTACGATAACCTTGACAAGTATAGTAATATAATACTGCCCAAAATATCCAAACAGATTAATATGTTTTGACGAAATCAGCGAAAATGCATTAAAAATATTTTCTCTCTCTCTCTCTCTCTGGCATTTACATCCCATGAAGGGATTTTGCCGTCTGTGCAATAAGCTTCCAATCATCTCGTTCCATGACCAGTTGACCCCAGTTTCGACATCCTATATCACGAAGGTCTTGGATGATGTCATCACGCCAGCGTTGTCTAGGTCTTCCTCTTCGACGAACACCAGCTGGTTGTTGTTGGGACGCTTTTTTTATCATTGTATCTAATGGAGTCCTTTCTACATGACCAAACCATCTGATCCGGTTAGATTTAATGAATCCGATTACATCGCAGCCTCCAAGAAGCTGTCTGATTTCGTGATTCATTCGGATTCTATACTGATTTTCAGCAACTTTACATGGACCATAAATTGTTCGTATGACCTTCCTCTCGAATGTTGATAAAATTCTACAATCGGAGGAAGTCAGTGTCCAGCTTTCACTTCCAAATGTAAGCACAGGTCGAATTAATGCTTTGTAAAGTGTGAGTTTACACGACCGCGAAAGGTGTTTTGATCGCAGAAGTTTTGAGTATGCGTAGAAAACTCTGTATGCGGCAGAAACACGAGCTTTGATATCTGCCTGCATGTCATTTGACGATGTTATTACAGACCCGAGGTATTTGAAATTTTCCACGCGTTCCACTTCGTAGTCACCAGTATCCAGATTTCCGGGAGGTATGTTCTTAGATGTTGTTAACACTTTAGTTTTGCCGGTGTTGATGCATAATCCAAGTCGTTTAGCATTTCTTTCAAGCTGAGACAGACTATCTTTAATATCGCTCGTTCTACGTCCGAGAAGCACAATATCATCTGCGTAGCCAAGAACTTGACTAGATTTATTATATATGCAGTTTTGCGTCTCAATTCGGCTTTTTCTTATCGCGTACTCCAGCGCCAAATTAAACAGTACAGGCGCGAGTGCGTCACCTTGTCGAAAACCTGATGTTATATCGAAAGGATCAGAAACTGACCCTTCGATTACTATTCAACAATTTGATCCCGATGTTGTGAGTTTGCACAGAGAAACAAGTTTCTCTGGGATACCAAGGCATATGAGTGCGGACCAGAGGTTGTCACGGATGATACTATCATATGCTTGCCTGAAATCAACGTAGAGCTGGTGAATGCTTATGTTTTACTCCCAACATTTTTCCAGAATCATCCTTAATGTAAAACATTGATCTGTGGTTGAGCGGTTGGGACGAAAACCACACTGATAGTCACCGATGATAGATTCGGCGAACGGGATGAGTCGAGCAAGTACGACATTAGCTAGTATTTTATATGCAGTGTTCAACAGTGCGATGCCACGATAATTCGCACGCTTTAAACGGTCACCTTTCTTATGTAGCGTTTCTTCTTGGTCCCAGATTGCAAGAATCAGATCGTATATACGTGAGACCAGAGCTGCTCCTCCATTTTTCAAAAGTTCTGCGGGAATACCATCGAAACCTGGTGATTTGCCATTTTTCAGTTTTTTAATTGCAGCTTCCACTTCCTCTATTGCTGGGTAAGGGACAAAAATCTCCTCAGTTGATGGAGCAATTGCTCGAATAGGATGAACTTCATTCGTCCTATTCAATAGGTCTTGAAAGTGGGATCGCCACACTGCCAGCACATCACGTTCACTTGTTGTAAGTTCATTATTTTCATTTTTAATGGCTGTAGATCTTGGGTGGAAATCTTTTGTCAGATTCCATGCATTGGCAAAGCACTCTTTTGAATTTCCGCTGGCCGCATGTTGGTTGATGTCTTCAATGCAGCTCTTCATGTGTTCGCGTTTCTTTTTACGTAGAAGTTTTGCTGAGGCTTTCCTGGCGGATAGATAATCAGCTTGGGAGCTTCGGGTGTTCCTTGTTAACCATTTTTCTCGCAGTTTTTGTTTATGTTCAACGGATTGGCGGCATACCTCGTCGAACCATTCGTTGTGTGATTTCGGTGGCCGCTTTCCGATTGTAATTTGTGCTGTGGCTATAATGGTTGATTGAAGCGTTTGCCATTCTTCTTCTATGTTAGATGGCATCTCAGAAGAGATGTCATGCCCTTCTTTGTTTTGTGTTATTATTTCCTGATATCTGTTCAGCGTTTCCGGACGTTTAAATGCATCGACGTTCCAGCGCACGGTCTTTTTTGCTTGTCTATTAAATGTAGATGATAATTTGCACTTGTACTTAAAGATGACAAGCATATGATCAGTGTCCATATCAGCACCTCCATATGATCGAACGTCAGTTACACTTGTGTAGTGTCTCTTAGAAATCATGACGTGATCGATTTGATTTTCCGTTCTTCCGTCATTTGATTTCCATGTTGCCTTGTGGATTCTCTTGTGAGGGAAGAAAGTGCTGGAAATTACTAGATCATACATCATAGCCAGCTCGGCTGCGCGAAAACCGTTATTGTTGCTGGTATGATGCAAGCTGTTAGGGCCGATATGTGTTTTAAGTTCTGCAATCCTACCGATTTGAGCAATAAAGTCACCTACCACGATTTTTATATCGTGCCGCGGGATTTTATTGATGACATCCTCGAGTTCTAGGAAGAACAGGTCTTTAATATCATCTGCTTTATCTTCAGTAGGTGCATGAACATTGACGATCGTTACATTGAATTTTTGCGTGCGGATTCTCAGTGTGCATAACCGCATATTAATTGGGCAGAAGTCGATAACATGCTGATTCACGCGACGGTGTATAAGAAAGCCAACTCCAAATTCTCCTCCGTTTTGATGACCGCAATAATAAAGGGTGTATCCTTTCGCTGTTTCATGGATTCCACTACCTGGCCATCTTAGTTGTTGTAATGCCACTATATCTAGTGTGTAGCTCTCGACTTGTTGTGTGAGTTTTAGGAGATCTCCTGGTCTTCTAGGGCTTAGCACGTTCCAGGTTCCCATTTTTAAATCGTAGTCCGGGTACAGTTTCCAAGGTCGTTCCAATAATGATTCCGAGATATTCCGAGGCCTGTGTACAGAATTCATGACAATAATTTTTTTACGGAAATGGGGTGTTAGCCCTTCGCCCAACCCAAATTTTCGTGAATGGGTTCGTTCTGCATCTTAAGGTCACCAGAAACAACCTTTTTACACGTTTATATAGCGAGCCGCTTGATCCAAGACAGACGCCCGCTCCAAGCCGCCCCTAACATGGAGAACAGACGCTTGAGTTGCATTGGTTTTATGGTGCCAATGACTCGCCATGGTGCAGAATCATTGAGTATAAGCAGTATTTACTCTGCCCCTCTCAACCACACCAACCTAATTTTGTTAGCGTTACCCAGGTAGCACGGCGTGGACGTAGAATTTTGGATTTTCGCTACCCTTCTATTTCGCTACCCTTCTACTACCATTCTAATTTATTCTATCGCAATAATACTTACTTAATGGAAAATGAGATAGACGCTTGCAAGCTGAAAACGGTTTGCTGGTCGAAATTATGATTAATGCTCGTAATTGGGAAAGGCTTAATGTGATTTTACCAGAATTTTTATATGTGTATTTTTTTTTTTTTTTTTTAAAGGCGTTCATGCTCCATGTAGGAGCGTTGCCAGGTTAATCAGCTTTGAATATTCACCACGGTCATTCGCAACAGCGACATAATTACCATGGCAGCCGATTTTTTTAAGGTCGTTTATTACGTCAGTCTCCCATTGTAGTCGTGGTCTACCTCGCGGTCTACCACTCCCTGGGGTACTAACGTACATTTTTCTAATCATTCCAGACTGTGAATCGGCTCGTAGAACATGCCCAAACCAAGCAATCCTATTAGAACGGATACAACCTATTATATCAGGACCCTCAAGAAGGTCTCTGATCTCAAAGTTATACCGGGTTCTATACTCCCCATCGTCTGTCTTAAGTGGACCAAATATGTAGCGTAGGATCTTACGCTCAAATACAGATAAATGCGATTCGTCATTTTGTGTAAGGGTCCACGTTTGTGACCCATACATCACAACCGGTCTAATCAATGTCTTGTATAACTTGAGCTTGGTGTTAGTTGATACATACGGTGATCCAAGGAGAGGTTTAATTGAGTAGAAAGTTCGATTACCTGCAGCGATTCGAGCTTTAATATCTGTAAGTATGCTGTTGTTTGAGTCAAGCATTGATCCCAAATATTTAAAAGATTCAACTCCCTCAATTCGTCCATCGCCGCACATCAAATCTTTCTTCTCAGCCTCTCTTGAAACATTCATATGTTTGGTTTTATTGTAGTTAATTTGCAGACCAATTTTCCTAGCACCACTCTCAAGCGACTTGAAAGTCTCACTCATAATAGCTTCACTTCGGCCGAGGATGACAACATCATCAGCGTAAGCAATCATCTGTACTGAGTTTATTGACAAAATATTGTTATTAGTCGGTAGTTTCTTTTGACGGCACACATATTCCAAGGCTAGATTAAAAAGTATAGGAGAGATAGCATCACCTTGTCTTAAACCGGAGTCGACTTTAAAAAACTTTGATATTTCGTTCTCTACTCGTACACAGCATTGAGAGTTCTGTACTGTCATTTTGCATAGTGATACCAGTTTACCAGGAATTCCCATCGACACCAGAGCAGACCACAGAGTCTCTCGTTCGAGAGAGTCGTAGGCCTGCCTGAAATCAATGAAAAGTTGGTGCACAGGTATGTTGAACTCTCGACACTTTTCCAAAATCATCCTTATCGAGAAAAGTGCATCGGTGGTACCTCGGCCCCGCCGGAAGCCACACTGATATTCTCCAAACAGTTGTTCAGCAAAAGGATTGATTTTGGATAGCAAAATGTAGGAAAAGATCTTATATGCTGTGCAGAGGAGAGCGATTCCTCTGTAGTTTGCACATTGTAGGCGATTACCTTTTTTTATGGATTGGTATCAGCATAGCTGTGTTCCAGTCCTGTGGCATGGTTTCAGTCCGCCAGATCATTTGAACAAGTTCAAACAATCTTAAGGATAGAGTTTCGCCACCATGTACAATCATTTCGGATGTTATATCGTCGATACCAGGTGCTTTATTGCATTTTAGTTTTGACAGCGCCGCATCGAATTCCTCTTTGGTGGGTTCGTCTACATGTACCTTTGACGCACGAATAAGCTTTGCTCGTCGTCCGACTTGTTGCTGGTCACTTAAGTTGAGAAGATTCTCAAAATAAGCGGCCCAAGTCTCTAAAATATTTTTAAGGTCTACTTGTAGCTCCCCATCTTCATTTTGAATAGCAGTTGATCTAGTTTGAGGGCCCTTCTTTAAGGTTTTAACCTGTTGAAAGAAGTTACGCGATTGATGTTCCTTATTGAAGCTTTCAATCTCCTCACACTGTCTCTTCCACCATTCTCTCTTCGCTCGTCTACATAGCTTTGTAACGGCTTGTCTTGCCAGTTTATAGTTTTCCTTCGTGGACCTGGTGTTGCGTCCTTGTAGACACTTCAGATAGCAATCTCTTTTGTATTGAATAGCGTCAAGGCATGCTTGATCCATCCATGGCTTCTGGGAGTGGTTCTGTGGTCGTCCAAGTATTCCCTCAGCAGCGCTTAAAACAGCATCTTTGAGCAAATACCATGACTTATCGACGTCTCCATTAATGGTTTCTGATTTCTCCAATGTTTCGGCAATATGGATTTGATATCTCTCTTCTGTTTCAGCATTCTTTAATGATGAGATGTTAAAACGTTTCCGTTGATTGAATTTTGGAATGCCTGGATTTGGGAAGTGGAACCTTATCGTTGCACATACAAGGAAGTGATCACTTCCAATGTATGCACCTCTAAAGGATCGCACATCCCGAACGCTCGAAAAGAAACCTGCTGTTACTAGAACGTGATCAATTTGATTTCGAGTGTTTCCATTCGGTGAGACCCAAGTCTGTTTATGAATCGATCGATGCGGAAAGAACGTACTGGCAATTCTCAAATTATTTGATAATGCAAACTCAGTCATTCTCTCACCATTATCATTCGAATTCAAATGCAGGCTGTTGGGACCTACCACATTTCCATAAGAGATATCTCTTCCAACCTGTCCATTAAAGTCACCAAGAACCATAATGAAGTCGCGTGTTGGTGTTTGTTTCATAACCTCTTCCAGTGCTATGTAGAAATTATCCTTCTCGTCGAAGGCCTTAGCTTCAGTAGGTGCATGCACGGCAATAAGAGAAATATTGTTATTTGTACCACGTACACGTAGGTAGCAGATCCTCTCACTGACCGGGATGAATTTCATCACGTCTTGTTGTATGCGTGCACCAACAAGAAAGCCAGTACCAAATTCTCTTCGGGAAGGATGACCACTACAATATAGAGAGTGACTATCTAAATCTTGTTTTCCGATTATCGGCTGTCTAATTTCTTGTAGAGCAATAATATCCATCCTATACCTCTCAGCCTCTGTTTCCAGACTTATAAGAGCATCAGGAGCGCTCAGGCTGCGCACGTTCCACGTTCCGATTCGGTAGTCTGGTACTTTTTCACGTCCAGGTAAAATTGTGTTTTTTTGTCCGGGTCTGTTATTCTTTTTTTGATAACCAAATTTAACATATGAGTTTTTTTCCGGGGTTAGGGTGTTAACCTTAGGCCCAACCCAAATTATCGTGAATGGGTCCGTTCTGCATATTAAGGTCACCAGAAACAACCTTTTTACACGTTTATATAGCGAGCCGCTTGATTCAAGACAGACGCCCGCTCCAAGCCGCCCCTGACATGGAGAACAGACGCTTGAGTCACATTGGTTTTAAGGCGCCAATTCGCCGTGATGTAGCGTCATTGACTAAGCAGTTTTACTCTGCTTGTCTCCAATACACCAACCTAATTCTGTCAGCATTACCCAGGCAGCACGGCGTGGACGTCGAATTTCGGATTTCGCTACCCTATATGTGTATTTACCTGGATAAAATGTTGAGAACTTTGGACAAAATACAAAGAATTTTTCGTGTTAATCTAATTTTTGATAAAACTGTTTATGTTTTAAGAAACCAATTTCGTCGACATTTTGTAAATATTACACACACAATCAATTACAACAGTCAACGTTCATTTATAGAAAATATAATTTTGTTTCAGTATATGCTACTCTCAGCCCGTAATTTATTCTTTCACGATATTACGATCTTAATGGGAAATGAGATAGACGCTTGCAAGCTGAAAACAGTTTGCTGGCCGAAAGTTATGATTAATGCTCGTTATTGGGAAAAGCTCAATGAACATTATGTTACACAATTACGTGCATTAATCAGAATTCTCGGCCAGAGAACCAAATTCATTCACTAAGTGTCTATCCCAATATCAACATAGTCTCAAAAAATATATACATTTTCCCAAAGTTCCCAAAATTTTATCTCGATTTTTCCACATACAAAAAATTTCGGAAAATTAGAGAAAGTACATTGAACCTTCATAAATTACGTGCATTAATCAGGATTCTCAGCCAGTAATCCAGATTCATGCGTCAAGCGTCTATCCCAAAATCGACATATCCTCAAAAAATTAATTTATTTGCCCAATCTCACAAAATTTTATCTCGATTTTTCCACATACAAAATTTTGGAAAAATTAGAGAAAATACGCTGAGTTTTTATCAATTACGTGCATTAATCAGAATTCTCGGTCGGAGAACCAATTTTATACACCAGGCGTCCATCCCAATATCGACATATCCTCAGAAAATAAAAATAAAAATTTCCCAAAGTTCTCAAAATTTTATCTCGATTTCTCCACATACAAAAATTTAAAAAAAATTAGAAAAAGTATGTTGAACTTTTATCAATAACGTGCATTAATAAGAATTCCCGGCCAGAAAACCGATTTCATTTATCAAGCGTCTATCCTAATATCGACAAATCCTCAAAAAATTAATTTATTTGCTCAATCTCTCAAAATTTTATCTCGACTTTTCCAGATACAAAAATTTTAGAAAAATTAGAGAAAGTACATTGAACGTTTATCAATTACGTGCATTAATCAGAATTCTCGGCAAGAGAACCAATTTCATTCACCAAGTGTCTATTCCGTCTATCCCAATATCGACATAGTCTCAAAAAATATATACATTTTCCCAAAGTTCTCAAAATTTTATCTCGATTTTTCCACATACAAAAATTTTAGAAAAATTAGAAAAAGTACATTTAACCATTATCAATTACGTGCATTAATCAGAATTCTCGGCCAGAGAACCAATTTCATTCACCAAGCGTCTATCCCAATATCAACATAGTCTCAAAATATAAATAAATTTTCTCAAAGTTCTCAAAATTTTATCTCAATTTTCCACATACAAAATTACCATCCCAATATCGACATATCTTCAGAAAATAAATAAAATTTCCCAAAGTTCTCAAAATTTTATCTCGATTTCTCCACATACAAAAATTTTTAAAAATTAGAAAAGTACATTGAACTTTAATCAATTACGTGCATTAATCAGAATTCCCGGCCAGAAAACCAATTTCATTCACCAAGCGTCTATCCCAATATCGACAAATCCTCAAAAAATTAATTTATTTGCCCAATCTCTCAAAATTTTAACTTGATTTTTCCACTTACAAAAATTTTAGAAAAATTAGAGAAAGTACATTAAACCTTTATCAATTACGTGCATTAATCAGAATTCTCGGCCAGAGAGTCAATTTTATTCACCAAGCGTCTATCCCAATAGTCTCAAAAAATTTATTTATTTGCCCAATCTCTCAAAATTTTATCTCGATTTTTCCAGATACAAAAATTTTAGAAAAATTACAGAAAATATATTTAACCTTTATCAATTACGTACATTAATCAGAATTCTCGGCCAGAGAACAGATTTCATTCAGCAAGTCGTCTATCCTAATATCGACATAGTCTCAAAAAATTAATTTATTCGCCCAATCTCTCAACATTTTATCTCGATTTTTGCACATACAAAAATTTTAGAAAAATTAGAGAAAGTACATTGAACCTTTATCAATTACATGCATTAATCAGAATTCTCGTCCAGAATACCAAATTTCATTCAACAAGCGTCTTCAGATTCGAATAACAAGATGTTTCAAAATTTTGTAAACTTTGTCTTAATTTCTGAATTTAGTTTTGGGTATGATGGGTTTAATTTATCAGGTAACATGTAGTAAATTATTGTATAACAACAATCATTTATAAAAAATGTGTTTCACAGTAACAAAACTGATTAGAGAAATTTTTATATAAAGATAAAATATACGACAAAATTTTACAAATCGTTTAAAATTTTGATTTGGGTTTATACAGTTGGTCTAATTTTACAAACAATTATCGTCACAGTCAATTTTCTGGGCTGAGAGTTGATATTTTTTGATCACAGTAAAAAGTGTTACGATATAAATGTTTAGTGTTGCCATCGCATTTTTACGGAATGAAAAACGGGCTTACTTCACATACATTGTAATAACGGGAATAATAAAATCCAAAAAGCTCAACAACTAGAATAATATGAAAAGCATGTCGTTAATGATATGTTTCTTGTTATTTTGCAATAAAATAAATTTCAAGAATTCAAAATGTTAAATGTCAACATCTTCAATAAAACCAGTGATATTTATTTTTATCTTCTGTAATTTTTTAGATATCTTATTTTTGTTAAAGAAAATTAAATTATCCTGAACATAACATCCTTTTTTCTAAAGGAAACATCAATAACACAATAACATGTTATTTATCCCATTCCATTAATCAATTAGCTTTATTCATCCCTTATCTTCTTACAATGCCAATTAATTTTCATAAACTCAAAACATGTTCGTTCAGAATAATGAAACATGACTCAACTTCCATAATATGTCATTCATGGTAAACATCATATAATGTCTATTTTAATTCAGTCTATTGATTACTGAACATAACTAATCAGAAATAATATTTTTACAATTAAGTTACGTTATGTATATCATATACGTTACAAGAGATTTATATGTACATCTGTCGCTCATCATTATGAAATGAGTTTGTTTAAATGAAAATAAATTTAATTTCTATAGCTATAACAGCTCTGAATTCTGATGTTAATCGTTTCGACATTGTGTCACAACTAATGACACGTGTAGGATTTTTAAGATTTATCACAATTCACAAGACACATTATTGTTTTGTTATGAATACAATGAAAATCCTCTAGCTTGAAAGTCAATTGAATTTATGTTTAGAAAGGATGTCGGAATAAATTAGTTGTTGTAGGTTTTGGCCAGTTGTCGGTTGCTTCCATCCACGAAACTTCATGCATCAATATTTAAAATAGCTCTTGGAAACGAAGAGTAAAGAGCACCTTCAACTGTTATAACGAACGCACAATTTTTGCTTAGTTCTTTTGCTGCTATATAACGTCTCAAGAATAACATAAATTTCTTTCAATATTCTCAAAAAGAAAGTTGGATGGGGTGATTTAAGTGGTTACCTCAGGAACTGTCCGTTAAGCTAAAAAGCAAAAATTGCATATGTGTGCATTAAGACAGAACAATGAAAATAATAAAATTATCTTTATCTTATTATTTTTATCCAATCGTATTTGTATTCACAACCCGTAAATGTAACAAATATAGCCCAAATTTTTTTTTAGATTTCCGGCAAATTGATTTCATGTTCAGTAACGCATAGCTCGACAAACACTCTGCACATGGTGAACGAGTGTATGCACATTTCGACCATCTATTTCTCGTTACTAATGTTAAAGTTGAGAAGTATTTGAGAGCTATTGTCAAACACATATGCTTTGATTTAATGTTTTTTAATCATGTAAACATGTCTACAAAATGTTCATTGAACTTTCGGGTATAAGTATAGACTCGACTAACATTTTTGATAACATTACTACGACAAATGAAGATAGTAGTCATATTTTTAAGTTTCAAATTTAAAATGTATGTATGTGATTACATTTGCAAACGATGCCTTCATCATTCCGCCATTTTTAACGAAACAATTTAAATGAAAAATGTGGAGGGGCTGAAATCTCACTGCTCTGAGATATCAAGACTTCGGTCTGGGTCAAGGATTTTGATATAGTTTTCGGCAAACAACTTTGATGAGGACATGGTTTTTAGTTTTGGGCAGCGATATATATCAAACATAACTCTTTGTTAAAGTACAAGTATTTTTTATCTCTGTTTAGAAATTAATTACAAAACTAGCACGAAACATCAATACGTTGTTGGAAAATTATAACAGACTATAAATTAACATAATTTAGTGAAAAGATGATACACTCAGCAAACAACTCAAAAACCTCTTCATTTAGTGTTTCGAGGAAATATTACAAAATCACAAATTCATATTTCTTTCAAAATTCCAAAAAAAATTGTATAAATTATATAAAATCAAACTTTTTTCAGAATTCCAAAAATTAGAATAAAATCAAATATTTAAACTTTTTCTAAATTCCAATAATATTCCAAAATTCTTAAAAATTCAAACTTTTCCAAAATTCTAAAAATATTGCAAAAATTATTTCAAAATCAAAAATTCAAACTTTTTTCAAAATTCCAAAAATTATAATAAAATTAAAAATTCAAACTTTTCCAAAATTCTAAAAATATTGCAAAAATTATTTCAAAATCAAAAATTCAAACTTTTTTCAAAATTCCAAAAATTATAATAAAATTAAAAATTTAAAATTTTTCAAAATTCTAAAAATATTCCAAAAATTCTTACAAAATCAAGAAATGAAACTTTTTTCAAAATTCTAAATACATATATACATATATATAAAATTCAAAAATTCTATTTTTTTCAAAATTTTTAAAAATATTGCAAAAATTATAACAAAATCAAATATTGAAACTTTTTTCAAAATCCCAAAAATATTCTAAAAATTAGAATAAAATCAAATATTTAAACTTGTTCTAAATTCCAATAATATTCCAGAAATTCTTAAAAATTCAAACTTTTTCCATAATTCTAAAAATATTGCAAAAATTATTACAAAATCAAAAATTGAAATTTTTTTCAAAATTCCAAATATTATAATAAAATTAAAAATTTTTCAAAATTCTAAAAATATTCCAAAAATTCTTACAAAATCAAAAATAAAAACTTTTTCCATAATTCTAAGAACAATGCAAAAATTATTACAAAATCAAAAATACAAACTTTTTTCAAAATTCCAAAAATATTTCAAAAACTATAACAAATTCAAAAATTTCCATGTCCAATATCATTTTCAATTACATTTACGTCATAAAAACAGCTACATTTTTTTTTCCAAAAAATTGGGTAAAAAAATAAATAAAATCGTTTTTTGACACACTTGACATTATTTTTTTGACAAACTTATAATGCCATAATTCGCTATAGGAATAATAAAATTTCATTTCATACAAAAAATAAATAAAAACCTTTCTTTTGACACACTTGACAACATTTTTTTGACAAACGTATAATGCCATAATTCTCAATGATAATAATAAAATTTCATTTCAAACAAACAATTTTATTTTTTTCCAAAAAATTGAGTAAAAAAATAACACAGAGAGAAATGTTTGCATATATTACTCATTATAGACATAACTTATTCTTAATTTAGTTATATTTTGCTCCTGGATTAAGCAATTCATTAATTATGATTTTAGTATTCATATTCTATGATTAATGAAAAAATCATATATTGTACCTATTATTCATAGGAATTTCTTTGGATAACAATTCCTAAATTATGTTTAATATTCACAAAATATGATTAAGTAAGAATAAAATCTTTAATAGTTGTTCATAGATTAAGTAAATCTAATCAGAATTTATGAAACTTTACGAACAGTTTCTGGACAAACATATCACAAAATGTGACTTAATTGCATAACTTATGCCAAAAGTAATCATATTCATACTTACGGATAATCAAAATCATTCTTACTATTCATGAATTAATATATTATACCTATAAAAATCATAATTTTAGAATTAAAACGTCATAATTTTAATTTTATTAAACATTTGTTTATTTCAGTGCCTAACGTATAATTATTTATACATAAAAATTATTTAAAAAATAAAAACATAAAAAATAACACTAAATAAGTAATTAAGTAATAAAGAACATAAAAATAAAACTCTTGTATATTTCTTATTTCTTATAAATATTTTTAAAATTTTGAAATAAGTTTTTATATTTGATTTTATTATAATTTTTGCAATATTTTTAGAATTTTGAAAAAAGCATTAATTTTTGGTTTTGTAATAATTTATGGAATATTTTGAGAATTTTGAAAAAGTTTTTAAAATTTTTGGTTTTATTCTAACTCTTTGTCTAAAAGTTTGAATTTTTTATTTTGTTATATTTTTGCAATATTTTTGGAATTTTGAAAAAAAATCAATATTTGATTTTGTAATAATTTTTGGAATATTTTAGAATTTTGAAAAAGTTTAAACTTTTGAGTTTATTATAATTTTGAAAAAATTTGCAAATTTTTGATTTTATATTAATTTTTAGCATATTTTAAGAATTTTAAAATATTTTAAATTTTTGAATTTATTATAATTCTTTAATGTTTTTAGAATTTTGAAAAAAAAAATTAAATTTTTGATTTTATATTATTTATAAGTTTTAAAATATTTTTGGAATTTTAAAAAAAGTTTAAATTTCTGATTCTGTAGTATGATTATATAATAATATAATAATAATAATATATAATAATATAATAATAATTTTTGATTCTATAATATTCTTGAATATTTTTGGAATTTTGAAGCAAGTTGGAATTTTTGATTTTTTTAAATTTCGGAATCGGAGACAGTTTGAATTTTTGATGTTGGTATCGTTTTTTTTAAATCGATTCAATCAGGCCTTATTTTGAAAAAATTAAATTAATATTTTGTATATATAAAATGTAATTGAACATGAAATTGGTAGTTTACCTTAAACTAGTTAATATGTAAATTGCTGAAAATTAATGCTCTGATAACAAATCAAAACCTGTAAATAAGAATACATATGTAATTATATTTAACTTATATTTAAGTTATAAACTATTTAAACATTTCTAAACGCCAAACATGCTACTCTACTCGATTTGACTCAAATAACTGAATTTACTGAAAAAACAACAGCAATTGCATACAATTTTTCAGATACATTAGTTGCTTCAGTCAAATCGAACGCGGCTATTATGAACACTAATTAACACAAATTAACAACAACAACTTTCACATGTGGCCATTAGTATAGTTGTTTTAATCATTAAGATCGTATTGGTTAGTGGTTACACATTTAACAATACAAAAAAAAATAAATTCTTACCTTATCACAATCATATCACTATCACAATTGAATAATTTTTTTATTTAAATTTTTCAAAATATTAATTTATTCAACTAAATTTTTTAAATATTTACATTCACGGAACCGCGAAACAAAAAACTTTAAAACAAACTACAAACAATTGCACGAACAGTATTAATATTATTATCATTATTGCATAACTTATGAGCAATTTCACGAAGATTCAACATCGTTTTGACTTGACCCCTTTTAATTTTGATTATTTTTTGTTTATAGATAGTCTTTGATAAATAAAAAATACGAGTTCTCTTAGAATTTTTTTTTTCGACCAGGGGTCTTCACAGGGTGCCCCTCAATTTTTGTTATTTTGTGATGTGAGTGCATTTTGACGAGCGATTGTAGAAAAACTACTCAATCGATTTTCATAAATGATATGTCGTTGAATAGGTATTAGAACAAAGTTTTTAAAAATGTACACTGTTAATTTTTTGAAATAATTTTTAACGGTGTAACATAAGAAAAAAATGGTGTAATTGAAAAAAAGATGGCATAGCCTTTTTTTTTTTAAACTAAATTGAAGCTTATTTTATATCTAACAACTTGTGAAAGTTTAGGACTAGCATCATTTTTTGTTTTAGAAATGAAATTCGTTGTGCATATGACTGTCGGGAATCAGTTTTTTTTTGTTCTGAAGGAAAATTATAAAAATGGCGATTTTTAGATTCAGATTTTTTTTTTATGTTAAATATCAAATATTTTATTATTAAATGAACTTTTTAAAAAGCAATTTCAGTCAAGTTCAGCAAAATTTTGCGACATTTTAATCGAAACACAATAATCGAAATATCTTTGGCAAACTCGGTCGTTGATCTGGCAACAATCAATAGTCATGTTTTGGTTGAGTTAAAATTGAACATATTTCAGTCACCCCAATTGGAAACTTTCAGGCTATCATTTACATTTATGGCAGAGTCTCTGAAATGATTTTGACGTTAAAGGAATCCTTCAAGTCAAATATCAACAATGGAATTCCACTGATCGATGCAATTTGGATACTTTAATAGAAACTGTAGAAGAATTTATGAAAAAATTAATTTACCGTTTACAAATTTTGATACCACACAACTTTATAGCAAAACAACAATCTACATTCATTGAGGAAAAAAAAAATTTAGAAGCAGGAGAGTGCTTCGTTCAGGGGGATTTTTCTGAAAACTACGGCTTCATAATTCAGAATGCGGTTCAAGGCTATTATTATAATAATTCACAAGCTACTATTCATCCATTTGTCATTTATTTTAAAAGTGCCATAAGTGAATATATACTGCACCGAAGTTTTATACTCATTTCGGATATAAACGATCACAACAGTACTACAGTCCATCTTTTCATTACAAAACTTATTGAATTCATCAAAACGCATATAAATTCTAATATTACAAAAATAATTTATAACACTGACGGTGCACCTTCTCAATACAAAAATAAACATAACCTAATTAACTTATGCCACCATAAAGAAGACTTTAAGGTTGACGCTGAATGGCATTTTCATGCTACCAGCCATGAAAAGTGACCTTGTGATGGAATTGGTGGTACACTGAAGCGTGCTGCACACCGTTATAGTATGGCGAGCGAAGATAATATTATTGATACACCAAAAAAACTTTTCGAATGGGCTTTAAAATGGGAATCTACCATGATTTTTGGATACGCCGATAAAAATGAATATCAATTAACAAAAGAAAAATTACAAAATCGATTACTATAAATGGAACTCAAAAATTTCATTCTTTTGTACCATTAAATACTAAGACAATAATTGCAAAAATGTTTTCCAACTCAGAAGAAACTTTTGAATGTAAAATAAGTAAATAATTTTTAATAACTATATTTATTTTCTTTAACTTACATATAAAATTTGTATGATATTTTAAAAAGTTTATTCAATAATAAAATATTTGTAATTTAATGTTGAAAAACAATCCTTTACTTTATGATTCCATAATAACATAATACGAACATAACACTTCTCCAGTCAAAAGTTCCTAAATAGATTTAGTTGTTTATACGGCTTTTTTGTTTGCAGTCAAGACTGTCAAATTATTTTTTATAAGAGTGACAAGTGATTACTAAAAGTGACAAATAAACATTTCATTTTCATGCCATCTAATACAAAGAAAATAATTGCAGAAGTCCTTTCCTATTCGAAAGAAACTTCTGTTTGTAAAATAAGTAAATCATTTTTAACAATTGTATTTATTTTATTTATTGTACTACATATATAATTTTTATAATATTTTAAAAAGTTCATCTAATAATAAAATATTTGATATTTAACATGAAAAAAAAAATCTCTTAGTTTATAACGCCATTTTTATAATTTTCCTTCAGAACAAAAAAAACTGATTCACGACAGTCATATGCACAACGAATTTTATCTTTAAAACAAAACATAATGCTAGTCCTAAACTTTCACAAGTTGTTAGATATAAAATAAGCTACAATTTTGTTTAAAAAAAAGAGGCTATGCCATCTTTTTTTCAATTACACCGTTTTTTTCTTATGTTACACCGTTAAAAGTTATTTCAAAAAATTAACAGTGTACATTTTTAAAAACTTTGTTCTAATACCTATTCAACGACATATCATTTATGAAAATCGATTGAGTAGTTTTTCTACAATCGCTCGTCAAAATGCACTCACATCACAAAATAACAAAAAATTGAGGGGTACCCTGTGAAGACCCCTGGTCGAAAAAAAAAATTCTAAGAGAACTCGTATTTTTTATTTATCCAAGACTATCCATAAACAAAAAATAATCAAAATTAAAAGGGGTCAAGTCAAAACGATGTTGAATATTCGTGAAATTGCTCATTTAAATATTAATATTTGCACGAAAGAACCTTTCATCCAAAGTAACTAATATTGGTGGTACTCAGATATCGTTAACCATATTAAAAATTTGTTTATTTATTTTTTTTTATTTTTAAAACTATTTTAAATTAAGTTCAAACTAAACTATTACAATTTAAATTCAGTTTTTTTTCTTTATTATCAAAAATAAGATTAATTTAAAACTTATCATTTATCACTATTTCAAGTTTCTTTACAAAGAAAATTTTTACTAATTTTTCTTAATATTTTTTTTTTTTAAATAAAAAACCAAGAGATTTGATATCTCAATACAATATTTTTTTTTTGTTTTTATACCATGAAACATTTTGTTTTTATCAGTTGAATTTATATAATTTATATTTATTTGGATTTGTTTTTGTTTTCCCGAATCACTTAATTTGTATCTTAATTCAAAAACTAAGCTGAACCCCGATTCTCTTTTCAATATCTCATTTATAGCTTATTTATTTTTCCCACCCAAAAATCAAAAATTAAATTTAAAAAAAAAAATCCCAGCGGCAGGTATATCCGCTAGAAATAGGTAGATTTCGGGGTCAGACGGGTTTGTGTCCAAATAAAATTAGATAAGTCAGATTAGTTTAAATAAAAAATATAAGTAGAAACAGAATAATTCAAAAAAATTATCGAACCAAATTAAATACATTATCCGAACTAACTCCATCAATACAATTTCGGAACAGTTTTATTTAAGTTGGTTTAAACTACTTTTAATAACATATTAAATCCACCAAAGATCAAATGAACTACGTCACAACTACAATTATACCATCACACATAATTTATGATCAAACATTATCAAACAATTTTATTTCAAAATCATCTTTTGTTGTTGTGTTTTTTTGTTCTTATTTAATCGGTTTTCAAACGGTTACTTAGTAAAAAAAATAAAAACAAAAGAGATTTTGATAATTTTTCTATGGTATTAAATGGGTTGATATTTTTCTTGTAAGGGTTGCATTATAATGCTTATAAAAATGGAACCTTTTGGGTTAGAAAGCTGAAATTTTTTGAGGCTATAGTTGAAAAGTATGTTTAAAAGCTAAGATGAATTTAAATAACATAAACTGAAACATGATGAAAGCATTGCCTTTTGCGTTTGTTTTCATTTCAACAGCCGTAGGGTCTCAACCGTTAGACTTAAACTATTATTTTTAAAAATTTTGGAAAGATTTATATTTGAAATATGTGAAAAAAAGTTTTCAACTATGAGCTTGGCCATTTCAGCTAGATCAAGGGCAGCAAAGTTTAGTAAATTTTTAAAACAGCTGATTTTTGAGGAACCTGAAACGCCAAAGTGGTCATCTGGATAAAAATGATAGAAATATGTTCAAATATTCAATATTTATAAATTTTATTAAAATATTATGATTCAAACGGAAGTTATAGCGCTCTAGATTATTCAACATTTTAGGCTCTAGCCGCTTAACTGGTACCCGGATATGGCCAGTTCACGAACTTGTCCAAGACATTATTTGCCGGAACACACACAAAAAATTATTTTGGTGTAGGTCGAAAAATGCGACCGGGAGAGTGCCGCCAAATTCCGTTATATCTCATATCGTTATATATATATATATATATATATAAATTTTTTTTTCATTTTGATTTTCCGTCTCCGCTTATCATATATAGTCGTTTGGCACCAAAATTTTTCCGAAATTCCAAGATGAAGCACATACCAATAGGTAGATTTTTATATGAAATCTACCTAAAATCGGGAAAAAAAACCAAAAACAAGAAAGTCACCCAACAAAAAAAAGAACATGTTTCGATATATTATGTATCTGGCCACAACACAAGTATGATACCTCATGACTAAATACGGATCGTAACAAGTTCTATCCTTAAGTTCTAAAATAGTTCTATTCTTACTCTAAAATATATTAACTCAGAGGCGTTAATTTTTGTTCTTGAGATATTTAATTTTAAAGATTTTTAGTCCGATTAAAATTCTAATTATTCATTATTTTCTCAAACTTCAGTGGTTAAAATTTTTTGATGATATACTTAAATTGTTCGAAAAAATAATGAACAAATACAATTTTAGACGGACTAAAAATCTTTGAAATTAAATATCTCAAGAACACGAATCGGATTTGCAGAATTTTCATTTTTCATGCATGTTGGGGTGCCCTCTGTGCTCAAACTATGCACTTTAAAAAATTTTTTAAATTAGTTGTATTTTTCATTTTGTCCATACTACTTATATGCCAAGTTTCAGGAAAATCAAAAATGGTCAAGTTTTCACAACTCTGTCTAGAACACGTTTTTCATCACCATCAAGATTTCTTCAAATTCAATATTCTACTCGTAATCACTTAAAATGAACGTTTTTTAAGCCAAAAATATGAAAATTTACTGTTTTTGACACACTTAATGATTTTTTTGACACACTTCCGGTACAGTTATCGAACACAGCGTCCTTTCGGACCAGTCCATTGAGTATACCTATTTTTAGAAAAACAAACTTTGAAATCCCTCCAGCGGTGGTTTTCCCTGCAGCGTAGGTAATGACGGACGGCCGGATGGCCGGACGGCCAGCCGACAGACAAACATACACTTTTTTTGCTTTTTTAGAATCGGTAGGTCCTAAAACGTCGAAAAATGCCAAAAAAAAGTGGGGATAAGAACTTCACTTTTGGCTCATGAATGTAATACTTAGGTCTTTCAGACCGAAGTAATATTGCAGAGAGTAATATTATCCCAACAAAAATAAATTTTGTTGAACGAGAAAAAGTAAAAAAATATTTTTACCGGAAGTGATAATGCGGAAGTTGGGATGCAAAACTGTTGTGAACCAGACTAAATGCTTATGCAACAAGTTCCATCCAATTTGATTATCAGGTACAGGCTTTATTGAGCTTTAAAAAAACAGGTCTATGGGACACCCTCGTTCCTTACCACTTTATTCACTATCGCTCAAAAACTAATGAGTTCCTTGCCATATATTGTGGCATCTTTTTCCAAAGTGTCATCAAAATTCATTCAAGAACGAATGTTGTATGCTCCAAATACACCTTGAAAAAATGGTGACACAGTAAACAGGTGTTAGGAAGGCCCCCACCACTTATCCCAATATTGTCCAAAAACTAATCAGTTCTTTGTCATTTAAGTCTTCTTTTTTTTCCAAAGTGTCATTAAAATTGATTTATGAACGATGTCTGTATGCTCCCAACCAACTTTAAAAACAAAGTGTGAAAAGTCAGCATTTGTATGGTAGACCCCCTGCCACTTTGATCAATATGTCTCAAAAGATGATAATTATCTTTTCGCACCAATTGAAACCTTTCCCACAAGTTTCATCATAATCACTTCATTATTGTAGGCTGTACTGTGCATAAAGACACTGAAAAAACTTCAAAAACTTACAAAAAAAAAATTTTACTGGAAGCAAAAAACCAAAAGTTGGGATACAGAACTGTTGAGAGTCGTACTAAATGCTTATGTGCCGAATTTTATCCAATTCGAAGGTCAGGTACATATGTTATTGAGCTTTAAAAAAACAAGTGTATGGGACACCCCCACCACTTTGTTCACTATCGCTCAAAAACTAATCAGTTCATTACCATACATATATGCATCTTTTTCCAAACTGTCATCACAAAATTCATTCATTAACGAATCTAGTATGCTTCCAAAAACACGGTGGAAAAAACCACCTATTGTATGGTGGACCCTCTAACCCTTTATCCAATGTACTCCAAAAGCTGATACAATCTTTCTCATGTTACTTGAAAGCTTTTATCAACGTTTCACGAAAATCGATCGGTAATTGTGGGCTACAGTAGAGATAAACCCCTGAAAAAAACCTTTTAACCGGAAGTATCAAATCGGAAATTGGAATCTGGAATATTGGAAACAGTACTAAAACGTTATATACCAAGTTTCAATAAGATCATAAGCCTTGATTAGGAGTTGTGAAAAATTTAAACTTAGAGGTGTTCGGGAGACCCCCGCCATTTTGTCTAAATTTAAAATGAATCCAGATCTTCCATTTTCAAGTGAACCTGGATTTTTTGCCAAAGTATCATCAAGATCCAATGCAAGAAGGTCAACCAACCAATCACCCACCCACCCACACACAGACATACAACAAAATTTTGATTGGAAATTTAGATAGGGAATGGTCCAAAACAACAGAAAAAACAAAATTTGGGGTATGTAAGATTTTTTTTCTCGATAGATTGCATTACTTCACACAATTTAAAATTGTGGTGAAGCAAATATATTTAAACATCAGTAAACCGACATAAATCATGGCAAATAAAAATATATATTAATTTTTTTAAATCACTTAAATTAATTATTCAAAGTACCTGTTTGTTTTTTGTGTTTGTTTTTATTACCTGCACAAAAATTGCACAAACGTTGTGCAAAATGAAAACAGCCATTTTATAAAATAAAAAAACACTTTTTCATTCTCCAATTTTTTATTCTTTTGTTTAGTATTATTTTTATTAAGTTACCTTCGTTTCGCTTCATTTTTTATTGTCCACAGTGCTTTTTTTTGTTTTTCTTAAGCAGATGAAACAATTTAAAAATCCATACTGAACCCAACTTTGCTAGCGACACGCGGACACTTACCGAGTTCTTCCTTGCTTGTGATCCTGTTGTATCCTTGCGGTACAACCATTTAAGGCATTCCTTCGCAGTGCAGGGGTTGAGTGTAGTACTCTTTCGGGTATTATAATGTTGTGTGGACGTGGTTTTGTTTTGCTACGAAGTGTTGTACATGACTGCTCTTCGTTCAAATTGTCTCAGTTGTTTCATCATACTTGTGATGATCTCATTCGCTATGTCCCAGTTGTTTTTTGAGCTCAGCATAAATTGTATAAGGCTATGCGGGGTGATTGACTCTCCCATATGTTGCTCAATGAGTCTTCGTGCATTTGCAAACCTTCCACATTCGATTATCACGTGCTTTGCAGTCTCTGCCGTTTCCTCACAGTAAAGAAAGTTTGGGTCCGTTACGTGCTTATACTTGTATAAGTATTCACCCTATATGACTGTATATGATGAGGTCTTTGTGTAATCATCGGTCACTATCATTTTGTGTTGCTATACGCAGATCCAATACCTCTTTTGCTACAATATCGATTGGCATCCTACTCGTAGAAACATTTACAGCCTCATCAGACGCCGTGGCGAAAGAACAACATATGCGCAACGATGTCAGTCTATATACCATTTTGATAGTTCTAACATAAGATGGCGTTTTTACCGCTGAGGCCTACATGGGTGCCGCATACATCAATTTTTATGTTCTAACGCTACCAAGAAGCTTTTTGATCGGTTGTTTAGGGCCGTTAATGTTTGGCATAAGCCTTGCAAGAGTAGCCCCCACTCGTTTAGCTTTATCACCAACGTACATCAGGTGGTCTCTAAGGTTGAGTCTGTGATCTAGAACGACTTCAAGGTATGATCTATCCACCAACCTGGATATCGATACTTTTCTTACTTTTACTTTTCTACTTTACTTTCTTACTTACTTTTCTGCCACTCATTAGTACGACTTTCGTTTTGTGATTGGCCAACTCTAGTCCTGTATTGTACTGCCATGCTTTAACACTGAATATATGGTCTGTTAACAGTTGCTAGTAATGTTCGTTACGTTCCTGGCTACAATAACTATGGCAATGTCATCTGCATAGCCAAGAATGTTGTTACGGCACACGTACTCTGAGAGCACCGCCGTACATGATGTTCCATCATGCAGTTCAAGGACCGATCCTTGGGTACTCCTCCTGTTATATTGTACTTTCTACGACCTGTTTCGGTATTATAGACGAGAGTTCTTCCAATGAGGTAACTGACTCTTATACGTAGCAGGTAGTCAGGAACTTGCCGTTCGTCTAGGCCTCTTAGGATTTGGTTCCAGTTGGCAGAGTTCAAGGCATTTTTTACATCCAGGACAGCACAATACCGTTTTTAACCCTCTAGCCATCTTTTACCACTCATGTATTATGCGCTATCTCACAAACTTCAAAGATTGCATCAATAGTAGAGCGTTTCTTTCTGAAACCAAACACCCGGTCAGAAAGGGCTCACTCGCCTTCAGTATGTTGCTCAAGTCGAGTACCAATAATTTTCTTAAAGATCTTTACAGTTGTGTCTCCAGTATGCATAGTGGGTGGTAGCACGAGGATTCTTTTTTGTGGCTTGTCACCTTTTGGTATAAGCACAAAGCGTTGGCATTTCCATTCCTCAGGAAATATCTCTTCTCTCAGGCACGCAGTGTAGATATTTGCGAATATCATCGGCTTCTTTATCGATAACCAAAACGAAATTTGGGATGCCGTCTAGACCGGACTTGCTGTTAATTATATAATTTGAGATAATTTGATAATTTGAGTACCACGTTTAGGACTTCTTCGGTGGTGACATTCGAAATTGAGTAATCCTTAATTTACAGCTTACGAGGTAGAGAATTGTCACCATGGTGTGGAAAAAGGCCAGACCAACTTCAGCCATTATATCTGGGCATACTGGTGCAGCTAACCTGTTTTTTTAGCGAAAAAAAAAGTTGTCGCAAATCTTGGGGAATGGCATATAAACTGAAAGGTGGGTCCAAAACAATCCCCTACCTCAAGTTATAGCATAATTGGTAAGCGGGTTTAGCCACAGCACCGGCTTTGGTTTCAAATGTAAAATTTTTGGTTTTCAATTTATGGCCTGTTTAAGGTAGCAAACCTGGTATTTTGACTTATTTCGCTTAAATTGACATCTAGAGATTACCGCCAGCATATTTTTTCAATTTTTTTTTTAACAAAAATTTTGCAAAAAAAGCATGGGTTAACCCCTTACCTGTTTTTTTAGCGAAAAAAAAAGTTGTCGCAAATCTTGGGGAATGGCATATAAACTGAAAGGTGGGTCCAAAACAATCCCCTACCTCAAGTTATAGCATAATTGGTAAGCGGGTTTAGCCACAGCACCGGCTTTGGTTTCAAATGTAAAATTTTTGGTTTTCAATTTATGGCCTGTTTAAGGTAGCTAACCTGGTATTTTGACTTATTTCGCTTAAATTGACATCTAGAGATTACCGCCAGCATATTTTTTCAATTTTTTTTTGACAAAAATTTTGCAAAAAAAGCATGGGTTAACCCCTTACCTGTTTTTTTAGCGAAAAAAAAAGTTGTCGCAAATCTTGGGGAATGGCATATAAACTGAAAGGTGGGTCCAAAACAATCCCCTACCTCAAGTTATAGCATAATTGGTAAGCGGGTTTAGCCACAGCACCGGCTTTGGTTTCAAATGTAAAATTTTTGGTTTTCAATTTATGGCCTGTTTAAGGTAGCAAACCTGGTATTTTGACTTATTTCGCTTAAATTGACATCTAGAGATTACCGCCAGCATATTTTTTCAATTTTTTTTTTGACAAAAATTTTGCAAAAAAAGCATGGGTTAACCCCTTACCTGTTTTTTTAGCGAAAAAAAAAGTTGTCGCAAATCTTGGGGAATGGCATATAAACTGAAAGGTGGGTCCAAAACAATCCCCTACCTCAAGTTATAGCATAATTGGTAAGCGGGTTTAGCCACAGCACCGGCTTTGGTTTCAAATGTAAAATTTTTGGTTTTCAATTTATGGCCTGTTTAAGGTAGCAAACCTGGTATTTTGACTTATTTCGCTTAAATTGACATCTAGAGATTACCGCCAGCATATTTTTTCAATTTTTTTTTTGACAAAAATTTTGCCAAAAAAGCATGGGTTAACCCCTTACCTGTTTTTTTAGCGAAAAAAAAAGTTGTCGCAAATCTTGGGGAATGGCATATAAACTGAAAGGTGGGTCCAAAACAATCCCCTACCTCAAGTTATAGCATAATTGGTAAGCGGGTTTAGCCACAGCACCGGCTTTGGTTTCAAATGTAAAATTTTTGGTTTTCAATTTATGGCCTGTTTAAGGTAGCAAACCTGGTATTTTGACTTATTTCGCTTAAATTGACATCTAGAGATTACCGCCAGCATATTTTTTCAATTTTTTTTTTGACAATAATTTTGCAAAAAAAGCATGGGTTAACCCCTTACCTGTTTTTTTAGCGAAAAAAAAAGTTGTCGCAAATCTTGGGGAATGGCATATAAACTGAAAGGTGGGTCCAAAACAATCCCCTACCTCAAGTTATAGCATAATTGGTAAGCGGGTTTAGCCACAGCACCGGCTTTGGTTTCAAATGTAAAATTTTTGGTTTTCAATTTATGGCCTGTTTAAGGTAGCAAACCTGGTATTTTGACTTATTTCGCTTAAATTGACATCTAGAGATTACCGCCAGCCAGCATATTTTTTCAATTTTTTTTTTGACAAAAATTTTGCAAAAAAAGCATGGGTTAACCCCTTACCTGTTTTTTTAGCGAAAAAAAAAGTTGTCGCAAATCTTGGGGAATGGCATATAAACTGAAAGGTGGGTCCAAAACAATCCCCTACCTCAAGTTATAGCATAATTGGTAAGCGGGTTTAGCCACAGCACCGGCTTTGGTTTCAAATGTAAAATTTTTGGTTTTCAATTTATGGCCTATTTAAGGTAGCAAACCTGGTATTTTGACTTATTTCGCTTAAATTGACATCTAGAGATTACCGCCAGCATATTTTTTCAATTTTTTTTTTGACAATAATTTTGCAAAAAAAGCATGGGTTAACCCCTTACCTGTTTTTTTAGCGATAAAAAAAGTTGTCGCAAATCTTGGGGAATGGCATATAAACTGAAAGGTGGGTCCAAAACAATCCCCTACCTCAAGTTATAGCATAATTGGTAAGCGGGTTTAGCCACAGCACCGGCTTTGGTTTCAAATGTAAAATTTTTGGTTTTCAATTTATGGCCTGTTTAAGGTAGCAAACCTGGTATTTTGACTTATTTCGCTTAAATTGACATCTAGAGATTACCGCCAGCATATTTTTTCAATTTTTTTTTTAACAAAAATTTTGCAAAAAAAGCATGGGTTAACCCCTTACCTGTTTTTTTAGCGAAAAAAAAAGTTGTCGCAAATCTTGGGGAATGGCATATAAACTGAAAGGTGGGTCCAAAACAATCCCCTACCTCAAGTTATAGCATAATTGGTAAGCGGGTTTAGCCACAGCACCGGCTTTGGTTTCAAATGTAAAATTTTTGGTTTTCAATTTATGGCCTGTTTAAGGTAGCAAACCTGGTATTTTGACTTATTTCGCTTAAATTGACATCTAGAGATTACCGCCAGCATATTTTTTCGATTTTTTTTTTGACAAAAATTTTGCAAAAAAAGCATGGGTTAACCCCTTACCTGTTTTTTTAGCGAAAAAAAAAGTTGTCGCAAATCTTGGGGAATGGCATATAAACTGAAAGGTGGGTCCAAAACAATCCCCTACCTCAAGTTATAGAATAATTGGTAAGCGGGTTTAGCCACAGCACCGGCTTTGGTTTCAAATGTAAAATTTTTGGTTTTCAATTTATGGCCTGTTTAAGGTAGCAAACCTGGTATTTTGACTTATTTCGCTTAAATTGACATCTAGAGATTGCCGCCAGCATATTTTTTCAATTTTTTTTTTGACAAAAATTTTGCAAAAAAAGCATGGGTTAACCCCTTACCTGTTTTTTTAGCGAAAAAAAAAGTTGTCGCAAATCTTGGGGAATGGCATATAAACTGAAAGGTGGGTCCAAAACAATCCCCTACCTCAAGTTATAGCATAATTGGTAAGCGGGTTTAGCCACAGCACCGGCTTTGGTTTCAAATGTAAAATTTTTGGTTTTCAATTTATGGCCTGTTTAAGGTAGCAAACCTGGTATTTTGACTTATTTCGCTTAAATTGACATCTAGAGATTACCGCCAGCATATTTTTTCAATTTTTTTTTTGACAAAAATTTTGCAAAAAAAGCATGGGTTAACCCCTTACCTGTTTTTTTAGCGAAAAAAAAAGTTGTCGCAAATCTTGGGGAATGGCATATAAACTGAAAGGTGGGTCCAAAACAATCCCCTACCTCAAGTTATAGCATAATTGGTAAGCGGGTTTAGCCACAGCACCGGCTTTGGTTTCAATGTAAAATTTTTGGTTTTCAATTTATGGCCTGTTTAAGGTAGCAAACCTGGTATTTTGACTTATTTCGCTTAAATTGACATCTAGAGATTACCGCCAGCATATTTTTTCAATTTTTTTTTTGACAAAAATTTTGCAAAAAAAGCATGGGTTAACCCTTACCTGTTTTTTTAGCGAAAAAAAAAGTTGTCGCAAATCTTGGGGAATGGCATATAAACTGAAAGGTGGGTCCAAAACAATCCCCTAACTCAAGTTATAGCATAATTGGTAAGCGGGTTTAGCCACAGCACCGGCTTTGGTTTCAAATGTAAAATTTTTGGTTTTCAATTTATGGCCTGTTTAAGGTAGCAAACCTGGTATTTTGACTTATTTCGCTTAAATTGACATCTAGAGATTACCGCCAGCATATTTTTTCAATTTTTTTTTTGACAAAAATTTTGCAAAAAAAGCATGGGTTAACCCCTTACCTGTTTTTTTAGCGAAAAAAAAAGTTGTCGCAAATCTTGGGGAATGGCATATAAACTGAAAGGTGGGTCCAAAACAATCCCCTACCTCAAGTTATAGCATAATTGGTAAGCGGGTTTAGCCACAGCACCGGCTTTGGTTTCAAATGTAAAATTTTTGGTTTTCAATTTATGGCCTGTTTAAGGTAGCAAACCTGGTATTTTGACTTATTTCGCTTAAATTGACATCTAGAGATTACCGCCAGCATATTTTTTCAATTTTTTTTTTGACAAAAATTTTGCAAAAAAAGCATGGGTTAACCCCTTACCTGTTTTTTTAGCGAAAAAAAAAGTTGTCGCAAATCTTGGGGAATGGCATATAAACTGAAAGGTGGGTCCAAAACAATCCCCTACCTCAAGTTATAGCATAATTGGTAAGCGGGTTTAGCCACAGCACCGGCTTTGGTTTCAAATGTAAAATTTTTGGTTTTCAATTTATGGCCTGTTTAAGGTAGCAAACCTGGTATTTTGACTTATTTCGCTTAAATTGACATCTAGAGATTACCGCCAGCATATTTTTTCAATTTTTTTTTTGACAAAAATTTTGCAAAAAAAGCATGGGTTAACCCCTTACCTGTTTTTTTAGCGAAAAAAAAAGTTGTCGCAAATCTTGGGGAATGGCATATAAACTGAAAGGTGGGTCCAAAACAATCCCCTACCTCAAGTTATAGCATAATTGGTAAGCGGGTTTAGCCACAGCACCGGCTTTGGTTTCAAATGTAAAATTTTTGGTTTTCAATTTATGGCCTATTTAAGGTAGCAAACCTGGTATTTTGACTTATTTCGCTTAAATTGACATCTAGAGATTACCGCCAGCATATTTTTTCAATTTTTTTTTTGACAAAAATTTTGCAAAAAAAGCATGGGTTAACCCCTTACCTGTTTTTTTAGCGAAAAAAAAAGTTGTCGCAAATCTTGGGGAATGGCATATAAACTGAAAGGTGGGTCCAAAACAATCCCCTACCTCAAGTTATAGCATAATTGGTAAGCGGGTTTAGCCACAGCACCGGCTTTGGTTTCAAATGTAAAATTTTTGGTTTTCAATTTATGGCCTATTTAAGGTAGCAAACCTGGTATTTTGACTTATTTCGCTTAAATTGACATCTAGAGATTACCGCCAGCATATTTTTTCAATTTTTTTTTTGACAAAAATTTTGCAAAAAAAGCATGGGTTAACCCCTTACCTGTTTTTTTAGCGAAAAAAAAAGTTGTCGCAAATCTTGGGGAATGGCATATAAACTGAAAGGTGGGTCCAAAACAATCCCCTACCTCAAGTTATAGCATAATTGGTAAGCGGGTTTAGCCACAGCACCGGCTTTGGTTTCAAATGTAAAATTTTTGGTTTTCAATTTATGGCCTGTTTAAGGTAGCAAACCTGGTATTTTGACTTATTTCGCTTAAATTGACATCTAGAGATTACCGCCAGCATATTTTTTCAATTTTTTTTTTGACAAAAATTTTGCAAAAAAAGCATGGGTAAGCACCCCTTACCTGTTTTTTTAGCGAAAAAAAAAGTTGTCGCAAATCTTGGGGAATGGCATATAAACTGAAAGGTGGGTCCAAAACAATCCCCTACCTCAAGTTATAGCATAATTGGTAAGCGGGTTTAGCCACAGCACCGGCTTTGGTTTCAAATGTAAAATTTTTGGTTTTCAATTTATGGCCTGTTTAAGGTAGCAAACCTGGTATTTTGACTTATTTCGCTTAAATTGACATCTAGAGATTACCGCCAGCATATTTTTTCAATTTTTTTTTTGACAAAAATTTTGCAAAAAAAGCATGGGTTAACCCCTTACCTGTTTTTTTAGCGAAAAAAAAAGTTGTCGCAAATCTTGGGGAATGGCATATAAACTGAAAGGTGGGTCCAAAACAATCCCCTACCTCAAGTTATAGCATAATTGGTAAGCGGGTTTAGCCACAGCACCGGCTTTGGTTTCAAATGTAAAATTTTTGGTTTTCAATTTATGGCCTGTTTAAGGTAGCAAACCTGGTATTTTGACTTATTTCGCTTAAATTGACATCTAGAGATTACCGCCAGCATATTTTTTCAATTTTTTTTTTGACAAAAATTTTGCAAAAAAAGCATGGGTTAACCCCTTACCTGTTTTTTTAGCGAAAAAAAAAGTTGTCGCAAATCTTGGGGAATGGCATATAAACTGAAAGGTGGGTCCAAAACAATCCCCTACCTCAAGTTATAGCATAATTGGTAAGCGGGTTTAGCCACAGCACCGGCTTTGGTTTCAAATGTAAAATTTTTGGTTTTCAATTTATGGCCTGTTTAAGGTAGCAAACCTGGTATTTTGACTTATTTCGCTTAAATTGACATCTAGAGATTACCGCCAGCATATTTTTTCAATTTTTTTTTTGACAAAAATTTTGCAAAAAAAGCATGGGTAAGCACCCCTTACCTGTTTTTTTAGCGAAAAAAAAAGTTGTCGCAAATCTTGGGGAATGGCATATAAACTGAAAGGTGGGTCCAAAACAATCCCCTACCTCAAGTTATAGCATAATTGGTAAGCGGGTTTAGCCATAGCACCAGCTTTGGTTTCAAATGTAAAATTTTTGGTTTTCAAATTATGGCCTGTTTGAGGTAGCAAACCTGGTATTTTGACTTATTTCGCTTAAATTGACATCTAGAGATTACCGCCAGCATATTTTTTCAATTTTTTTTTTGACAAAAATTTTGCAAAAAAAGCATGGGTAAGCACCCCTTACCTGTTTTTTTAGCGAAAAAAAAAGTTGTCGCAAATCTTGGGGAATGGCATTTAAACTGAAAGGTGGGTCCAAAACAATCCCCTACCTCAAGTTATAGCATAATTGGTAAGCGGGTTTAGCCACAGCACCGGCTTTGGTTTCAAATGTAAAATTTTTGGTTTTCAATTTATGGCCTGTTTAAGGTAGCAAACCTGGTATTTTGACTTATTTCGCTTAAATTGACATCTAGAGATTACCGCCAGCATATTTTTTCAATTTTTTTTTTGACAAAAATTTTGCAAAAAAAGCATGGGTTAACCCCTTACCTGTTTTTTTAGCGAAAAAAAAAGTTGTCGCAAATCTTGGGGAATGGCATTTAAACTGAAAGGTGGGTCCAAAACAATCCCCTACCTCAAGTTATAGCATAATTGGTAAGCGGGTTTAGCCACAGCACCGGCTTTGGTTTCAAATGTAAAATTTTTGGTTTTCAATTTATGGCCTGTTTAAGGTAGCAAACCTGGTATTTTGACTTATTTCGCTTAAATTGACATCTAGAGATTACCGCCAGCATATTTTTTCAATTTTTTTTTTGACAAAAATTTTGCAAAAAAAGCATGGGTTAACCCCTTACCTGTTTTTTTAGCGAAAAAAAAAGTTGTCGCAAATCTTGGGGAATGGCATATAAACTGAAAGGTGGGTCCAAAACAATCCCCTACCTCAAGTTATAGCATAATTGGTAAGCGGGTTTAGCCACAGCACCGGCTTTGGTTTCAAATGTAAAATTTTTGGTTTTCAATTTATGGCCTGTTTAAGGTAGCAAACCTGGTATTTTGACTTATTTCGCTTAAATTGACATGTAGAGATTACCGCCAGCATATTTTTTCAATTTTTTTTTTGACAAAAATTTTGCAAAAAAAGCATGGGTAAGCACCCCTTACCTGTTTTTTTAGCGAAAAAAAAAGTTGTCGCAAATCTTGGGGAATGGCATATAAACTGAAAGGTGGGTCCAAAACAATCCCCTACCTCAAGTTATAGCATAATTGGTAAGCGGGTTTAGCCATAGCACCAGCTTTGGTTTCAAATGTAAAATTTTTGGTTTTCAAATTATGGCCTGTTTGAGGTAGCAAACCTGGTATTTTGACTTATTTCGCTTAAATTGACATCTAGAGATTAAAGCCAGCATATTTTTTCAATTTTTGTTTGACAAAAATTTTGCAAAAAAAGCATGGGTTAACCCCTTACCTGTTTTTTTAGCGAAAAAAAAAGTTGTCGCAAATCTTGGGGAATGGCATATAAACTGAAAGGTGGGTCCAAAACAATCCCCTACCTCAAGTTATAGCATAATTGGTAAGCGGGTTTAGCCACAGCACCGGCTTTGGTTTCAAATGTAAAATTTTTGGTTTTCAATTTATGGCCTGTTTAAGGTAGCAAACCTGGTATTTTGACTTATTTCGCTTAAATTGACATCTAGAGATTACCGCCAGCATATTTTTTCAATTTTTGTTTTGACAATAAATTTGCAAAAAAAGCATGGGTTAACCCCTTACCTGTTTTTTTAGCGATAAAAAAAGTTGTCGCAAATCTTGGGGAATGGCATATAAACTGAAAGGTGGGTCCAAAACAATCCCCTACCTCAAGTTATAGCATAATTGGTAAGCGGGTTTAGCCACAGCACCGGCTTTGGTTTCAAATGTAAAATTTTTGGTTTTCAATTTATGGCCTGTTTAAGGTAGCAAACCTGGTATTTTGACTTATTTCGCTTAAATTGACATCTAGAGATTACCGCCAGCATATTTTTTCAATTTTTTTTTTGACAAAAATTTTGCAAAAAAAGCATGGGTTAACCCCTTACCTGTTTTTTTAGCGAAAAAAAAAGTTGTCGCAAATCTTGGGGAATGGCATATAAACTGAAAGGTGGGTCCAAAACAGTCCCCTACCTCAAGTTATAGCATAATTGGTAAGCGGGTTTAGCCACAGCACCGGCTTTGGTTTCAAATGTAAAATTTTTGGTTTTCAATTTATGGCCTGTTTAAGGTAGCAAACCTGGTATTTTGACTTATTTCGCTTAAATTGACATCTAGAGATTACCGCCAGCATATTTTTTCAATTTTTTTTTTTGACAAACATTTTGCAAAAAAAGCATGGGTTAACCCCTTACCTGTTTTTTTAGCGAAAAAAAAAGTTGTCGCAAATCTTGGGGTTATGTTGACCCTATGGGTTATTCTGAACTTCATCTTTATATGACGCTGCACTGAATTGATCTGCTTTTACTATTAGCAATCGCATTCCGCAATTCTTTCTATTTTTCCCGAAAACCACTGTGAAATTGCTCATATGTTATGTCGTAGTTTGGTGATCGACGAAGCGTTGTGTAGATCTCTGATTTATGGATTCACTGTTCTCTCATATACATCAGGTTTGCATTGGCTGAGACTTTCATAATAATTCTCTTCTTAAATTCAAACCATAATGGCATCTAAAATCGAAAATTTATTATTCTAAAACGGTTGTTTAATTTTTTTTTTTTTAAATGTGATTTTCTTGTTCCAAATTGTATTCATAATTCCGCTATATCAATGCAAATTTCTTGAGAAATGATTTTAGTTTTGATGTTTGCCACAAGTTGTGTTGTCCAAGTTGTGCTGATTCGCGCCAATTCACCATCCTTTGGTGCTGTTCTTTGCATTACACGTTGTTCACAAGGACAACGAGTCAATGAAATGATCTTGATGTAACGAATTTCGTATCAGTATTCTATAATTGTTCCGGTTGAGAAATAACTGGAAAACTATCAATTCGAATTAACTAATAAAAATTATAAAGCGATAAAATTCTGAGCGAACTCAAATACAAAGATAACGAAAAACAAAATCAGAGAATGCGGGAAATTAGATAAAAATGACAATCATGTAAGTTTCTGTTTATCTTGATATTACGAGTTTAATTTGCAAAAAAATGTGATTTTGTTTATGTGCCATCAAAATGAAATTTACACAAAATAAGGCAAGAATAACTGTTGCTAGCATAATTAGTGGGTACATGGGATACATACCGTGGCGATAGTTACTGGTGTTCTATACAAGGTTGTTGTATTCTGAGTTGGTCGGAGGGGATCAGACGAAGTATAACCTAGTCGTGTGTCACTGATTACTTACTTGTACAGACGGATTTTGGGAAGAGCGACATCTACCCAATTTTTGTTATATACTCCGTCGCCGACAATTACCATAATAAATTATTGAGTGAAGGGGAGGAAATACCTGATGAAAGAAATTGAAAGAAAGAAAAGACTTACAGCAAAAAATCACTGAAAAAACTTCACCGTGATTAAGACACCTGTTGTCGGTAGAGGGCTGTTGATGGTCCTACCTGGAGATGATGGGCTAAGGAGGAACTAGGAGCGGAGGAATGGGATCTGGCCAATACCACAGGGTGAGTGTTATTTTACTTTTATTTTATTTTTATTTTTATTTAAATTTAGAGGTATGAATAAGTATGGATGCGGGTGTATAGTGAGTGTGAGCGTGAGTATGTGAGAGGCTTCATGTGATGCATGTTTGTGTCTATATTAATGTTGCATTTCATTTATATTTCAAGTTGGGCGAAGGTCATATCGGTATCAGAACAGTCGATATCAAAATATCAAAGGTGTATGACAACTAAATTGTTCTATTTTCTTCCCTTTAATGGAATTAGGTGATTCATAGATTTTTTTTCTTGAGAAAAATGCGTGTAAATTTTCTATTATGGGATTTAAAAGATTTGTCTGACATAATTAATTCACTTCCCAAATAAACACACCGAACGAAGTATAAAGGTTGGGATGTGCCTCCAGAAGTACATCTTCTACAGGTGTTTGGGGCTTCCTCGGGTAGCGTATATTTCTTCGAGCGCGATCCTTGTGAAGTTTTAAATATTACCATACTTATTGAGGCGTATCATTTTACATACGGCAACACATTCCCTACTGATAAATTACTGTTAGTTTCTACCATATACAAAATGCGTCTGTTATGATACAGATAAAGAAGAATTTAAATAACTTGGAAACAAACCTCGTGATGGTGAATATGGTGCGTGCTTTATAACACCATCCGATCGTGATATTCCTAAAACCAAAATCTAATGCGCTCGTCCTGGAATGAGAATATGGGAAGTTGATTTAGATGGTAACGTGTTACCCACTCATCAATTACAGATTATTCTATCGACTCTAAAGCCAACCACGGTGGTGTTGGATGAAATAAATTTAAAAAAAGGAAACTATAGCAAATAATGGTAGCGTTAGTAGCGGTAGTAGTGGTGGCAATACTACACATAATTTAATGCATTTAAGAAAATTCTTCTGCCTATAGTTCTCATATAAAAGCAAACCAATTTTCAAAGTTGTCTTCTTATACTGACACATTCGTTCTAGCTTTTACCGATAATTTTACTACACCATTATTAAATTTATAAAATGAACAATTTGAAGACATTCAAATTATGTTTATTGTAAATAATATCATATTAATTATATTGGCAAAAAGAGAATCATAAATTATATTTAATTACACTGATTCCGTTGAATGAATTATTACACATTTAATTTTTTTTTTAATAACAATTACTGTGTATCATATAATTTAATAAAAACAATTAGCGTAGAATATTTTTTTTTCTTTCTCTCATAAACTGAAAGTCCCAATCTATGATGAAAATAAATTAACAGAAATTTTACCAACACTAAATTATAACGTCGATAGTCAAAATGATATTGTAGTTAAAACAAACAATTTTTCACTGAAATAGAATGATAAAACTTTGTTTTTCCTAAATAACGATGTCGCAAGTAATCTTAAAATCACAATTAATAATTTTTATGGAATTTATATAAGAAATATAAATCCTCCAAAATTAAGTAATATAAATATACTTGGACGTTGTTCACTGATATTGGATTGTTTCAAGTGTGTATGAATGTGGGCATGGATGTGGATATGGGTGATTGTGTGCAGGTGTGTGCGGGTTTGAGAGCATATGAGGTGTGAGAGTGTGAGAGTATGTGAGTAAATGTGGGGTTTGACGGGGTGATCGTGGTTCTTTCGCCAAGGGGGTTGCCAGAGTTTCATTCTTCACTTGCTTTTTTTCGTCGCGTACATTATGTTATTTGTGCTGAAGTGGCAGGATTTCTTACTCGATCCCCATGATTGAAGCTAGTAAAAGGGGCTATAAATAAACCTCGCCAGGTACGCGGCCTGCTATGCGACTTCGTTGACCTTCAACGAAGAAGCGCTTCATTACACATAGTGCTAATTGTGCTGAGCGTACACCATAAGATCGTTCTCGACATCGTGAGTAAACGACATTTGTACACTACACTGATTTGACTGCGTATTTTATTATTTTTCTTTGACTTTAACTTTTATTGGTGGTAAAATATACCACAAGAGATATTTGCAACACTGCCCGTCTATACGTCCGTAAGTCCAGAACTGTCCGGCTTTTCGATGACACAGTTTGCCGAAACAACTTTGCACCAAGGAAAGAACCGTTAGACCCGTTTGACGTGCGTCAACTGAGGTCGTCGGGAGGATCAGAGAAAGTAAAACACTATTTAAATTCAAACTGATTCTGATTTTTATTTGTTCGAAAACTTTCTTTTATACAATTTTTGGATTTGCATTTTCATTTTCCTAATCCCCACTTAAATCAATCAATATATTTATTTCAAATTAATTATGTAGAAAATGCAATTCTAGCAAAATGTACATATAATATATTTCAGCTTAATTACTTATTATTTTCCCCGTAATAAAATCCGTATCATCATAATTATTTACCTTTTGTTTTATTTAAAATTATTTAAAATTACTTCCAATGTTTTGAAACATAATATGTGATGACACACTTTGAATAATCTATAGTTCATAAAATTCACAAAACTTCGCTTACTTATAATTGTAAACATATGAAATATTGTTTACTTAATTATTATTGTTTTGTTTTGATAAAAAGAAATTACGTCATGGGAATTCCTTTATAATTTATTTACATAGGTTTTAATTTCGATAGGTAGACGTAGTAGTATCTCTACATAATGATTTTTCCTTAGTGTACATTTCCTCCGGATTTTGAGGCAATATTTTCTCAAACGGGCAATATTTTAGTTCAACAGTAATACTGAGTACCGTCCATTGCCGTTGCTTTTAGCGGCATAGATGTACCACAGGCAATTTTTAAGCTGTCTATAATTAAGTTTTGCACCTATCTTAACACCAGCCTCCGGAATTGGCATACATTCAGCCATGTATTCAAGCATCTCCGTGTCCAACTCTTTGATTTTCCAAGCGTTTTGCTGCGCCTTTTGATTGACTTGGCACCTTTCAAACCACTGTGGTGGCTGGGTTTCAAATATAATAGCGCAATGATCACTATGCGTAAACAAGTCAGATACCCATCATTGCACTCCTCTCGAGAGTGTCCCACTTGCAAAGTGATATCGATCATTGAACCTGCTTCTCCTTCATTATTTGTCTCCGTAGTAACATGGCTGAGCAGTACCAGAACAATTCTGGCAAATGCCTCAAGTAATGCCCCACCTCTTTGGGTAGTAGGTTTACTTATCCATTCAACTTTCCAAGCATTAAAATCACCCTCAATTATAGTGGGTGACTTATCTCTGTTGTTTGCGCTGTTAGTCGGTCAAGTGTCTATTTAAATTCATCCAGTGAAATGCTAGGAGGAATGTAGCAGCTTTAAAAGTGGACACCTTTGATCTACTTAAAAAAGAAGAGCATTTTAGATCTAGATTGTGGCTTAACAGGGGTTCTATATGGTTTGCAAATCAATGCCACGTCCTGCGCAGTCTCGCAGTGGCTAAGATTTATCTAGATACACTTAACCATCATGGGTAGAAGTTGGCTTTAGCGTTCTTTTATAGGCTACACATCAACTGCCCCCTGTAAAATGTCCATAAGTCCATAATTGGATCCTGGCTGGCAAAAAGCACATTTTGGGGCTCTTTGTATACTCTCGATTTTTGTCCTATTCTTCCGCATCTAAAACATGTCCCTGTTTGATCCACAATTCTTGTACAGTGCCATGCTACAATTCGAATGTGTCCAAATGCTTGATTCAACTCGAATGTGTCCAAACGCAACGAGCGCATGAGCTGATTGTTCAGGGAGACTTATTATTGCCGTCTGAGGTCCGTCTTGCATTGCTCTTAAATATTTCATTGCAGTAATTTGAATAGGCCCAACTGGAGAAAATTGCGTCTGGATTGTACGTCAGTGTTGCGATACTCTATATCTGTTTCTTGACACATTAAATATACACTCGACGAGTCTCTGAGTGCTAGTTCCGCGTGCTCTTTAATCTTTTGATTTTGTTCGCTTTTTTTAAGTTCAAGAAGTAGATCGCTTATAGCTGTCTTACTAATCTTAGTGACACAATCCCCAAACTCTTTTAGTTCCGGGTGCACTATCATCTCTTTGAACATTTGTACATAACATCTTCACCGGACCTAGATATTATTATAGCATCTGACCGTGGTGCTCTTAGGTTTGCGTCGTTTGTTTCACATAGGCTCAAAAGGATGCGGTTTTTCTCCTTTTACGGATTGTCTTCTCGCGGGTTGCTACTCCGTTTCGGATCCTACAACATGATGCAAGTTTTGAGGCATAAGCTTGACCGTCTGTTCTCTCGACTGGATTACGCTCATGTTGGCCATTTTACTTGTTTCGGTGAAGGTAGTTGAACTCTCAAATCTCCACCATTTTCACTTCGGTGTCTTTTCGATATTATATCAACTCTTGCTTTCAAGGACAGTGAAGTTTGGCACACTTTGTTCATCTGTGGCCTCACGCTTTGAACAACATTTACGACATTTACGACAAGTTTGTGTAACGCTTCAATGTTCTTTACTAGATCTCTAAACGTCTGGTTTACAGTTTCCAGCCATCATGTGATGGAACTTTTGAGTCGCACAACCAAGCAATGAAAAATGTAATGGATAGCCTGGAAGAATGCTTGAACACAGTGTATTATAGTCTCGGATTCTTTAGTTGTCATTTGTGATTACCATAAGTAGCTTGTAATAGTTTATTTTTTCCCATCCATCATTAACAGACACATTTTTCGTATAGTCTCAGATTCATTAGTTGTCATGTTTTTCTTATTAACTTGTACCGCTCGTAAAAGTTTCTCATCCATTTACCATCAATAGTCATATTTCTTATAGTCCCCGTAACCCATAGTTTTCTTATTTTTCTTGAAATTTAACTAAATTTTCATTAGCTGGACAGACACATTTGAAGAGAATTGAACTAATTGCACTAATTTTAAATTGTAATTAATTAAAAATTTGCACTACTTATAGTAAACTTACATTTTGATCGAAAATTGCATGAATGTAAAATTTTCCTTAAATTTTATCTATATAAACATTACTATTTAATTTTGCAACTCACTAAAATTGACCCATATTATGTTTCCATCCGCTTTAGTTCACCCTACTACTTGAATTTGAATTCTCTAAACGCCAACCGTAATTAAACAACGAAGTTTTCAAACCTCAAAACAGCTGTGCGCATTTGTCCAATCGTCAACATACAAAGAATTATTATCTTGCTTTGTTAAACATTCGATTTTTCTTTGTATGAATATTTTACTTCAAACAATCTTTCTGTTATGGAACTGAACTTCACTGTACTGCTATTGTCGATTGTAGTCGATTGAACTTGCATTTAATTCATTTTAAATTCAATATTACATGTTATTAATGTATCGGAAATGATTTGTGTCGCAAAATTGTTTTTGTGCAATATTACCAAATCATAAACAGTTTTGTGTAACTATAAAAGTTCCTAACAATTATATGCTTGATATAAATTAATTGTCTTACATCTAAAACCCTGTATTCGAGTTTTTTCGATACTGAAATTTTTGACTATATAATGAGTCACTGTAACTTTTTCATCCTCTTAGTCTGAGACTTCATTTCCGATTGGATTCATATTTGGTATTTTTGTTGTGATGTTGACAGTGAATTTTGTTTTGTCGCGCATATTACCAATAAATAAATTATTAAAATTAAATCTAGTCAAAAAAAATCTGCGATAAAATTATTTAAGCTACAGCATTGTTCGATAGTTTCGTTTTTTGTGTATGAAATCAATAAAATTAAATCTAGTCTAGAATTCTGTGATAAAAAAATATATATATAAAATATAAGGCTGTGTAGTGATTGTTGTCAAGAGAAAAATTTATAATTATTAGATGCCGAGTGTAGACGGAAAATTTATTTACACAAAAAAAACAAGGTTTTGATTTTTATGTATAATTAAATTGATGAAGTAAAGAACCGTAGGTTAATAATAGTTTAAATCAAATAAAGAATATTCTATGTTAGAACTTTATAAAATGGCGTCATATAGCGTCTTATTGGATTCAATATTTTTGTCATGTTAAACTAATTTACCAACACAATCATTGGTCATAGACGGAATAAAGTTGATAAAAATAAACTAATGAAAGCAACTTGAGTTTTGATTAACGCTTTATTTTCACGCAGTGAGAACAATACTATTACCATTTAATTGCGAAAATTTATCTGATGTGTGGAATTATTTGCTAATATTGCAACGCAACATTTATATAACATATTTGCTATCACTACCGAATTTCCACGCAACATTTATATAATAAAATCTTGCTATTACTACCGCATTTCAACGCAACATTTATATAACCTTTTTGTTATTACAACAGTATTGCGACGCAACATTTGCTTACAATTTTTGCTATTACCACCGAATTTCAACGCAACATTTATATAATAAAATTTTGCTATTACCACCGAATTTCCACGCACAATTTGTATAAAATTTTCGCTATTGCAACCGAATTTCAACACAACAGTTATCTACAATTTTTTTTGTGCTATTACAACCGAATTTCAACGCAACATTTATATAATTGAATTTATATTATCTATTACTACAATTCCTGATTCATATCACCGCATCATTGGTAGCCAAGTTTAGCTTGTACTACGGTATACGATTTCAACGCATACTTCAACAATCACATTTGTACTTCATCGTATTGCTCCACAATCATTGGTACAAATTATTACATTTCTATTTCAACGAATTATTTAACTAGTGTTGGTACAAATTATTACCTTTTTGATTTCAACGCATACTTCAACTTTACAACGCCTTCAGCTGTATCAGAGGGTTGTTTAACGTCTAGTTATACAAATAGTCACCTGTACGTGCCAATGTATTCAACGGTTATGTAAGCTAGTTATTGCCTGGAATTACCAACGTGCTCATCTATATCTACAACTTTAATTACCGATTATTTATACTAACGGACACCTTGAATTTTCAACGTATTCGACTATAATTGCTTGGTATCGCTGTGTGTTTATTATTACCATACTCACCTGTGATTATAAATTGATTCGACGCTTATGTTTACAATTTGATTCGCCGTTTCTACTTATCATTTTATTCAACGTTTATAAGTACAAAATTATCCAACGCTGATGATTGCAAGTTTATTTAACGTTTCTACTTAACGTTTTATTCAACAAAATTATCCGACGCTTATGATTGCAAGTTTATTTAACGTTTCTACTTCACATTTTATTCAACGTTTATAATGACAAAATTATTCAACGCTTATGGACACCCACTTGCTCAACGTTTATAAGTGCAAAATTATTCAACGTTGATGATTGCAAGTTTACTCAACGTTTCTGAGTATAATTGTATACAACGTTTATAATTACAACTTTATTCAACATTTTCTATATACAAATATCTCCGTCGAGTTTCCAACGTGACCAACGGTAATTGCAAACTTATTCAACGTATATGATTACAAATTGCGACCATCTATTTTCAACGTAATCAATGCGGCAGTGCTGATGGAGGGCTGAATTAAATCTGATTGGAGGCCAGGAGGATATAACCATGGGTGAGTGTAATTGATTGTTTTTTTTTGTCATTATTTTGGTATAGGGATGTGAATGTGTGTGTGTGGGCGTAGGTGAGTGAATGAGGGGTTGAACGTGCCGGCCGTGGTTCTTTTGTAGAAGGGGGTCGCCAGAGTCTCATTTTCGCACTTGTATTTGTTTCCATTTCTGATCTATTTTGAAAATTGCGTACATTTCCGCATTTGTGCTGAAGCAGCAGGTTTATAATATCTCCTACTCACGATGATTGAGACTAAGTCGAACGGCAATACAACAAATCTAGGTACGCATCCTACTAAGCCCCTCCCATTATCATCTTGAGAGGCACTTCATTACAAAAAGCATCATTGCCATTATTGATACCCTGTGTATTTCCTACTGGTATCATTGGGTTGATCGCAGCTTGTTTTGGATGAAGTCCCTTTATGCCATTCAAGGTGATCTACCAACGTTGCTATTCCGTTTCGATATACCTAGATCCGGGCGATCGGTCAGAAATAAATTACACAATTGTTCAAGATCTTTAGGAATGACTTATAAAGGGACATTCATGGAATGAATTAAACCCAATCTAGATCTCATTTTCCTGATTATTTAATTTAAAATAAACCAATATTTTTTCCATTTCAAAGATATCAATTTACAATTTTTACGCTCACAGTAAATATATCTAAACAAAATATTCACTTAAACTAAACTCACATAAAAATTTCACATTTTTTACACAAACAAATTTATATTATCGACATATTTAAAAAACAACATAGAACATAGATTAGAAAAAAAATCGTTAACCCTTATGGAAAAGAATGAAATTATTTTCTTTACCCAAATGTCAATAATATCATCAGTATTGTTTATTTTATACTGGCGACGAGACAAAATATTAATAAAAAAAGAATCGTAATATATTTATACTACAAATTTATCACATTTTCTATATAACCTCAGGCTCACTATATTCGTTGTTGATGCCACGATTTAACCTTATGTATACCATGGGTTAAAAAGATGTTTTCTTGGTTGAACATTTAATTTAAATTTTAATTCAAATCACGTTTCTATTATTTTTGTTGTAAAAAACTATTCCTTAATATTTCTTTGCATTAGATATGAAGAAAAAGAGTTTTTTGTTTAGCGTTATTTCTATTTGTACAGCTTTTCAACAAACATAAGAGAATTAGATAACCGACAGTGTGAGTATTTCTTTAATTTTTTTTCTATTCTTTATTTGACAGATTATAGAAAATTTTCATTTATTTTTTAGAAAGTTCATACAATAAATGTCTGTTCTATATATGTTTCTTAAGATATTTATAAAGAACAAATAGAAAGAGATAAGGAAAATGACGGAAATGGATTGAGATAAAAAAAATTTATAAGATTATATTGATTAAACGCTGGATTACACTATATGTGGTGTATTTTTAAATTGTTTGATTTGTCAATGTCATTGCAAAGCCGTTTACTTGGTTTCATATATTAAATGGTTCTAGTTGATTGAGAAATACTAAGTGTCATGTTCCACTTACCAAAATTAGCGAGTTTTAAAAGTTGTTGTGGGACAAGTTTCCTGTTGCTAAGTGTTAAAAAAATCAGCAAACATAGGCAAACATTGAAATCCTAATTTTAAATATTTTACTTCTTCTCTTTTGCATATATTACTTGCATGTATTATTTGCATTGCAGGTATGTGCTAGATCCCAACTGTTAGGATTTGTTTTAAAATTTGTATGGTGTTTAGAAATAAAACAGCAGTTGCATGAGTAAGCTTAATCAATGTTCATTTAAGTATCCCTTTCATCAATTAAAAAGCTCACCGAAAAAAGTCAAAACATTATTACCATTTTCATGGTTATCACACCCAAATGAAAATGGAAAATTAAATGAAATTTATATGTAAAAGCTTTTAATATTTCGTAATGAGTTAAAAAATTTCTAACAATAATATCTAAATGAATAAGATACAAAAAAAATTTAATAAAAGACATGAACACTTTTATGAATGCTACAAGAAAATTGTATGAAGAAAATAAGTTGTTTTGAAAAGCACAATATAAGATGAGCAACAAAATACAAAAAGAAAATTATACAATGAAATGAATAAGTTAAAAATGAAACCATAAAAGGATAAAAGTTTGTTTATACTTTCTTTAAGACAACTTCTAAGCTATAATTACCATTTTGTGTTCGTTTTTAATATGCTGTAAGGCAAACAAATTAAAAACAGTTTATTATAGTACTACACGATATAGTAAGGTTTAAACAAGAGCTAGCACGACAAACAATTTGATGTGCCGCGCACCAAAAATAGGTGTTCAAAATTTCGGAAAATAGCTTGGTGCGGAAAAAGGTGTGGAAGAAGTGCTGAATCTTTCTCTAGCACCAAGGTGCGGCACTGAAGTGATGGAGTAGTGTTCTGCACTACACCAGAAGTGCGGAAAAATTTGGTGCGGCGATGTTAGTGCTGGAGAAGTGTTCGGCACTACACTATAAGTGCGCAAAAATGTGGTGCTGGGATGGTAGTGCTGGAGAAGTGTTCTGCACTACACTATAAGTGCGCAAAAATGTGGTGCTGCGATGGCAGTGCTGAAGAAGTGTTCTGCACTACACTATAAGTGCGCAAAAATTTGGTGCTGGATGGTAGTGCTGGAGAAGTGTTAGGGACTGCACTATAAGTGCACAAAAATTTGATACTTAAAGTGTTGTGGTAACACCAAATATAATAATGTTATGCGTCATCGCTCTATTAGTCATCGGCATTATTTGACGTTTATTTGACATATTATATGTTATCTGCCTATTCTAAACGTGTAATTTTGTTTGTTTCTGTGTTGTTTTTTGCAAAATGAGTGAATTAAAAGAAAAGTGGCGAAAAGTGCAGGTGACGGGTCATTATTATAGGAAGAGAAAAGCATTATTTAAGCGATTGTTGTGCCAAAATGTGAATGAGGGAAACATTGTTGGCGTTGCAAGTTCGTCTCAGGATGTTGCACAAAACAATAATGTCGACTCATCATCATCGAATCATACACTCGACGTAAGCAGCGACAGCGACAGTGGCAGCGACAGTGGCAGTGACGATAGTGAAAATGCTTGGTGCCTAGAATTGCAGACCGACTCAGAAAATGAATGCGATAGATCCCTTTCAACAACTGCGTTATTAAATGCAGAAATGAATGGTAACTTACGCGAATGGGCTCTGAAGCACAAAGTCACTCACGACTCATTGAGAGACCTTTTGAAAATTATGAATCGTCGAAATGAAGGGAGTGTACCTTCCGATCCAAGAACGTTGCTTGCTTGCAGTTCAAAGGTGATAATCACAACATCTGAGGTAGGCGGCGAAAAATACTGGCACAATGGCCTCCAAAATTGTCTTCGGCAGTGTTTCGGCACCATCAATGGACCAATGTGCATTTCATTAAATGTGAAAATTGATGGTTTGTCTTTATTTCGAAGCTCAAAGGAAGAGTTCTGGCCTATTCTGGTAAATTTGCACGAATTCCCCAACATAAAGCCAATGGCAATAGGCATTTATTGTGGGAAAGGAAAACCAAAAAATTTGGATTGGTTTTTAGGTCCATTTATTGAAGAAGCTAAAGAAGTTATGAGCAACGGAATCCATATCAACAATAATAAGATCGATGTTCGAATTCGGTGCATCATTTGCGATTCGCCTGCCCGAGCCTACATTAAAGGTAATATTATATTATATATATAATATATGATATATATAACGATTATTCTTTTTCTATATATCTGATCCATTCTATATATGTTCTATTTTTTGCATTTCAAATAGGCGTTGTTAATTTCAATGGGATTCATGGGTGTCTTAAATGTACAACAATGGGCAAATACTCCGATTTGAGAAAATGCACCTATTTTCCACACACAATCGCTGAAAAAAGAACAGATGAAGGATTTCGAGCAAAAACTGACGAAGAGCATCACAAGAGAGATTCGCCCTTCCTGCAACTGCCAATAAACATGGTGGAAGACGTTATAGTAGCAGACTCTTTGCATCTGCTTGATTTGGGTGTTATGCGGCGTTGTTTAACAATTTGGCGTGAAGGTAAAAAAACAAAAAAATGCAAGTGGTCCTCTGCACACATGATCGAGATTTCACAATGGTTGCGACTACTTAAAATGCCACGCGAATTCCATCGAGCTGTGAGAGGCTTGGACGAAGTGGCATACTGGAAAGGCACCGAATACAGAACCTTCTTGCATTATCTTGGGCCAGTTTTGCTTAAACAATATTTACCCCACAATTATTACCACCATTTTCTTATTCTATTCGGCGCAGCAACTATCTTTTCCTCGCAAATGTATTCCGTGCATTTAAATCAAGCGCATAATATGTTTATTAATTATATTGAGCGGTTTAAATCACTTTACGGATGTGCATTGGTGACAAGCAATATACACAATCTTGTGCATGTTGTCGATGATGTGAAAAAATTTGGAATTTTGTCGTCGATAAGCAGCTATCCATTTGAAACTGCATTGTTTGGGATTAAGTCAATGTTGCGACATGGACGATTGCCATTATCGCAGGTTGCAAAGCGCCTTCAAGAATTGCAACAACAAATTGCAACAACATCGTATAACAAAAGCAACACCCCAGAAACTATTTCCAACGTTAAAATATCCGTTTGGTAACGATCGTTATTCACAAATTGAGCTACAACATTTTTTGCTAAATAACAAACCAATGGTTTCTAACAAAGTCCAACACAATTGTAAAATTTAATCATGTGATATGCAAAGATGGCATTTTTTATATCGTTGGCAGAAGTTTAATATTGACAGACGACTTTTTTAAAACACCATTCTTGTCATCTAAATTGAACATCTATGTTGCTGGAGTGTTGGAACAAAATATACCGTTAACTTATTCTCTAGACATGATACAATGCAAAATGGTAGCGATTCAATGTATTGACAATCCGAGATTTGTGTTTTAGGTAGATTTCATATAAAAATCTACCTATTGCAATGGGCTTCATCTCGGAATTTCGGAAAAATTTTTGTGCCAAACGACTATATATGATAAGCGGAGACGAAAAAACAAAAAAAAAAAAAATTTATATATATATATATATATATATATATATATATATATATATATATATATATATATATATATATATATATATATATATATATATATATATATATATATATATATATATATATATATATATATATATATATATATATATATATATATATATATATATATATATATATATATATATATATATATATATATATATATATATATATATATATATATATATATATATATATGTATATAAACGATATGAGATATAACGAAAACGACCGGCACTCTCACGGTCGCATTTGTTGAGCTAGATCAAAAAAATTTTCTGTACTTGTGTGTTTTAATAATATCTTGGACAAGTTCGTGAATCAACAAAATTCGACACGTGGTTAAGAAACTAGAGGCTTTTTTCTGAAAAAAATTGATTTTTTAAAACCGTTATAACGGCCGTTTGGATACTAATATTTCAAAAAATTTAACAAATTTAAATATTTTGGAATCTTTTTTATCAATTTGTTTTAAAAATAGACCTCTGCAGTTAGAGGTTCCTGAATGAGCGGCTCCAACAAAAAAGTTTGCAAAAAAATTTTTTTTTTTAAAACAACCGGCACTCTCACGGTCGCATTTATAAGGCCAGATCAAAAAACCTTTTCTTAAAATGTGCATTTTATTAATATCTTGGACAAGTTCGTAAATCAGCCCAATCCAGCACATGGTTAAGAAACTAGAAGCTTTATACTAGAAAAAAATTCTGTTTTTTAGATCCGTTATAACGGCCGTTTGGATTCTAATATTTTTAAAAACTTCATAAATTTAGAATTTTTGAAACCTTTTTAATCAGTTTATTCCAAAAAAAGACCTCTACAGTCGGAGGTTTCCGAGTGAGCGGCTCCAACAACAAAGCTTGTAAATCACAAAATGCGTTTGAATCAACCGGCGCTCTCACGGTTGCATTTGTGGAGCCAGATCAAAAAACCTTTCTTAAAAATGTGTGTTTTATTAATATATTGGACAGGTTCGTAAATCAGAAAAATCTGACACATGGTTAAGGAACTAGAGGCTTTATACTATAAAAAAAAGTAGTTTTTTTAATCCGTTATAACGGTCGTTTGGATACTAATATTTTTAAAATCTTCACAAATTTAGAATCTGTGGAAATATTTTAATTCGTTTCTTATAAATATAAACCTCTGCAGTTAGAGGTTTTTGACTTGTTGGCTTCAACAAAAAAGTTTGCAACAATCCCCAACTACAATTTCCAAAAACCTTATAACAGTCAATGTCAACCTTATAACAGTCAAAAAAATAAAAGATTTGAATAGAAGAAATTAATTTTTTTTCTCAGAAATAAACTATTTTGATATTTTGCAGTAATTGCACGACATATGATATAGAGTAGGTTTGTGTCAGAAATTGTCACACACATGTTCTGTGGTAGATTTGATATTTGTTTGTTGCAAAATTGGATAGATATAATTTTGCTTGTAGGTATAATTTTGCTCGATATCTGTTTGAAATTAATTTGTTTTGTTTAAACTAATCTGATACATCAGATTCTACTGGCACACAAAACTGTCTGATCTCGAAATCTACCTATTTCTAGCGGATATACGTGCCGCTTGGACTTTTTTTTCCTTTATTGCATACAATAGAATGAATTTATGTTGTTTGCTGCATTCGTTGTATCGCTTATATTTTGCTACACATGCATGTTTTTATATAAATAAAGAAACAATTTTGGAATTCTTTTATTTTATTTCTCTTCCCGATTACAATCGGCTGGGCCATTTATTCATTTGATATTCAGTAGTGCAGCAGCGAAGTTCAAAAATGGAGAGCTACCCATCAAATTACTCCTTTGCAGAGGAAAAAATAATCGGTTATCATTACGCATTCACTGGCCGCTTGTCGCAACAATTAATAAATGTATTCGTAAATTACGCCCATCCAGCCGATCTGGATACTTTATTTGTGAAAATTAATGCAGTGGTGCCGTCTCATGTGGTATGTATACAATATATAATAAACGTACGATGCATATTTTACTCGCAAACAGAAATATGATTAATGGTGCCATATAATCGGTTTTGTACACAGGATCCGTCATTTTCATCTGACGACGAAATGAGACAGGACACTGGGTCCGGACATTCGGACGCACTTTTATCGTCACCAGAGGCCAAAACGTTGTAGCAAAGTCTATTATTTCACAAGAAATAAAGACAATATCACGTGCATAAAAATAGCAATAACAACGCAGTGATTTTATGGTTTTGAAATAAACGAAAATACAAATTTTATTTCGTAAAAATATAAAAGAAATAAAGTATAATAAAATATAAAAGGAATAAAAGAAAGATATAAAAGAAATGTGTTATTTTATCTTGTTTATTTTTATGTGGTAGTTTCTGCTGCTGATGTCGTTGCTGGTTGCTCTTCGAGGACGTCGTCATTGTCGTCATCGTCATCATCGTCGTCATCGCCATCGTCGTCGTGTCGGCTACTTTTGTTTTTTTCGCAGTCGGAAGATTAGTACGACCAGCATTCTTGATTAATGTTTTAAAATAGTCCTCCACATGTTGCAGCCGGCACGGAACACTTTTCACGATTATGTAATGCACCAATGCAATGATATTCTTAAAGCGTCTGAATGCAATCTTTCCTTCCTCCTTTCGGCTCCCTCCAGCCCACGAAAACGATGCGAATATTGACCGTTGTACAAATATTTGATCCACCACGGAATAAAATGCTTTAGAACCTATTAAGCAAAGAAGTGAAAATGGTTAAATATAAGCCACGAATCGCGCATATACACAAAACAATATACAAAAATACTCACCATCTGCTCCTTTCCGGCAGCGAGAAACCAATCGTTTCATTTGAGCAGGAGGAATAACCTCTTCTGGCTCTTTCTCATCCAGAGCATCTTCAAACTTATCGAAGTCTTCCACGCAGCGCAGTGGCAACGTTACACCGTTTATTACAGCATCATCTTTTTTATGTTGCATAACGGTGCCGATAAAAGTTTTCATCAATGTTGTTTGTTCTGACAATTCTTTTGCCATCATTGCAATTAGCTCGTTTTGTTTTGCCAAATTTTGTGTGTTTTTTGCCACTTGCTGCTCCAATTTTTGTTTATAATTATTGCAGCATTGCGAATACTCTAGGATCGCTGAATTGGTTAGCAAATTCGCAAATGTATCGTCCCCGGTACTGTTTGTAATGCAGTAGTACTGCCCGTCAGCCCCCATCCGCACTACCTCTTGCACATTCGATGTGGTTTGCTCCACCGAATCCTCGACCCGATTCAAAACGTCCTGCACTTGTGCCTGTGACTTAGTGCTTTGCGCTGGTGCTGAGCCAACAGCAGGTACTACAATGCCCACATTAGCATCCACTGGTGTGTGTGTGGCAGACAATCAGTGCTTTGCGATGGTGTAGAGCCACCAGCATGTTTAATGCACTCATTAGCCAACACAACTACCTTACTTTGATGTTTTGCGTCCACTGGCGTATTACACTGCAAAAAAGGGCAAACAACATATATTCATTACAACATATATTCATTGGCATTTATAAAAAAAATGCTTACTAAATCGAAATACGAGTTCGGGACAGCAACCGGTGGTTTGGCCAATGAAAAACGGGGTCGTACTTTCAAATCGGACTGGTCTGCACTTGTTTTCGAATCCGAGGTGGCGGCGTCCGTGTCCGATTTCGTTAACATGATTTGGAGTTCAGCCGTCTCGTACGATCGATATGTCCCATTTAGCTTCGATTTAAAGTACGGCCACGAATTTTTATCTGGCTTAGAATCTTCGCTTTTGACTAGCCTGTTTTTTTTTTTGGCAGACCATTGGTTTGGCGGAAAATAGCAACGGCCGTTGTCCTCCCACTTGCCAGGGACGACAGACAATTCGACTGATTTTATGCTTTTTTTTTTATGGTGGTTTGCACTATCTTAAACACCATTCTGAAAATAGTCAAACAATAATTCAATTAGGTTATATACGTACATCAGTGGAACGTATATAATATGCAATAACAAAAGAAAAAAAAATGACGCGCAATTAATCACATAATTCAATTACCATTTGGGCCATATATGATGTTATTCCGTTGAAAATGAACGCGCGAATATATATTTGCACTGATGTTCTTGAATTTAATCGCAAAACATGTAAATCGACATAAAAAACAAACAACAAAATTGAACATCCAAAATGTATATATAACGGCTGTCGCATTCAGATAATGACCAATATATGTTCACTATAAGCACCATTTTGACATTCAACAACTCGCCATATAATATATATACATACCTGATTTTTAATATTTTCACACATGCCTGTAAAACACCGTATCTTACGATTTATATTGGTGTATAATGTTTATATAGATAATATATAATAGCGATCACACGTGCACAATATAGAACCACAAAGTATACTAAATGAAAAATGAAATAAAATGAAATGAAAAACACACCAAACTGAGTTTGCGCGGTTGACGCGGGCACTATTAGTGCATTTTACGTATAATCATAAGCACCAATGGTGCTCGCTTGGGCACCAGCGGTGCTAATGATTATATGGGAACTGCACTAACAGTGCTCACTTTGCACCGCATGTGTTTTAGGTAGATTTCATATGAAAATCTACCTATTGCAATGGGCTTCATCTCGGAATTTCGGAAAAATTTTTGTGCCAAACGACTATATATGATAAGCGGAGACGAAAAAACAAAAAAAAAAAATATATATATATATATATATATATATATATATATATATATATATATATATATATATATATATATATATATATATATATATATATATATATATATATATATATATATATATATATATATATATATATATATATATATATATATATATATATATATATATATATATATATATATATATAAACGATATGAGATATAACGAAAACGACCGGCACTCTCACGGTCGCATTTGTTGAGGTAGATCAAAAAAATTTTCTGTACTTGTGTGTTTTGTTAATATCTTGGACAAATTCGTGAATCAGCAAAATCTGACACGTGGTTAAGAAACTAGAGGCTTTTTTCTGAAAAAAATTGATTTTTTAAAACCGTTATAACGGCCGTTTGGATACTAATTTTTCAAAAAATTTAACAAATTTAGAATTTTTGAAATCTTTGTTATCAATTTGTTTTAAAAATAGACCTCTGCAGTTAGAGGTTCCTGAGTGAGCGGCTCCAACAAAAAAGTTTGCAAAAAAAATTTTTTTTTGAAACAACTGGCACTCTCACGGTCGCATTTATAAGGCCAGATCAAAAAACCTTTTCTAAAAATGTGCGTTTTATTAATATCTTGGACAAGTTCGTAAATCAGCCCCATCCAACACATGGTTAAGAAACTAGAAGCTTTATACTAGAAAAAAACTCTGTTTTTTAGATCCGTTATAACGGCCGTTTGGATTCTAATATTTTTAAAAACTTCATAAATTGAGAATTTTTGAAACCTTTTTAATCAGTTTTTTAAAAAAAAAAGACCTCTGCAGTTGGAGGTTTCTGAGTGAGCGGCTCCAACAAAAAGCTTGTAAAACACAAAATGCGTTTGAATCAACCGGCGCTCTCACGGTTGCATTTGTGGAGCCAGATCAAAAAACTTTTCTTAAAAATGTGTGTTTTATTAATATGTTGGACAAGTTCGTAAATCAGAAAAATCTGACACATGGTTAAGGAACTATAGGCTTTATACTAGAAAAAAAAGTGGTTTTTTTAATCCGTTATAACGGCCGTTTGGATACTAATATTTTTAAAAACTTCATAAATTTAAAATTTGTGGAAAAATTTTAATCCGTTTCTTATAAATATAAATCTCTGCAGTTAGAGGTTTTTGACTTGTTGGCTTCAACAAAAAAGTTTGCAACAATCCCCAACTACAATTTCCAAAAACCTTATAACAGTCAATGTCAACCTTATAACAGTCAAAAAAATAAAAGATTTGAATAGAAGAAATTAATTTTTTTTCTTAGAAATAAACTATTTTGATGTTTTGCAGTAATTGCACGACATATGATATATAGTAGGTTTGTGTCATAAATTGTCACACACATGTTCTGTGGTAGATTTGATATTTGTTTGTTGCAAAATTGGATAGATATAAATTTGCTTGTAGGTAGCTAATTTTCTTTTTAAAATTTGTTTGATATCTGCTTGAAATTAGTTTGTTTTGTTTAAACTAATCTGATACATCAGATTCTACTGGTACACAAAACTGTCTGGTCTCGAAATCTACCTATTTCTAGCGGATATACGTGCCGCTTGGACTTTTTGTATTTCGGCTCGCATCTTATAATTCGCTAGAATTTAAAATGTCATACTTTTGTATATATACAATAGCGTATTGTCATATACATCAGGCAGTTAACATGGGCATTCTACGCGAGAGGTAAGTACACAGTTATAGTAATATATATCGGATAATTAATACCAATCAAGTTTCATTCACAGAAAAATATACAGTTGCTTTCTAATATTAGAACCGAGATTCCACGGACATTTGAAGGGCAATAAAAAAAATTATTAAAAAAAAATAATGAAAAAAAGTATTGAAAAAAAAATGGGAAAAAAATTCAGCAAAAAATTATTTTTTTTTCATATTTCAACAATTATTTTTCCCGCCTTTTCTTTTCTTGTGCACTTAAGGTATCGTACTGCGCAATTAAGTGCGCAGGTTCAGTGTTGCGCACTATCATGCACAACTCCAGCACTACACCAAGAAGTGCGCAAATCAGCACTTAAGGTGTTACGCACTACTCGAGCACTACTCTAACATCACTCAAACGGTGCGCGATCTATTCAAAATTGTGGGTGGAGCTTAAACAAGTGCGCATTATTTGCCTTTTAAAAAAAAACACATAGTAATGAGCACTAAAATATATAGGTATGCGCACTAATTTTTGGTGTAGCGTCGAAGTGCTAGAGAAGTGTTTAACACCAATTTTGTCTTCTTGGGTAGTGGTTCAGAAGATTTTGGTTTGGAAGACGCAGAGGCAGCTGTTTATTGGTTTATTAGATCTTGTCTTACTTCCAAATTGTCGTACAACCAACACCTATCTCGATGTGCTAATGAATTTATTGCTTGGCATCATTGTGTATTTTTTATCAAAGTAGGACCAATCTGACCAGAGTACTAATTCGTATATGAGGGTTGATCATCTTTTACATTATTTTAAAATGAATGGATAGATGAGAATCCTGCATTTTTCCATCCTTAGGTGCAGTACTCTTTATTGGTCTAGGAAAATGTTTTACTAATCAATTAAATTAAAATAAATAAAACAAATTAAAAAAACAAAAATATTTTTGTGGTCCGCCGAGCCGGATATTTTTCACCAAACATAGCTTGGATTAAAAATTGTGGGTAAATTACTTATTAATACTTATAATATATCGAATTAATTAAAGATTGATTTAATCTGATTATGTGTGAGAGATTATGTTAATTTAATTGAATAATATTTGTGTGAAATTTAAAAACATTGAACTATTTTATTAAACTTTTTAAATTTATATATTAAAACTAGCAGGACCCGGCGTGCTTTGCTACGCTTATATATAAAGTTTGAGCACAGACATTTTGTTGACGTAGTAGCAATGATTTCAAAAAAGTGGTAACGAGAAATGATAGCATAATTTTTAATTGTACTTTTTAAAAATATGAATGAAAAATAATCAGCACTCTAGCTAAGTTCGTATATATGAAAAATTGGTGATCAAATAAGTTTTCAAGTAAGCAATAAAAAATGTATATGAGGTAAATTAGTAGAGGTATGTCATCTCTATGTAGAACATTATACAGAACAAAAATAGAATCACAAATGTTCACAGTGCTCATGCATTGTATTTGTTTCCGACACCAAACACACGAAAATCTCTCAAATCACTCACAAAATTTCTCAAAATTTTATTTTTTACACCAAATAGTGTAAAAGTTTTGTTTATTTAACATTATGCTCGTCGCATATTGCCACTATGTCATAAGAAAGAAAATTCGAAAAAACTCGTTATGATAACATTCAATTTCCATTGTGTCATTTTTATTTTTATTAACTTATTTTAATATGGAAAGAATTTCAAAATGTCGTTTTAATTCTATTTATTTATCCGAGTACTTGTGGGTACACTTTATTTTTGTTTTTCCGTTTAACGGAATGGTTTTCCTAACGCGTTAGCCACATACAGTTGTCCTTGTGAGAAGCACGGATTCTCCACATACTTGCTGTAACTGTCCTTGTGATATGTTGATGGTCATTGTAAAAGCGATTTGCACTGGAAACAAAACGTTTGAGCTCAAATGCCTTATCTGTTGGAATACGTGGCAACAGTATATCTTCCAGTTCGAATTTTCCATTTAAAATTGTGGCTTCAATGACATTGTTCATCATCTTTTTCACTGAACATTTCAAAAAAAATTATACAACTTCAAAGTATTTGGCATATTTAGAATTACAATGTATGTCACAAAACACATAAAAATCTTTTAAGACCTAGGTTCCACACCATCATGTTTTTTAAGACGTTGATGGACGCAAATTTCTTAGTTTTTGGTTTTTTATGTTCTTTTTAAAGAATGGAAAACCAAATAATAAATCCTTTCACATAATAATGTACCACATAGGGCAATATTTCATAATAGGATGGAGGAAATAAAAATAAAATACTTTTTTTTTCAAATTTGCAGGAACAAAGCTAAAATTGGGCTACTAAATTTCTAAGCTTACGCATTGTTTTCCTCAATCCAGCATATATAATAATTATATAGAAACTCATTTCTTCGAGCAAGCAAAAAAGTTCATTCATTAAAAAAAAATATAAGAAATAAAAAAATTGCGTCCATAAACACCTTAGAACAGTGATCGCAAATACGGGGCACGCGTGCCAGACTTGGCACGTTTGAAAAATTTTCTGGCACGGCAAACATTCTGAAATTGTGCTCAAAATTGTCCTTAAATTTGCGTTTTAGAAATCATAATGAAGAAAAGATTTTTTCAGATATTTTGTAATACTTTAAATGCTACTGTTAGTTCAGTAAAAGACGGTAAAAATAGTAGGGATCCTCCGAATTCTTTGAATCAGCATCGATTTGCCTGAAAATTTGAAACTAAGCTCAACACATTCTCCATTTCAAAATCTTTCCTATGCGCTTTTTATTGTTTAGAGCCAAAAACTACCCCTTATTGTCAAAACTTATTAAACTACAAATTAAATCTTAACAGATTGAAATAAAGATCACAATCACATATTTCAACCCTTATAAACCACCCACTATTATGATTACATTAAATATAGTTACTAAAGGCGACAAATTTATTTTCTTTTTTTAATTTAACTTCATTAAATTTAAATGTTTTTTCATTAATATTTAGCACATTGAATCCTCATGAGATCTATAATCACTGTCAATCTTCTCATTTTCTTGTTCTAAAATCGGAGCACTATTATGACAGATATTGCCAGAGCATCCATTACAAGTTGCGTTGCAAAAAATTTCAACTTTTTGACAGAAACATAATTCACCACATCCTTTTTGCAATTACGAAAAATCATTTATAAAAGGTTTTCCACAGGAATTTGTTGCATTCTGATGGGCTGCAAAGATAATTCTTATGAGGTAAATTTTTGTGAACGACGGTTTATTTCTACCACCTTAGACTTTGTTAATAATAATTATCAAATACTACAGTACTGTTATTACAGAAATTCCTCCTCAAATAATAGATGTATTCCCGGGAAAAAACTGCTGTATATGTGCCATTTAATTTTATACAAAAGCATATTTCAAAAAAGGTTTATGAACATGAAACGCAATAAAAAAAATTACTAAATATATACTAAATCTTCTAATAATATTACCGCCGCAAGTTTTTATAAGTAGTAAAAGATATTGCCAATCATGGCAAAGCATTTACGGATTTATTACATCACATTTTTAAAGTTGTGGAAAACACTTTTCGAAGATTTTGAAAGCAAAAATAAAATTTCTCACCCGTAGTCAAAGTATGCAGTTAAGTGCAAATAGCGTAAGAGATAAAATTAGAATTATAGAATACGTGAATACATGTAAGATACGTGAAAATATTTCGAAACAGTTAAAATCTGATCTTCATGTGGTTGAAGTATTTGCATGGGCAGTTGATGAGAGTACAGATATTAACTCCGATACCAGACTGGTAATTTTTTGCGTTGTGCTACGGTTGAGAAAATACGTCAAGAACTCCTAAAACCAGAAACTTTGCAGGAACAAATTTTTATTTACACATTTTACGTTCGTGAAATTGTCTCACTCGACGCTAACGCGTCTCGTGAACAAATTTTCACCAACGTAAAAGTAACGTTTTCATCTGTTGTAGCAAAATGTACCATTTTATAATTGTATTGGCACGCGAAAATAGCGATTATTAAAAAAAAATTGTTAGGGCACCCCAATAAAATTCAGTTGCGAGCCCTGCCTTAGAAGCATGTTGTTGTGGGACCTTGTTCTTGTGATATCTTACTGCCATTGCCAGTGGTATACGATATCTCACATTAACTGATTTTCCAATAGCAGGTACCAAAGTACGCAGGGTTGTCACACCCATAGATCCAAAATTTATATAAAATTCATAGATTTCATAGAAAATATATAGAATTCAATGCAGGATATATAAAATTTATTGGTATTAATGTATTGCTACCGTTTGCAAATCACTATTGCAAACGTGTTGCCGGCTAAGTGCCACTATTTTTAATTAGTTTTTTTCATCATGATTGCCATCCGTTTTTGATTATACATAAGCTATGCTTCTTTGTATAGTATTTGTGCGAATTCCATTTCGTAATTTTGAGCTTTAAATCGATATAATCGATGTTATCCACTATTTTCACTTAGTTTTAGAAATATGTATCACACACAATTTCATACCAGCAACATATTTGGTGTAGATAAAACAATTTGATCATGTGCTAAATTTCAATATATGTAATTTTGATATAATAATAATAATAATAATATAATATAATTTTTTTATTCATGAATAAACACTCTTAACAAGTAAATCCTTAACATTAAAAAAGAAATATAAGCTGACAATAACTTTAAGTTGTCTGTCAGGCTGCAAACTATTAATTAACAAACAAATATATATATATATATATATATATATATATATGTATATATATATATACTAGCGGGACCCGGCGTGCTTTGCTACGCCTATAAATAAAGTTTGTGTGTATACATTTTGTTGATGAGTAGCAACCATTTCAAAGAGTAGTAATGAAATATGATTTTCTATTTTTTTTTAAATATGAATGTAAAAGGATCAGCACTCTAGTTGATCAGTAAAATATAAAAAAATAGTATTATATATAAAACAAAGGATATATAAAAAATACGCGATCAAATAAGTTTTCAGGTGTGTAAGGTTTCAGGTGAGTTTCTATATCGAACATTATACGGAACAAAAATCGATTCACAAATTTTCACAGTGCTCATGTGGTTTCATATACGCTTTTTTTACCGGTAGGTTACCAAAAAAGTTGCAAAAATTTTGATCGTTATCTCATTTTATGGTCAGCAAGGGCAGTAAGAATAGCGACAATACATTCGATGAAGGCATAGAAGAAGTGATGCAAAAAAGGAATAGAAGAAGTGATGCAAAAAAAATCAAAATTATTTGGAAGTTTTTGTATTAGAATTCATAGGATGAGAAATATTTCTATTTAGTCAACATCCTAAGTCATTTTAAAGTCATTTTTGATTGTTGCAAATCAATGCGAAACTAATATCTTACACACGGTCAATATATTGGCATATATGTTCCATATATAGACAACATTAATGGAATATTAATTTTTGGGCGATTTTGTGAGTAATTATTGCTCAAAGTAATTATTGAAAGTATTATTTCCGATAATAAGTAATTATTGTCGGGATTGAACTCACACTCATCAGAGACATCATAGTTCAAAGCCCTCTTACAGACTCAGCCACAGTGGATGAAACAACAATGAAACATATTTTAATTTCCATGTTCAGATAATTTCTAAATTGAAACTTCATTATCTCATATTTATTTAAATTGAATTCTTCATCTGTGATTATACAATTGTAAATTGTATTTGTTCCCGACACGAAACACACAAAAACTGTTTTAAAGAAGTTTTTCTGAGAGAAAATAAAAAATGCTTTAAAATTGCAAAATTCATGTGAATTAAAATAATTACTTTAAGTTTAATCACAAAAATCTTTCAAAACTTTCTTTATTTGAAACAAATAGTGTAAAACTTTTGTTTATTTAACATTATACCCGTCGTATATTGTCGGTATCTCATAAGAAAGGAAATTCAAGAAAACTCATTTTGATAACAGCCGTGTTCGATTTGACTGAAGCATTTGAAACAACGAAAAATTTAATACAATTGTATTTGTTTTATCATTGGTTGTTTCAGCCAAACTAAACGTACCTAACATTCAATTTTCAATTTCATAAAATTTTGTTATTTATGTAAACATTGACATTAAAAACAACGTTTTAAATACACATACGGCACCATCTATTGGCTAACCCAAATTTATGGGGCGTATCACACTATCAAATATATTGGTCAATAAAAAAAATTTGATATGAAATTGGAGTGTAAAGAAAGGTTGTAAAATAAACTTTGCTAGTTTTTCATTCAGTTTTGATGACAACTTTTTTTACCTCTAATCGTTCTATTTTAATTAGCAATACAAATAAGAGTATTTTTCAATTTGATATTGATTTTTGTAAATTAACATTGATGAAGATCAATGAAAAATTTAAAAAAATAAATAAATAAATTTAAATTATTGTTTTCTTTAATTTTTACTCTTATTTTTATTCAAACTTTATAAAAACCAATACAATAAATTTTTTACAGGTTTCGATACTTTTTAACACTTCTATAATTAATATATAACCTCCACAATAGTTATTTAAGTATTAAGGGCAGTAAGAGTTTTATACCGATTGAGGATATATGTTTTGAGATCGAGACGAAGTCGAGATCTCTAATATATCCGAAATCGGTAATACTCTTAATGCACAAAATGCTTATTACGTTTTTTGCACGATTAATAAAAATTCAATTAAAATTATTTAAATAATAACATTCATTCACAAAATTCAAGTTTGAATGTTTTAAAGAAAGTTTCTTAAAATGTCATTTCAAAATAGTAAGCTTTGCGTTTCATCATAATTCTATAGGTTTTTTTGTTGCAAAACTTAATTCCATCGAATATTTTCTCAAAAATAAATTGCTTTTAAATCTTTTAATTGCAAGTATTTTAAATGAATATTATTTAAATTTGAAGCTAGTGAATAGACGTACACAATTATTTAACTAATAATCGTTTTTTTTCACACCCTGAGGTCGCCCTTACTGGTAAGTAATTACTTACCGCATGCATGATCGGTAAGTAATTACTTAGCGACCTGTGATTTGTAAACGAAACTTACTATGTTTATTTACGAATCAGTAAACATGCAAAATCTTATCAATAATCTTTGGTAACGTATTTGACTTAGCATAATATGCTTTTCGTTTATTATCAAATAAAACAAAATTTTCTTTACTAAAACATATTTGATAGTCTAATAATGGCCTTATACAGATGTTAAAGTTTATTATCAGTCGCGTTTTTTCTTCGGACAACTGTCCGGGACAGCGATTGTTTTATTTATATTTTTTCGTTCAAATTAAAATTATTTCAATTTTGATTGCATAAATATTAAATATTTATCGTTTATCCATCCATTTTAATTAATCTTTTTAAAATAAATTGGCAAATTAAATTTATTTTTACCAGTTCGCAACAAATCTTGTGTTTTATCGAGAGCAGTTCAGAACAGGTGAGGGAAATAAACAATGGGACATTTTTAGTACAATTTTTGAAATTAACACTATCTTCATGTATGTTTATTTTTAGATGTCAAAAACATTACATATATGTACATACGTATATACGTACAAAACAAAAAATAAAATTTAATCTTTAATTTATATTTTTTTTTAGCTCGAATCTCGTCGTTTAAATATAAAATATATGGTTCTTCATGAAATAAACAAATATAACACAAGCGTAAACAAACATTAATGGCGATTGTCAAAATATTCACTTGAAGCTAGCTACAATTTAGTTCCAAAAATTTCCCTGTATTTTAACAATATTTTTCTCTGTCCTGGACAGCCAGTTCGAAGATAAAACGCGACTATCAATTGAATAAATTGATTTACGCTGCCATCTGAAAGTTGACATATGAAACATCCATATTCAAAATTTAATTCGCAATTAAAAAATATTTAGGGATTTAATCAAGATAATAACTATCCTATCTCTCAAGCTGCACCATCATACACATATTGTACAAAATTTCATCAATATTGGTTACGTTGTTGCGGAGTTCATCGCGGACAAACATCGTGACACGTGATTTTTATATATATAAGATGCTCAATATTGTCAGTAATTGTCAGTAATAGTACATAAAGAAACTCAAATTATTTAATTGTAGTAAAATGAGAAATTTCATAGTTATTTTTTAAAATTATTCAAGTTGTGTTTTGAATGAAATCCCATATAAATTTTATTGAATTTATTCTCTTTTCCCCCTTTTGCAGCGCCAAAAGAAATTTAAATTATTTAATTGTAGCAAAATGAGAAATTTCATAGATAATTTTTAAAATTATTCAAGTTGTGTTTTGTATGAAATCCCATATAAATTTTATTGAATTTCGTTTCTTTTCCCCCTTTTGCAGTGCCATTGGAGCAAATACCGGAACAAAATAATCGCTCAATAACATATGATAGTCTATATGCGCCCTAAATGGATGATTGAAAAGTCGATAAAGCAGGTTTGACAGTAAATTAATTAATTTACGCCGCCATCTGAAAGTTTGCTTATGAACTATCCATATTTAACATTTAATTCGTAATTAAAAAATATTTAGGCGTTTAATCAAAATAAAAACTATCCTATCTCTCAAGTTGGACCGTTATACACACACTGAACACAATTTTATTAAAATTGGTTAGGTTGTTGCGGAGTTTATCGCGGACAAACATCGTGACACGTGATTTTTATATATATAAGATATAAGATATATATATATATATATATATATATATATATATATATATATATATATATATATATATATATATATATATATATATATATATACCTCTGTGGAGCTGCTAGTCTCCCATGGGGTGCCTCCCCGGTTGGCGGATTGGGGGATGCCTGTCAGATATGATGGGTACCGGGATAATATTCTCGGGGTGGACCAAAACTAGCATTTCTAAAATCCAGAAGCGTCTGTCTATATTAGGCGGCTCCCTGGTCTGCGTTTGATTCCAGTGGGACGGCAGTTTTAAATAACCTGGCAGTAGGTATAAAATGCTAAGGGAAGGCAGCCCCGATTAATGAAGCCCCATGGAAGGTATTTTAGGTAATGTGTTTACGGTGCAGGGATTCGGAACCCCAGACCGGCGGCTTGTGGAAAAGAGCGAGCAGGCTTCCAGCCGTCGAGATCCAACGACTGCAATGCTACTGTGGTGGGTAACTTGGCCGGAGTAGTAGATAGTGCGACAAGAAACATAAACGAGGAGCAAATCCATGTGGATACTTCACTTAACAAAAGTGTAAAAGCACCACGATCGTCGACTGCTAGAGCATTGAGGAAAACAAAAAAAGAGCGATCTTTTTCTTTACCATGCTTAGCAACAGATGGTTCAATGGAGGATACGCTAGAAAGTAAAGAGGAACTTTTGGTTAAGCTAGGAGGAAGAATCAGTGAGCTCTCCGAATTTGTTCATCCGAGGACTAACATCCACCATAGTATAAAGCAAATGATCAGTGCCATAAGATCTTTGTATGAGTCGGCTATGAATAGAAAAGAGGAAAATAGCAACAAAACGGTTCATGAGGGCCAAGCGGTTCCCTTGATTGAGAAATCAAGCGGTGACAATGAAGCTATAAGTCACATTGATGTTGCTGGATCCAGTAAACGGAAGCGATCGACACCTAGCAGTACTGAGAAAACTAAAAAACGGAAGAGAAGACGCAGAACTAAAGCGTCTGCCGTACCGAGAGTGGAGACTGCTCATGAAACAGAGCTGAAGGAAACCAATGATCACGAAAAATGGATCAAAGTAGGGAAGGAAAAGAGGTCTAAAAAACCTCCAATAAAGCAGAAGCAACTTCGTTCCGATGCACTGCTAATAAGGAAAGGTGGGACCCCGTTTGCCGATATTTTGAAGAAGGTTAAGGCAGATACAGATCTGAACAATCTTGGTGATAATGTATCGCAAATTCGCCAAACTGCAAAAGGTGATCTTTTATTAGAGTTACAGAGCAAAGGAGAACAGTTGCAAACTTCAATTTTCCGAGAACAACTCATGAAGGCGATTGGAGGGAATATCGATATCAAGGCTTTATCTCAAGAGACTGTTCTAACAATTAAGGATATGGACGAGGTCACTACGGATATAGACGTTGTCGAAGCGTTAGAGAAGCAGTTTAAAATTGTTTCTGGTGTCTGTGCTGTCAAGTCAATCAGAACGGCATATCGTGGGACACGAATGGCAACTGTTAGTTTGCCACGAAGCGAGGCTGAGAAAGTTATTTCATGTGGGAGGATCCGAATCGGTTGGGTATCCTGCCGGATCAGAGAAAGCGTGGAACCAACTAGATGCTTTAAGTGTCTCGATTATGGTCACAAAGCGGTTGGCTGCAGAAGCACCACGGATAGGTCTAAACTTTGTCTTAGATGTGCTGGAACGGGGCATATTGCTAAGAGCTGCAGAAACACGCCCAAATGTATATTTTGTAGTGAAAAAGACGGTTTCAGCTTCGATCATGGCACTGGAAGTTTTAAATGCCCAAGCTATCAAGAGGCGCTCCATAAATATCGTAGATGAAAGTGATCCAGATAAACCTAAACCACTGCGAGGCCGCACAAGACCTACTGCATCAGTCGGTTAAAGAAATGAAGGCGGACGTCGTGATCGTGAGCGAACAATATAGAAACAACAATGACAGTAGTATATGGGCAGCTAGCACATCGAATCGATCGGCGGTATGGGTATGTGGCAAATACTACTTCCAGGAAACTGATTGCGGTATAGAACCTGATTTTGTTAGAGCCAAAATCAATGGCATTCACGTGTACAGCTGCTATGCCCCTCCTAGTGCATCGCTCGAAGAGTTTAAGACGTTTCTCGATCGTTTAGCAAATGATGCGAGAGGAAAAACTCCACTTCTCATAGCTGGTGACTTTAATGCTTGGGCTGTAGAGTGGGGGAGTCGTGAGACCAACGCTAGAGGTGCTGCTCTGTTGGAGACGTTTGCAAGCCTACCAGTTGCACTTGTCAACATTGGCAATACTTCAACTTTTCGTAGGGGTAACATTGGTTCGGTAGTTGACCTCACATTCATGAATGTTCGTCTAGCCAACAGAACGATATGGAAAGTCAGTGAGGGTTACACACACAGTGACCATCAAGCCATTGTATATGAGCTGATGAATGAAAATGCGCGAGTGGCAAGAAAATCACGCAACCAAGAACGAATTGGCTGGAGATCAAAAGAGTTCGATGAAAGTGTTTTCGTACACATGATGTCAGATATTAACCTGTCTGGAGCAGCCGAAAATAAAATTAACCAGCTTATGGAGAGCATCACTAAAGCTTGCGATGGGGCAATGCCCAGAAGGAAGGTAACGAACAATAAAAAACCTGTCTTTTGGTGGAATGCGGAGATTGCAGACGCCCGCAAAAGATGTCTCAGAGCAAGAAGGGAATACCAGCGAGCGCGGCACCTTGATGGCTCTGCCCTTAGGCAGCGTTATTGCGAAGCTAGACTAGAGCTAAAGCATCTTATCAAACGGAGTAAGCGCCAGTGCTTCCGCGATCTATGTGAGGAGGTTGACCGTGATCCTTGGGGTAGACCATATAAAACGGTGATGAAAAAGGTTGGAAACGTAAACTCTTTTACACCCACATGCCCAGTGATGCTGAAACATATAGTTGGTACGCTTTTCCCTCAAAATTTTGAAAGCGTTTTAATAGGAATAAGGAATCCCGAAGAGGACATCCAAGCAGTGACACTTGAGGAAGTCGTGAACGCATGCTCTAGAATTGGTAACGATAAAGCTCCAGGTCCGGACAACGTTCCAAATATAGCGCTGAAAACTGCGATACAATCCTGTCCTGATGATTTTATTGAGGTTTATACAAACTGCCTTGAAGAAGGAGTGTTTCCTACTATATGGAAGAAATAAAAATTGATATTGTTACCAAAAGGAAACAAACCTCCAGCAGAGCCATCCTCATACCGTCCAATCTGCTTGCTTGATACGGCCGGTAAAGTATTTGAAAGAATCGTGTGTGACAGACTACAAGAAGCTATAGCCAGAGCGGGAGATCTAGCGGAACACCAATATGGCTTTCGAAAAGCGCGGTCTACGGTGGATGCAATAAAGTGTATAGTAGATGTGGCACAAGACGCAATATCTGGATCAAGCTGGCGACGGGGTGACAAACAGTATTGTGCTGTTGTTACGCTTGATGTAAAAAATGCATTCAACACAGCTAACTGGAATTGTATTTTGGATTCGCTAAGCCATATGAATGTACCAGCTTATCTGTTGAGAATAGTTGCTAATTACTTTAGTGAACGAGTGCTAATATACGACACTGATGTTGGCATTCAACATTACCCGGTTACTGGTGGAGTCCCACAAGGATCGGTGCTGGGACCTACACTCTGGAACGTGATGTACGATGGAGTCCTGCGAATCCCCGTTCCAAGCCAAGCTAAAGTAGTCGGCTTCGCAGACGATATCGCGGTTGTAGTTACTGCAAAATACACAGAAGAGATCGTAGAAATCTGCAACAGAACCGTCCGTTGCATTCAGCAGGGGTTGGCCTCAGTGGGCCTACAGCTGGCAGAACACAAAACGGAAGCTGTTTTAATCACTGGCAGAAAGAAGTTGGAGAGCGTAACATTAGAGGTTGGTTCGCAAAAAATAGTGTCCCAACCCAGTATTAGATATTTGGGTGTTATAATCGATGCTAGGCTTTCTTTCAAAGCACATATCTGTACAGTAAGCGAGAAGGCGAGTAAAGTTAGCACGGCATTGGCACGAATAATGCCGAATACAAGGGGTCCACGCCAAAGTAGAAGAGCTTTATTGGCTGGTGTCGTGACATCTACTCTGCTGTATGGGGCAGCTATATGGGCGGATGCAATGAAGAAAGAGTCTTATAAGAAGAAAATGGCCAGAATCCAGAGACTGAGCTCCTTGAGAGTACTCTGTGCGTTCAGAACTGTATCCGATGAGGCGGCATGCGTTCTTGCAGGGATGCCGCCTATAGATCTACTGGCAAAGGAACGTCAAACACTGTATCTGAGTCGTAACGAAGGTATCCATCGGGAGAACCGAAAGCTAGCACGTGCGGACACCTTAGATCAGTGGCAGAAAAAGTGGACTGAATCTAATAAAGGGCGATGGACTTATCGTATTATTCCATCGATCGAGATATGGGTGAACAGACGTCATGGTGAAATGAATTACCACCTAACCCAGTTCTTAACCGGACATGGTTGCTTCCGAGCATACTTACACCGATTTAAACTGGATGATTCGCCAAATTGCCCTACATGTACGGAGATTATGGAAACTGCAGAGCATGTCCTATTCGAGTGTCCACGTTTTACCAATGAGAGAGGAAAGCTTGGTGTTTCTGCAAACCAATTAACACCGGACAATATCTTAGAGTTTATGCTAAAAACCGAGGACGGATGGAATTCTGTAAGTGAGGTTGCATCGGAAATCGCAAAGGTGCTATGTCGTCTGGCAAATATTAGAAACCGGACGAGAATATAACGACACGACACTCTATATAAACATCAAACTTTTATACACTTAAAACGCACTCAATATATCAATCATACACATACATGGTCTGCGGCCTTGTTTTGTCCTAGTCTTGGTGTTATGTTTGTTCTTGTACTGTGTGTGTCCTGTGCTCGTTATACTGTGAGAGAATTTGTCTAGTGTTTGTTCTGTGAAATAAAAATATGTCTTTGTCCCTGTCTGTGTCTGTTAATAAAAATTAAAAAAAAAAAAAAAAAAAAAAAAAAAAAAAAAAAAAAAAAAAAAAAAACATTAAACACAATGAGTGTCTCAATCCGAGTATTTGAGTTATTGCAGCTAAGGCTGAGTTGCCTCACGAAGTAATACCTAGCGGTAGTTCCATGAGTGTTAACAACAGAGCATTGGGGGTTGGGTTTTGGTCGGTAAAAATCCGACACTCTCGCATGTAAATATAATTGGTTGACATGCGAGGTCTATTGAAGATTTCCCCCTCCACCAAAAAAAAAAAAAAAAAAAAAAAAAAAAAAAAAAAAAAAAAAAAAAAAAATATATATATATATATATATATATATATATATATATAAATTTTATGTTAGACTAAATATAAGTTTTTTTATTTTAAACCAAAAATTTAAATCATTAATTTCTCGCATATGACAATATATTTTATTTTCCTTTATCTCTAAATTTAGTAAAATTCCGTTATTAGTAAGTTCCTATACCTAATACTATAAGAGAGATAGATGCAAAGCGATTCATAATTCTTCCCATTAATAATTTCAAGAAATTGTTCTTTAGACAATGTTTCACTATCAAAACAAAGTTTTCATTTGCTTTTAAAGATTGGACATCTTGCGACGAAATGATAAGTATTCTCCACTTCATCGAGGTTGCAGATCTTACATATTCCATCCGTATTATTTTTAAAAGCTCTTACATTTATATTGAGCATTCCACCACGTGTCTTAAAAATCATTCTTATCATGTTTATGGAGTTTATGTCATCGAAATAGTTTGGCACGTTCAGGTATCTCAAATTACAATATTCATCATGATATTGTGATTTTAAAGCGTGTTCAACATGTTCTTCCCAGTGCAGTTGTTTCAATTTATGTAGAACTTGTTTGTGTATGTCTTTCCCCATGCCTGCTATATTTGCAAAATTTAGAGTCACTTCCACTTTACGAAACACAGTCTCCCATTCTGCCACCCAAAATATTTTATTTGTAATTACTTCTTCAGCAAGAATTTTTGGGAGTCTGTCCGCCGGGTAATCTAATACTTTACGTACATAGTCAAAATGTAATTTGAGCGTAAACAGATACATACGACTTAGTCCAGTTTCGAGTTGCAACATATAGTTCGGAGTGTTCGTCGGCAAATAGAACAGTCTTTTAAGAAAGTATCTCAGCAATTTTTCAACCTGTTCACGCTGTGTATAACCCCATACTTGGCCCACATAACACATAATAGACCTTGATGCAGCCCCAAAATTTTTAAATTTTGATGATGGTAAAATTTCTGTCTTTTTAATGAATGCAGACCATGTGGAATTAATTGCGTTTTTAGACAATACTAGCTTCTCATCCAAATGTTTCTCGAATGACAGATTATATGACAGAGTCACCCCTAGATACTTATATTCGTTAACTACTTGTATATTATTACCATCGAATATCCAATTATCTCTGTCCGACAATCTGGTACCCTTACGAAACACCATTACCTTAGATTTCTGTAGATTTACTGTCAAATTCCATTTTTTACAGTACACAGATAACGCATCTATCATGTGGTGTAACTTTTTAGCACTTTCACTCATTAGGACGAGGTCATCGGCATAGTTGATAAAGAACCACTAAAAGCAGCGCTTGATGAAGTGATCATGCGTGTCAAAAGTTTGGAAGATAAGCCTGAACGAAATCAACGAAGAAGATCTAGCAGAGTAAGATGCTGGAATTGTGGGCAAATAGGGCACATCAGACGGGAATGCAAAACACGAGTAGCAGCAAAAGAAGGTGTTGTTCCAGTTCAGTTGATGAACCTTTCAAACAAGCAAGTGGATGTCAAAAAGGAAGGAGATTGCCGCGTTGAACACCGGAAGAGAAGGATACATTGTAACGCTGAAGATCTTTCAAGAAGACCCTGTGTTGGGGAGCGCAAGTCATGTAGCAGGACTGAAAGAAAAGAGGCAATGACAGTGAACCAAATCAAGTTCCAAACTCCTGAAAATTGGTGTACCGAGGCAATGAAAAGAGAGCAGCTAGGGGATCCAGCTATGGCTCCAATATTGAAATGGAAAACCGAGGGAAGGCGACCGGAGTGGAAAGAGGTAGCACCTTTAAGTACGGAGGTGAAATGCTACTGGGCGCAATGGGACTCACTAATTATGGACAACGGGGTACTAAAAAGAAAATGGGAGTCTGCTGATGGAAAGAAAGTGTTGGAGCAGCTGGTGTTGCCATCAAGCTGAGTGGGAGAGGTACTGGGAAAGCCGCATGAAAGTATTTCTGGAGGACACCTGGGAGTCAATAAAACCCTGGCTAAAGTAAGGGAGAGGTTTTATTGGGTAAGGTATCGAATAGACGTGGAGCAATGGTGTCAGCGATGCGATACTTGTGCAGCGAGCAAAGGACCAAAAACTAGAACTCGAGGAGAGATGCAGCAGTACAATGTGGGTGCCCCAATGGAGAGAATTGCTATAGACATCGCGGGGCCATTTCCTGAAACTACAAAAGGTAACAAATACATCATGGTGGTCATTGATTACTTTACAAAATGGCCGGAAGCTTATGCAATACCGAACCAGGAAGCAGTTACGGTCGCTGAAACATTAGTCAATGAATGGATTTGCAGATATGGAACACCGCTCGAGTTGCATACAGACCGGTGAAGGAATTTCGAATCTCAACTGATGGAAGAGCTGTGCAGAACACTCGGCATTAGAAAAACATGAACTACACTTATGAACCCGCAGTCAGATGGCATGGTAGAACGATTCAACCGAACCATGGAAGAACATTTGTCAAAGGTAGTAGAAGCCAACCAACAAAAATGGGACAAGGATCTTCCGTTATTCTTGATGGCCTATCGTAGCGCAGTGCACGATACGACAAGTGAAACGCCAGCGAATATCATGTTCGGAAGAGAACTACATCTTCCTAGTGACATTGAGTTTGGCATCCCTGGAGGTCTGGTATCCACGAAAACAGATTATGTGGGACAACTAAGGGAGAAGATGAATAAAATCCATCAGCAGGTTCGAGACCACATTAAGATTGCCAGTGACAAAATGAAAACCAGGTACGACATAAATGCAAATAGTGGCGGTTTTCAAGAAGGAGAATTGACATGGCTATACAACCCCAGAAGAACTAAGGGAAGATCACCCAAGCTGCAGCCAGATTGGGAAGACCCATATAAAATAATCAAACGAATTAATGATGTCATCTACCGCATACAAAAGGGACCCCGTACCAAGATGAAAGTGATACATCTGCAAAGGTTGGCACCGTACCAAGGTAACAGCACCAATGCGATATCTGATATTGTTCGGGACGAACAAAACTAAATGGAGGGCAATGTAATAAACTTCGTCCAGAATGGGTTAATTTTATTTACTCATTCATGAATTAAAAGTTAACTCCTTTTTCAATCTTTTACTTGTATTGCAAATTGTATTGCATAAATTAATGTAAATTAAATTTGTTATACAAATGTTTACATTAATGAATTAAAAGGAGTTACCTAATACATTTTGCATAAATTAAATTTGAGTTCGCTAATACAAATGCAAGTATGAATGAAAACAGGTGTGGCCTCTTCAAGATGTACAGACTACGTAGTATTGATTTCTAGTGGATTATAGAAGTTTCGATTTATTTATTTTTCGATATAAATAAGCAAACAAAAATATCAGATTGTCAGTTCTACTTTTGCAATTAAAAGTGTTTATAAATATTCGCAAGTTTAAGGAATAATCGGTGGTACTTGAGCCTGGGTACTAATAGAGAAAGAATCTGAACTTAGTGGAATAGTAAATACAGATTTTACGATTCCGAATATTATTGATTCAAATTGTGGAAAAGCGGTGAAGTTTAGTGTACATAAATTGGAGACCCTGGAATTTATTGTAAGGAAAAACGGAAGCTGCTGTAATTTGATGACAAATAAAGTTTGAGATTCTGTTAACTAAAGATCTGTCTTTTTACTGTCATATTTGCTCAATAACCTAAAAGAACCAACGAAGAATCGTTACAGTCGTTACTTCCAACCCAGCTTGGTATTCCTTTAGAGCATTTTTTTGTTCAATCCAAGTATTAATTCTGTTAATTAGGATACCTGTAAACAGTTTATATAAAGTATCTACCAATGATAGGCCTCGGTAATTAGCAATAATATTAATATCACCTTTTTTAAATAATGGCATAATTATAGATTTACGAAATAACTCTGGAATCGTTGCGTTTTCCCAAATAGAATTAAAAACAATGACGATTTCTTCCTGAAAATTTATTGGAGAATTTTTGTAAAACTCAAATGTAATACGATCCAGTCCAGGAGCTTTTTTATCTTCAGAATTTCTTATCACTAATTCCAATTCTTTAATATCAATTTCTCTATCCATAATTGGATCTACTATGCATGGATCCACCATACAAATCTCAGCAATGTTATGAACTGGTGACAGAAGCTCTTTGAAATGCGAACAGAATTGGGAGTTGCTCAATTGTAAGCTTACTCTGTGTTTTTTGTGCCTTATGGAACTAGCCAACGACCTCCATTGTTTGGAATCGCAAACCGAGCTCAGTTTTTGTAGTATATCAAAGTTATGGTCACGCTTTTTATCTTTACATAACTTCCTATACTTCTTTACACTTTCAATATATTTTAGTCTAAATATTTCAAAAGTGTTCTTGCGGTATATTCTTAAACAGTCGAACATTCTGCATCTTGCATGGTAACATTGATAGTCAAACCAATCGTTTTTGCGCTCAAATATTTTCTTGTTCTCGTGTTGGTCAGCTGCTTGTAGTATTTTTTGCTTTAAAACGTTGATTTTATTGTCTATGGCTTCTATGTCAGAATAATCTTTTACATTGGATAACTCATTCAATTTTTGTTTAAATGCGTTTGACTTCGCACCTATCCAGGTTAACTTGTGTGGTAGTCTTATTTCTCTTCCCTGCGTTTGTACGTCAGTAGTGCATGCAATATTTAGTATGAGTGGCATGTGGTCAGAGTAAGGTTTTACAAGTATGGAAAAGTCGTTAACCATAGCTAGAAAACCCACCAAACAACAACAATAATCAATAACTGACTTTCCCATACCACCAATAAAAGTTAAGTTACCTTCAGTATCCCCATTCACTCTTCCGTTTAAAATAACACAGCCAACATCATCTAGCAGTTCTATTAGCTTCCTACCATTGACATCGAGCACTAAATCCTTAGAATTACGTACCCTTAAAACTCGCTGGTTATCATATAAATTTTCTTTTCCCACAACCTGTGCGCCCGTTCATATCTCCAATTAAACAGAAATCCATATCCACCATACACTTTTTCAAACTTTCAAAGTCTTGAGTCCAGCTTTTACAATTTAAATATTTTGGTATGAAACATGTTTAACGACCTCCAAATATTGCTCTAAGTATGATGTTACCATCAACATTATGAAATTTCAATGAAAATTTTTTCTCGATATTTTTCTTGTATCCAAACAAACAGCCTCCACTAGCCCGTCCAAAATTATGTACTCACTTTGCATCTAGCCAATATATTTCGTACTTCCAAAAAGATACTCAAAACTACTACGCTTTACATTAACAACATGTGTTTCATAAAGAAAAATAATGTCATATTTATTAATAAAAGAAAAGAAATTACCAAATATGTATAAACTTATTACCTAAATTAGCTACGTTATATGAAATAACCTAACAGACATCTAATTGTTACAAAGTTGAATCTTGTATTTGTACATTATTTTCACGCAGAGAGGTTGATACATTATCACATTTGTTGACGACAATACCTAAACAACTAATTAAAAAACAATAATTTAATATAGAAAAATATTAGTTCATCTATCAGAATATAGATTTAGTGAATCTAATTAAAATCAACAAATCATAGAATAATCAATTAGCTTAGGTCAAAACCTTTCGATCATATTAAATTAGTAAAATTCACCTTTTTTACAATAGATGTAAGGAAATTTAATTTATATTTGGAAATATTAAGAAAGGCTTCGATTAATTATTAAAAGTTTTTGATTAAAAACTTGCATAGTCATCTTCACTTTATATTTGAATTTTCCTGTGAACGGTGAAAAATATTAATTAGCTGTGATTTTGTTAAAATAAAACAATATTTGAATATTATTTTATTGTTTTTATTTAATAACGATTTTTGGAAATTACACCCGGACATTCTCATCTCATCTGAATATAATAATTGAACCTCTGCTGTGAAATAGGAAACGCATCATTTTTGGAATAATTTGGTAATTTGTTTGTACAAACATAAAAGGCGGTAAAACTCAACAAATACAAAAATAGTACAACTGGACTCGTCAAGATAAATTGTGGATACGCAATCAACGAGTGCATCTGATATTATTCATGTGTTTTATTTTAACAAAATCACAGCTAATTAATATTTTTCACCGTTCACAGGAAAATTCAAATATAAAGTGAAAAAATGACTATGCAAGTTTTTAATCAAAAACTTTTAATAATTAATCGAAGCCTTTCTTAATATTTCCAAATATAAATTAAATTTCCTTACATCTATTGTAAAAAAGGTGAATTTTACTAATTTAATATGATCGAAAGGTTTTGACCTAAGCTAATTGATTATTCTATGATTTGTTGATTTTAATTAGATTCACTAAATCTATATTCTGATAGATGAACTAATATTTTTCTATATTAAATTATTGTTTTTTAATTAGTTGTTTAGGTATTGTCGTCATACTCCGCCTCGTTAACGACTTAGTCGTTAACCATCATCCTGTTGTGGTAGTTTGCAGATTTTAACGATTGGGCGTTTTAATATATTTTTGGACGTCTTTACAGTGACAACTCTAACATTGCCTTGATCATCTGGATGCAACTCTATGATCTTCCCAAGCATCCATTTGTATGATGGTAAGTTGTCTTCTTTAATTAACACCACGTCTCCATTTTTAAAATTAGGTTGTAATCCACGCCATTTGTTTCTTTGTTGTAGATTATGGAAATACTCCACACTGAATTTTTTCCAGAAGGATTGAACACGCTGTTGAACATTTTGCCACCTAGAAAGCCTGCTGGTCGGTGTATTTTCACTAATGTTTTCTTCTGGAATATAAAAATTTCCTGAGCCAATCAAGAAATGTGCTGGTGTTAAAACATCAATAGAAGCATCATCATCAGCTGTCGTGTAGAGTGGCCTTGAATTTAAAATGGCTTCAATTTGAGTAAGCATAGTTGTCATCTCTTCGAACGTTAGGTGAGTATTTGAGGAATATTTGAGTAAATGTGACTTCACTGACTTCACAGCTGCTTCCCACAAACCCCCAAAATGTGGAGATACAGGTGGAATAAAGTGCCACTGTATCTGATCCTGTGCTAAGAACTCTGCAATTAGAGAATTGTGATTAATATTGCTAATTTTTTCAAAAATTTCGCCTAGTTTTCGACGTGCTCCAATGAAGTTAGATCCATTGTCACTGTAGATATGTGCGGGAGCACCTCGCCTTGAGATAAATCGTTTTAAGGATGCTATAAACGCATCTGTAGATAGATCAGTAACGGCTTCAATGTGTACAGCTCTGGTCACCATACAAACAAAGAGTGCAATATACCCCTTGATAAACTTGGCACCTCTTCCCTTTTTTGTAGCAATCTCAATTGGACCCGCATAATCTACACCACAAGATGAGAATGGTCTTGTAGCTTTCAATCTTGCTAATGGCAGATCTCCCATTAGTTGCTTAGATGTTTTGGCGTTCTTTCTGAAGCAGACCACACATTTGTTCACTATATTTCTGACACTGCTTCTGCCTCCTACTATCCAGAATTGCTGCCTTATCAGATGAAATGTTAGAGTCAAACCAGGATGAAGATTTTTCTTGTGCACATGTATTGCAATCATTCGACTTAATGCATGACCCTTTGGTAAAACCATTGGATGTTTATAATCATATTGGCAGTCCAGATGTTTCAATCTGCCACCGACTCTTAACATCCCCTCTGCATCTATAAATGGTGCCAATGCTACAATGCTGCTGTTTTTTCTAATATTCACCTCTCTTTGAAGGCAATCAACCTCATCGGCAAACGCTTCTCTCTGTACATATTTGATGATTATGAGGTTGGCCTTCCGAAGTTCAATCACCGTAAGAGAACCCGAGCTTCTATTCAACTTGTCATTTCTCATATTATTTATAAATCTTAAAACGTAAGCAAAAATTCTTTTCAGTTTATTATAGGAAGATATCCTTTGAATTAATGTGCTGATTTGATCTTCCTTGCAATGGGTGTTGGAAACTAAAAGCTTGGTTATTTTTCTTTCTTCTTTCAAATATTCTGGATTCACAGCAAAATCATCCTCTTTTGCAGAAGTCGATTGGTAATTTTTTAACCATGCTGGGCCATGCCACCAGAGATCTAGTTTGATTAATTGAGACGGCAAAATCCCACGAGATGCGCAATCTGCAGGATTGTGTTCAGATCGTACATGATTCCAGAATTTTCTCGGTATCTGATTGATGATTTCAGCCGTACGATTAGCAACGTAGGTTTTCCACCTGACTGGATGACTCGACAACCACGATAGTACAATTGTAGAGTCCGTCCAGGCAAAACATTCCACTGGCATCTTCACTGTTTCTTGCACAAGACGCATAAGTTTTGTGAGTAAATGAGCACCACATAGTTCAAGTCGTGGTAAGGACACCTGCTTGATTGGAGCCACCTTTGTTTTAGCTGCCATTAAGTTAACTGAGACAACACCATTGTTGTCTACCGCTCTACAATATACCACCGCACTATACGCACTTTCGCTGGCATCGGAGAAACCATGTAATTCCATTTTACCGTCTTGTGGAATGTATCTTTTGAGCTTTATTTTTTCTAAATCTTTCAACTCAACACGGATTTTGTTGTATATTTCTGATATTTCCGCTGGCAGATGATCATCCCATCCCAATTTGTGTAGCCAAAGCCTTTGAAATACTATTTTCATTAAAATGATCGAAGGAGATAACCAACCCAGCGGATCAAAGACCCTTGAATACTCGGAAATAACTTGACGTTTGGTGGGCTCATTACTCTCCTTCAAATCGAGTTTAAAGGTAAAAGTATCTTCTGCTGCGTTCCACTGTAGACCTAATATTTTTGATTCTTCTGAATTATAGAACAAAGTGGTTTGTTGTGTCTCTCCATTCACTGTGAGTTCAGGCACATTTGATTTCCATTTTCTTAGATTAAAACCACCGCTTATTAACAAATCATTCATTTCTCTTTTTAGTTTCGTCGCTTCTTCAATGTTATCAGCACCAGAGATAAAATCATCAACGTAAAAATCATTTATAAGATGATCAATAATATTTGGATGACTATCTTGATTATCATATGCTAGCTGATGAATACTTCTAATAGCTAAAAATGCCGAACTAGATAAACCAAAGGACCAAAGGATAAACCACCACCACCACTGTATTTAGTTTATAATGTTTAAGCTCATCAGCTATTTCGCTTCGCCATAAAATACGTTGAAATTGACTATCACTTTCACAAACCAAAATTTGATTGTACATTTTCTCAATGTCGGCTGCTAATGCAATTTTGTGCTTTCTGAATCTTAATAAGATTGACCATAAAGTGGGCTGAATAGTCGGACCGACTAACATCGTTTCATTTAGTGATATCCCAGAAGAAGATTTCGCTGATCCATCAAAAACTACTCTTAGTTTTGTCGTTTCGCTCGCTTGTTTTATCACACAATGATGAGGCAAATAAAAACACTTAGACTGCTCAATCATTTTATCAGCTTCAGAAACAGCTTCTAGGTATCCCCTACTTAGATATTCACTTATAAATCTAGCGTATTCATGTTTTAGTGATGGATTAGATTGAAATTTCCTTTCTAACGCTAAAAATCTTCTTTTGGCAACGTTGATAGAGTTGCCAAGCTGAGCGGTATTATTTTTAAAGGGAATAGAGACGATGTAACGACCCCTTTCATCTCGTTTGTGCGTCTTTTTATAATATTCTTCACACTCGACATCATCTTGACTCATAATCTGGACATTGGGAATTTCTTCTTGCTCAAAAAATTGTTTTAATGTTCTATCAATGTCTACATCTAAATGGAAATTTAAAGTACAATAACTTTCTTGGCTGCTGTCTGTTCTTACGACGTTTTCTTCACCGGTAACTCCAGCCGCAATCCAACCAAAAATGGTACGTTGTGCGACTATTGAATTATTTGAGTTAGTTAACTGCCCATCTTTGATAATGCTAAAAAATCTGTCAGCTCCTATCAGGATATCAACGGCAGATACTTGGTTATAAGATGGATCAGCTAGTTTTAAATCGTCCAAAAAACAACAGTCTTGGAGCTGGAAATTGAAACTTGGTAATCTCGTTGGCAGCTGATTTATGATCAAAACATCAACTTGAATCGATTCCTCTGACGAATACAACGACTTAATATTTATTGATGTAATTCCTCTGGTGGTTACTTTTCCAGCTGTTAAACCTGTAACTGCAACATTTGCTTGAGATCTCGGTAAATTCAAACGCTGCGCACAAGCTTCTGTGATGAAAGAGGCTTGTGATCCGGAATCTAGCAGTAACCTGCATCTCTGAGAATTTCCAGATTTGTCAGCTACTAGAACTATAGCTGTTGGTAGCAAAGATTGAAAATTTGGTATGGCTGCTGCATTTGCTTGAACATCGGTTGAGCTAGATGGTTCCAAAGTATTATTCAATGCATTTGCGTTGAGAGTTGCATTGATCCGTGGATTATTAACATCTTCTTCTGAGTGCAGAGTCAAATGATGCTTCCTGCGACATTTACCACATTTATATTTGGATCTACACACCACTGACTGGTGAGATGAAGATAAACAATTGAAACAAAGTTTTTTCTCAACTACTAGTTGTTTCCTTTCTGCAAATGTTCGCTGTAAATATTGATCACATTTGCTTAAATAATGCTCTCCTTCACATAACGGGCATACTAATTGGTTTATATGCGAAACTAAAGCACTTGTTCTTCTTTGAGGATACGTTTTGGTCTTCTGCATTGAACTTAAGCTCTCCAAGGCATCACTTCTTTTGTTTAAAAAGATAAACAACTGCTCCATTGTAGGGAAGCTGACTCCCGCTGTCTCGTGCGCCCAAGCTTCTCTCGTTTCCTGGTCTAGTTTTTGAATAAGTAGATAAATTAGCCAGGGGTCACGGCCTTCAGCACGCTCATCAAGCACCTTCAACCCACGTAGGACTTCATCCGAAACGTCAGCTAAGCGACGAATTGACTTTGCACAACCTTGTTGTACGTTTGGTTGTTCCAGAAATTGTTTCAACAAGTTGTGTATGACATGCTTTGGCTTGTTGTACCGTGTCTTTATCTTGTCCCACGCTTCATCGTAGTTAGCTTCTGTCACTGCCAGATGATTGATCAGCATATAGGCTTCACCTTTAAGCAACCCTTTTAAATATTGCAATTTGTGAACCTTTGAGATATTGTTATTGTTATGGACAGACGCTTCATATAGATCACGAAAGGAGGGAAACTCTGCATACACTCCATTAAACGTTGGTATATTAACTCGTGGTAAACGAACCTCATTATCTGGTTTATTAATAGATGATATTTGCTGGAGAAAATTGCTTTGATTAAGCATAAAATCATCCATCGAGTTATTTTGTATTTGTGCATTATTCTCTTCATAAAGCTTTTCCCATTTGACAAGCTTTTGTTTCAACTCAAGATGCATATTTTCAATTTTGTCCACGTTGTCTATTTGTGATTCATCAAATTTCCCTTTTACTGCCTTTTCTAGCGCTTGAAATTCTCTCCAATCGTCTGCTAACAGAGCCATGCAAGTTTTTATATCACTAATTGGAGTACTAATGCTAAAGAGATTTACTTGCACTTTCATACTTTCTAATGTTTTCAAGAAGCGCTTTATTGCTCTATTTTCCGCCATTTGTAAGAATTCTACAACGTGCTCACTATATCTTTTATATATATTTACTGCAGGATTGACACGTTTCAATAATCTTTTCGCAGTTTTAATTAGTAATTTTCGCGCAAAGTATTTATATATATTTATTTCAGCGTATAACGTGATCACTATATTGATTCACTCAGTAATGACACGTTTCAAGAATCACCTTTCACAGTTTGATTTATAATTTTCGCACAAATGTATTTATATAATTTCACTTAAGTTTATAACGTGTTCACTATATTCATTCATTAGTATTGGCACGTTTAAATAATCACCTTTCACCGTTTTTAAGTATTATTTTTTGTATAAAGTGTTTATATATATAAAAGAATAGTTTGGCTTGTACTCACGATTTTATATGCAGCAAATCCGGCTCGAAGGACCATGAATAATATCAGATGCACTCGTTGATTGCGTATCCACAATTTATCTTGACGAGTCCAGTTGTACTATTTTTGTATTTGTTGAGTTTTACCGCCTTTTATGTTTGTACAAACAAATTACCAAATTATTCCAAAAATGATGCGTTTCCTATTTCACAGCAGAGGTTCAATTATTATATTCAGATGAGATGAGAATGTCCGGGTGTAATTTCCAAAAATCGTTATTAAATAAAAACAATAAAATAATATTCAAATATTGTTTTATTTTAACAAAATCACAGCTAATTAATATTTTTCACCGTTCACAGGAAAATTCAAATATAAAGTGAAGATGACTATGCAAGTTTTTAATCAAAAACTTTTAATAATTAATCGAAGCCTTTCTTAATATTTCCAAATATAAATTAAATTTCCTTACATCTATTGTAAAAAAGGTGAATTTTACTAATTTAATATGATCGAAAGGTTTTGACCTAAGCTAATTGATTATTCTATGATTTGTTGATTTTAATTAGATTCACTAAATCTATATTCTGATAGATGAACTAATATTTTTCTATATTAAATTATTGTTTTTTAATTAGTTGTTTAGGTATTGTCGTCATTTGTAGCCAGATTTACTGATAAGGTTCTCGATAAAAGTTTTATCAGCTCCATTGCCGGGTATGATATTACCATTTGACCACCTAAATGGTTTGTTGTTGATGCACAGCGTAGTTCCCCTGAACTGAAAAGCCAAACTTTGGTCATATTTTTGAAGTACTTTTTTTAGTTGTCTGAGATGGTATTTCTGTTTACGTTCTTCAGAAGTGAAATCTCTTTGTACATAAATGCCGGAATCTTTAAGTTATTGTGTAGGATTTCATTAACTTGATGTGCTGAATCCATTTCAATTAAAAATTCATGTTTCGTTTTTAATTTGATCACTTTGCTGATAGAAGCATTGATGGTTAGTACGTTCTCACAGAGCTCCATGAACATTATTTTAGCTTTTCTGTAATCATCGCATTTAAGACCACTTACTACAATATTGAAACGTCGCGACATTTTATCCACCTGCTCGATCTTCGCTAGTAAAACAACATCCTTAGCTTTTAACTCTTGGATTTCCTTACGCATTTCATTATTTCTAGTTAAATTTTATCGACACTAACTTACAAAACTTTGAAATCCTCTTTCGTAGCCAGTATTGACAGCTTTTCATTAAGCAAAGCAATAAAGGTAATAAAGGTAATAACATCAATAAAGGTAATCGTTTTGAACAAGTAAATTAAGTCGGTCGTGAAAAAAAAACAAGATCAATTAAATTAGTGAAATTAGTTATTTTAATCAAAAAATCAATTATTAATTAAAAACAACCGTTACCAAGTTAAGGGTTCAATCAAACAGTGTTACACATAAATATAAACGAAAGTATAACCTAAACTATACTTTTATAAACTAGAAAACGAAACTATTTAAGTTGTAAGCTAGCATAAGTGATTAGTTAAAAGTTATCAATTATAAAAATAAATATTAATTAAAACGGTGAGATAGAGACTTTTCTTTTTATTAAACAATTAAACTGATAAAAAAAATCTAGTGCCTGTGCTAGAAAACTTTCTAGCCAACAACATCAATACTGAGTACACCATCAATATATAATTAGCCGTGTTTTAAACCAATAATCACTTCACGTTGGTTTAATATTAAATAAATAAAAGTTTTATATCGTAACATTAATGCACTATAGTGAATGAGTTTTAAATATTTACTAAAAAGTATTGTGATCCAAACATTTAAACAACAAAAACAACAATTGACACTACATTTTATTATATAGTAGTGTTGTCAATATTATAAAGTAGTGTTATACAATATTTGCACTACATATCCTTAAGTGCGGTACTCTTTATTGGTCTAGGAAAATGTGTTACTAATCAATTAAATTAAAATAAATAAAAGAAATTAAAAAAACACAAATATTTTTGTTGGTCCTCCGAGCCGGATATTTGGCACCAAACATAGCTTGGATTAAAAATTGTGTGTAAATTACTTATTAATACTTATAATATATCGAATTAATTAAAGAGTGATTTAATCTGATTATGTGTGAGAACTTTAATTTAATTAAATAATATTTGTGTGAAATTTAATAACATTGAACTATTTTATTAAACTTTTTAAATTTTGTAATGAAGCGCTTTCTCAATGGCGAACCAATGAGAATGGCATAGCAGGAAGCGTACCTAGCGAGATTAATTTTCTTGCCCCAAACTAGCTTCAGCCCATGGGAACGATTAAGAAACCCTGCTACTTCAGCACAAATACAGAAATGTACGCTATTTACGAAAGTTTTCAGAAATGGAAAAAAAAATACAAGTGTGAAAAAGAGACTCTGGCGACCCCATTGGCGAAAGACCCTCGATCAACACGTTCAACCCCCACGATCACTCTCAGACGCCCACACACTCACACTTCACGCATACTAACATTCGCCCACACATTCACACTTCACACATACCAACATTCACCCGGACATTCAATCACGGATACGCCCTCTCACACACATTCCCACTTCTACGTTAGTCAACAACACAAAATTAAAGGAAATAAATAAAACAAGTCCACTCACCCCATGATTAATCCTCCAGTCGTCAAAGTCCTTCGGCCTTAGCCCTCCATCAGTGATGATTCATCCAACAGGTATAGTATTACAAAAAATAAATTTACAGATAATCCTTGAAAGGTTGAGTTGTAATTCGGTACCAGTAGCCAGAAATTTTATATCACTGGTGCGTTAACAATTCGGCAGCAATAGCACACCAGTTGGTGTAAATTTTGAGTTGAAAATACGATAGTATCAGCAAAAATTGTATATAAATAATCAGTTGCAATAGCCAAAATTTGGTAAAAACGGAACGGTGAATAAGTTGAATAAAGTAGTTATCAAAATTGTTGAATGAATTTGTTATCAAAATTGTTGAATAAATTTGTTATCAAAATTGTTGAATAAATTTGTAATCAAAATTGTTGAATAAATGTGTAATCAAAATTGTTGAATAAATTTGTTATCAAAATTGTTGAATAGATTTGTAATCAAAATTGTTGAATAAATTGGTTATCAAAAGTGTTGAATAAATTTGTTATCAAAAGTTTTGAATAAATTTGTTATCAAAATTGTTGAATAAATTTGTTATCAAAATTGTTGAATGAATTTGTTATCAAAATTGTTGAATACATTTGTTATCAAAAGTGTTGAATAAATTTGTTATCAAAATTGTTGAATAAATTTCTCATCAAAATTGTTGAATAAATTTGTAATCAAAATTGTTGAATAAATTTGTTATCAAAATTGTTGAATAGATTTGTAATCAAAATTGTTGAATAGATTTGTAATCAAAATTGTTGAATAGATTTGTAATCAAAATTGTTGAATAAATTTTTTAGTAGCAACGTTCAATAAACTTGCAATCATTGGTTAATTTGGTCGAATAAAACGTTAATTAGAAACGTGAAATGATAATATTGTTGAACCAAAATGGTAAGTAGAAACGTTGTATCTGGTTGTAAACATAAGCGCCGAATCCATCTACAATCACAGGCGAGTATGGTAACAATTACCGCAATTACAACCGAATACGTTGAAATGTGACTGTTGCAGGATGCGTGGAAATCAAAAAGATAATAATTTACACCAAACCAGTTAAATTATTTGTCGATGTAGAACTGTAATAATTGTGTATCAATGATGGTGGAGCACGACGTTGTACATACGAGGTGACAATTTGTATCTATCTACACAATTCGCTGCGTATGTTGCCAATGATGATGCCAATAATGTGCCAAAAAAAAATGTGGCAAAGACTTGACACTGACGATATGAATATTACACAAAACTTCGTGGTACCACTTGACAATGATATCATAGGCTGGACGAATTACGTCGTATAAACTTTAATACAAATATGGTGTAACCAGAAGAAATTGTATCAGTAACTGTTGATACAAGTATGATATGATCGCTGTAGATGTTGCGCTGCAATACCTCAGCGATTGATGACAAGTTGATACAAATTCGGAAATGTTGCACCGCAACAACTCAGGCCACTGCTTGTAAGATGGTATAATTAAATGTGGACTTATACAACTCCTCGATGATAAAACCAAAACACCGCCGAAATATTTGAAACTTTTTAATTTATAAAATGATTCCTTTACATTCACAACTGGCTGAAGGCACATTCACTTGTACCGCTTTGGTAAGTTATTATTTATAATTATTACAATTATTGTAATAATAATAGCTTCATTATTAGCAAAAAAAACACTTAGAGACCGTGAAAAAAATTCTCCTTTTGAATGTGGATTTGCTAACTTATATTAACTTGTGTTTATATGTAGTAAATTCACAATCGATTGATAAAACAAATCTTTTATTATAAATGACTAACATGGAGTAACTAAATTAATCGGTAACTAAGTTCTACGGTATTTTTTTATTGCAGCTTATTTTAACATGCTTTAGATTACAGTAAATTTGACTATAGTAATTCAACTCCAAAATAGCTGGATAACGAAGAAAACATTCTCCAGTTCTTTCTTTTGTATAACAGTGGACGTACACGTTTGCCCATAGATGAAGGATACCTAACTCGCATCAAGTATATATACAGTTAATTACTAGCAATTGAGTTTTGACCGACAGACACAAATAGTGCTAGTCCCAGAAGTGATTGATAAATCAATCCTTTTCTTTTTTTGTTTAAATAATTGGATATCAATTAGGTGATTAAAAAAAATTTTAAATTGTTCTAAAACGGCACAAACACATAATATGTTTTCACAATTTTCTTTCCACTGAATCAACCGTAAAGGAAATAACCGTGCCCAGATCCATTTTTACATTACCCGTTTCGAATATTCTTGTATACGTGTTAGTTTAACGAAACGTAGATCATGGGACTAATCACCGCTCGAAACGCCTGATATTATTTCTTTACTTTCGTTTCTATTTTTGTTCAAAAAAAAATCACTAAATTACAGTCAATTAACATTGAAATCATGCTTCTACAATAAATTATTTATGTACAGTTACAGAAAATCATATATATATAAAAAAACTCACAGTTTATCACAAAATCACAGCTGGACGGCAGACCTCTTCAAGGTCAACTATACGATACCAACACATTTGTATTTTTTTTGTATTCCTACTTCGAATTTCACTAAAGAGAATTACTTATATAAAAATGCATTAAGTAAAACCAGACAACACTGAATTGATTTAACCGAAAGTAGAACAGGCAATTAACTACAAACCATTCGTTGGGAATCCACAAGTTGAAACATCAAAAGAAATACAAATATTCTTTACAAACTCGTCAAGCGTTTATCTCCATCTTTTTTTATCTGTCAGACACACAAAACAACTCAAAAAACATCCAATAAGAAAATCGACTACACGTCGTCAAAATTATAAACTGAATGCACTATGAAACGAATGTAATAGAACGCGAGAGTGTTCGTGTCAATCGCAATTAAACTAAGAGAGGGAAAAATTTACAGTGGCTTATTATAAAGCCAAATTTTTTGTATCGAAATAACTCGAATACAGTGTTTTAGATGTAATAAAATTGATTTCCATCAAGTTTTCAATTGTTGGGAACTTTTTATAGTTACGCCAAACTGTTTGTTATTAGATATTATTGCACAAAGATAAGGTTGGGACACAAAATATTTCCGACACATCAACAACATTTACCATTGAATTTAAATTGAATTAAATGCAAGTTCGATCGATGTTATGATGTTTAGGTATTACGAAAATACAATCTACTATATCAGTACCGTGAAGTTCAGTTTAATAACGGAAAAATGGTTGGGAACAAAATAATATATTCATACACAGATAAATCGGATATTTTAACAAAGCAAGATAGTAATTCTTTGTATGTTGACGATCGGAGAAAAAAATACGCACAGCTGTTATGAGGTTTGAAAACTTCGTTGTTTCATTACGGTTGGTGTTTAGAAAATCCAAATTCAAGCAGTATAGTGAGAACAATCGAATGGAAGCGCAGCGCGCGTCAATTTTAGGGTGTTGTAAATTTAAATTTTCAATGTTTATATGGATGATAATTAAAGAAAATCATTAATTAATTCAAACCAACCAATATCATGTTATTTCAATTAATAAACAAAATCAGGGCAATTAGTGCAATTCTCTTTCTCACATATGTTTGTCCAGCTATTGAAAATTTAGTTAGATTTTAAGAAAAATAAGGAAACTATGGGTTACGGGGACTATAGAAATATGGCTATTGAAGGTGAATGGATGGGAAACTATTATGAGCGGTACATGTTAATAAGAAAAATGAAAACTAATAAATCTGAGACTATAATACACTGGGTTTACGCATTCTTCCAGGCTATCCATTACAATTTATATATTAAAATGTGATTCAACTGAACTTTGTGCAAAAATTTTATTAATTTGTTTGTTTTTAGAAATGATAATATTTAAGCTTTTTTTTCTGTTTTTTTTTTTGGAAGTAAAACTGCTTGAATATTTGGTTATACACCACCTTGAGCAATCGTAACACCAGATAAAAGTTTATTTAATTCTTCATCATTACGAATTGCCAATTGTAAATGACGAGGAATTATTCTTGTTAACTTCCCGATGTGGGAGTTATTGTTTTTGGGTCGATTTTCGAAATCGGAATTTTTTTGATATCTTTACGTTTCATGACCTCCTGAAGCTGTTTAGACTATTTTTAGCTGGCAGTCTGTATGTGTGTGTGTGTGTGTATGTATGTGTATATCGCTGTGTGGAGAATTTTTGCCCAACGCTTTCTCAACAACGGATGGGTCAATTTTAACGAAAATGGTCGCAATCGATGTATCTTGTCGTAACTTAGAGCCCAGTCCTTTTCTAGCGAAATTAAACCATTTGTTTTTTAGTGGTTTCCAAAAAACTGAAAATCATCTCTTGCAAATATCATGAGATTAATAAATAATGCTATCAAGGTCATGAAGCTTCCATATTGTTTGTCATCATGTCAGACATTTGTATAAACAATTGCTATCTTAGTTTTTGAGATTTTTAACAAAATGTGAAAAAACTACGTGTTATTTTCTTTATGCAAACGAATGATACCTGGATGAAACTTTTGTATGTAAATGAGCTGCAACCGCATCCGGGTTTACTTGAATATCAAAAACCTGAGTTATTTTCCAAATTTGACAAACAGGTCAGAGGTTCGAGAGTAGATTGCCTGGTCAACTGTTTATTAACTTCCCGATATGAGAAGTTATTGTTTTTGTGTCGATTTTTGAAATCGAAATTTTTATAATATCTTTACGTTTCAAGACCTCCTGAAGCTGTTTAGGTTATTTTTAGCTGGCAGGCTAAGTTTAGCTGGCAGCTGGCAACGGATGATCCGATTTCAACTTCAATGGTCACAATCGGTATATCTTGGCGTAACTTACAGCCCTGTCCTTTTCTAATGAAATCAGTTCATTTATTTTTTAGGGGTTTCCAAAAAGCTGAATATCATCTCTTGCAAGTATTACTAGAATAAATAATGCTATCAAGATCATTTACCTCCTATTTTGTTTGTCATCATGTCAGCCATTTATAATGACATTTGTTTAAACAATTGCTATCTTACTTTTTGAGTTTTTTTAAGAAAATTTGAAAAATAGGCGTTATTTTCATTACGCAAACGCATGAAACTTGATGAAACTTTTGAATTAAAATGAGCCGCAAACGCATCCGGTTTTATTTAAATATGGAAAATGTGCTATTTTGAATCAGCTATTTTCAAAATTTGACAAAGGAGTCGGGGAGGATGTCTGCGGTTCGTTGAACAACTGTTTTTTTTAGACTTCTCAGTCTTGACAATTAGTTTTGTTGAAACTTAGAGCATAAGGTTTTTGTAATGTTTATAGTAGTTGTGCAACTTGCTGCTTTTGTAATGTTCGAAGTTAAGGTGGGGGACAAAAAAGTAAACACACTTTTTTGGAAACAACTTAAAAACTAAGCAGTCGATAGTTCATTGAAATGTCTTTTTGAAATATTTGGATTTTTTTTGATTTTTTTTAAACCAAACTCGATTCCTTAAAACCATCTTTTGTTTTACTATCTCCTTATCAATGTCCATAAAATATTGATAAAAAATAATATTCATAATTTTCTTGTTGTCAGTAGGCGTGGACAAATACATTGTATAACTGTAAAAAATTTCAAGTTGATAGTACTTATAGTTGAGAAAATCGATTATGTAAAAATTCGGACGAACACCGAAGTCTCACCAATGGGGTACCGTTTTTACTTTTTCAAAGTACGGAACCCTAAAAATGGTGATATTGTTTGAGAAAAATCGAAAAAATTTTATCAACGTTGACAAAGTAGACTTTAAGTAGACTCCACCGCTAGTTTTTTTTAAATATATGGTGAAATGAAAATCTTCTTTCCAGTGTAACCAAAAGGTGAAAAAATGACGATTAATTGCAAGTCTTAGAAAGAGAATTTCAATTTATTAAAGTTTTAAGAAAATATCTTTATAATACCTATTTAACTTAACCGGAAGTTCTTGGCGTGGCCGCTATGGTCACACCCTACCCTTCTAGTTTTTTTATTATCTTTAGCTGCATTACCTGCTAATTCCAATACTTCAACTGCTAAATATTCCATAACTCCAGCACCAACACGTTCAGCATAATTTCCTTTACGTAATAAACGATGAATTCTTCCAACAGGAAATTGTAATCCAGCACGATTTGAACGAGATTTTGCTTTACCCTTAACTTTTCCACCTTGACCACGACCAGACATTTTTTTTTAATATATTTTTCGTTTTTTATTAAATAATTATTTAGAAATAATAGAACTGAAAAGTTCTGATATATTTTCAATACTCGCTCACCAAACTCCCCTGAGAACTCACATTTTTTTCAAGACTTATCTGATAAGATAGATAGGTTAAATGACTACACAACTGCTAAATTCGTTGTACTTGGTGACTTTAATGTGCACAACAAGGAATGGCTTAAGCACAGTTTGAAAACGGATGAACTTGGTGAACAAGCAGAATTATTTTCGTTGTACCATAACTACACGCAAATAATTGATCAGTCAACAAGAGTTCCAGATATTCTAGGTCAAAAAAGAAATCTTTTTGATTTATTTTTAATAAACGATCCGACTATAGTGCGATTCAAAATCACAGAGCCTCTAGGAGGATCTGATCTCAATTTGATCTCAACTACACTAAATATTGAATCGCCCAAGCCATTCAAAGCCAATCCTAGACGTGTTTGGAACTACAAAAATGCGGATTGGCAAGGCCTCAAAAGTCATTATAAATGGTATCCATGGAAACAAACTTGCTTAGTTGAACAAGATTCAAATAAGGCTGCTGTGATTTTTTCTGATGTAATACTGGCAGGAATGCGTAAGTTTATACCAAATAGTCTAATTATCCCGAGAGTAGATCCTTGGTTCACCAAAAAATGCAAAGAGGCAATTAAACAAAAAACAATTGCGTTTCGCAATTACATTAAAACAAGCAATACAAAAACCTTTCGAGAATATAAAGCTGCCAGAAACATATGTCGGCTGTTGATAAACAAAGAAAAAAATCGTTATAGTTCAAAAAAAGCGGCGAAATTTGCCGAGCATCCTACGACCCTCGACAGTTTTTTAAAGCCGTTAAAGCAGTGCAAAATAATTTCACTCAATCGTCATTACCACCTTTAATTCATAATGATGTGCCCATAATAAACTCAATAGAAAAGGCTTATCTTCTTGGAAAACTCTTTTCTGAAAACTCAACTTTAACTGCACCTAATTTCCCGCCAAAACCAATTCCTCAGGTACCGTATAAAATGAAGCGTATCATCTTTCGCAAGAATGTCATACGTAAGATGCTTTTGCAAATAAATTCCAATAAATCATCAGGTCCTGATAATATCCCTCCCATCATACTGAACACTTTTGCTAGAGAGCTAGCACCAATTCTCACAAAAATCTACTATCTATCGTACAAGAAATGTGTATTCCCAGACATTTGGAAGTTTGCTAGCGTTCAGCCTGTATCAAAAAAAGGAAAAAAGAATGACCCAAGTAATTACAGATCGATATCCATCTTGTCGGTTGTTGCAAAAGTGTTCGAAAAATATATTAACTATAATATTATGACTTATTTGAAATCTTCAAACATTTTTAATGGAAGGCAATATGGGTTTCGACAGGCACGATCGGCAGGAGATTCGCTATCTCATGTAACACATGTCTGGAACAAGTCGCTCGAGCACCATGGTGAAACATTTGGCATTGCACTGGATATATCCAAGGCCTTTGACAAAGTATGGCATGACAATCTTATATGTAAGATGAGATGTTAGGGTGTTGAAGAGCAACTTATTTCTTGGATTCAAAACTTTTTAACTAGGAGAGAGTTTCAAGTAAATATCGATGGGATATCATCGGAAACATTTTCTACCAACGCAGGAGTGCCTCAAAGATCATCTTTGTCTCCCACCCTTTTTCTTATATATATCAACGACTTGTTAGATTGCACCGTTCATCCCATTCATAGTTTCGCCGATGATAGTACGCTACATGCATCCCATGAAACACAAAGGCAACGGGCATCTGATGTTATTAATAACCATAGATCTAATTTGACGGATTCCTTAAAATCTGATCTTAAAACAATTTTAGAATGGGGTCATACAAACAGTGTAGAATTCAATGCAAGTAAAACACAGTTTTGCCACTTTACAAGATCATCTACATCTAACCCTTTTCCATTAAAATTTGTTTTTAACGATCTAGAAGAAAAGGAATCTATCAAACTTTTGAAGGTTGAGGTTGAAAATGATATGAAATGGAATACTCACATTTTCAATCTTGCTAAGAACGCGGTTCAAAATTTGGCATATCTAGGGCGTTGTCGTAAGTTTTTCAATAGCGAACAGCTTCTTTTAATATATAAATCATTTATTCGCCCCTGCATGGAGTACTGTTCTCACATATGGGTTGGTTGGGTATGCACCTCTTTAAAATGTCTAGACACTGTCCAACGGAAAGCAATTAAATTGATCGGCAATTCAAATCTTAGAAACGAGCTTGATTCGTTACAGCATAGAAGAAATGTCGCTGATTCGACGATATTTTACAAATACATTATGCATGAGTGCTCTTCAGAGGAGATCAAATCAATACTTCCCAAACCCGCTATTTTTTCTCGTTAAACCAGAGCATCAGCCATGGCCCACCCATTCACCGTTCAAATAACAAAATTTAGAACTGTCGCCTTTCAACGTGATTTTTTCAACCGTGTTTCTTATCTTTGGAATTCCTTGCCCTTATGGGTTTTCCCTGATTATTTTAACCCCCAACTTTTTAAAGTCCATGTCCACCAATTTCTTAAGGAAACATAATCCATTTCCACAATCCACAGTTGGAATGGTATCTTCGGATATTCAGAGACGTTAATTTATAATTTATTTAAATTAACACTAAACATGTCTAACTTAGTATAAAAAAAAAAAAAAAAATTTTAATTTTCATAACGGTTTTCATAGCGACTTGGCAATATTTTATTGCGTATTTTATCCAAGCTGGTTTGCGCGAGAACCAATATAAATATAATATGAAATGGTGGAAACTAGATCGATCAAGAGAATTTTGAAAGGTTTGGAGCCATCAAAGTCAAATCATTAACTTTCCACAGTGACACTCTGACTGATATAAGTGTAATCAAAACTTAGTAAATCCTTCTTAATGATGATTAAAAGGAATTTCAAGGTTATAAAAATCATTAAAAGGTAAACCTGAAGAAATCTATAAATAGTTGAGAAAATAAAAACGGTTTATTACGATGTAAGATAACATTAATATTAGCCGTAACAGCATGGAAAAGCTAGTGTTAAATTGGCCATTTTTTACAAGAACTTTCTTCAATCAACAGACGTGAAAATCAGACGCTTACTGTGGTTTAATATTGCAACATTTTTTTATTTTTATTTTTTTGCAAAGGTTTGCTAAGAGTCTTCGAACAAAACTAAAACAATTATATGACAAACCAAAGCATATGACTCAAACTATATTTATATACATAACAGGAAAAAACTAGTAATTTATGTAATTACTAGTTTAACCGACGAAGTGTTATATTAAAGGTTAGAGGTAGTTAAAAGTACTTGCTGATCTACATTCTGACTAGTAAATTCGATTATGACTCCAAAGAAGTTAAACCATGCAACTATTTAAATGGAAAATCCAACTTTAGAAACTCTAAACCCAACCTACACGAGTAAACTATATTATGCTAAACGAATTAGTTCAATGGTAGTTCAATCAACACCGTCTTGTGTCTACGTGCTCTTTATGGTCCGGTGACCTATTTAATGAAATGTGACGAACATAAAAAATTATCAACTCAAAAAAGGAAAGTAGAGGGAAATAAAAAATTATGTTTTAACTCTTATGTTTTAACGTCCAGTCATCAGTTAAATGTATATGTAGATCTAAGTTTAGCCGAAAACATCACTTGATCCTACAACCCGATCTTGCAAAAGAGCAATTCAGCAAACCAGTTCTCACGGATCTGAACCAAACAATCAAACATTAATTCCTACTATCAAACAACGCGATGCGGTCCAACAATTTTTCCCAGGTTACTCAACCGAAAGTTTATTAATCAAAAAACATATCCGAGAAATTACACATAGGTCGTGCTCTACTAGATTTTGAAGCTTATTTTGAAGCTCGGACGCCTCATTTGTTTTTGTGCACAACGGCTCCAGTTAAGAAACCACACAGCTTGCGTCCGAAAAACAAGTGGTACTGTTAAATTTGAAGTTGTAAAACGAAAATGTATGTGTGTGGTTGCATTTGTACATGAGGCGTCCATTTTTTCGACATTGTTTTACGATACAATTTCAATGAAAAAAATCAGCTATCGAAATATTTGTCTTTGTGTTTTTGAATTTTCTTATTCACCTTCAGGGTAGCGAAAATCCGAAATTCGACGTCCACGCCGTGCTGCCTGGGTAATGCTGACAGAATTGGGTTGGTGTATTGGAGACAAGCAGAGTAAAAACTGCTTAGTCAATGACGCTACATCACGGCGAATTGGCACCGTAAAACCAATGCGACTCAAGCGTCTGTTCTCCATGTCAGGGGCGGCTTGGAGCGGGCGTCTGTCTTGAATCAAGCGGCTCGCTATATAAACGTGTAAAAAGGTTGTTTCTTGTGACCTCAATATGCAGAACGGACCCATGCACGACAATTTGGGTTGGGCCTAAGGTTAACACCCTAACCCCGGAAAAAAAACTAATATGTTAAATTTGGTTATCAGAAAGAGAATAACAGACCCGGACAAAAACAGAATTTTACCTGGACGTGAAAAAGGACCAGACTACCAAATCGGAACGAGGAACGTGCACAGCCTGAGCGCTCCTGATGCTCTTATAAATCTGGAAACAGAGGCTGAGAGGTATAGGATGGATATTATTGCTCTACAAGAAATTAGACAGCCGATAATTGGAAAACAAGATTTGGATAGTCACTGTCTATACTGTAGTGATCATCCTTCTCGATGAGGAATTAGAACTGGCTTTCTTGTTGGTGCACGCATACAAGAAGCCGTGATGAAATTCGTCCCGGTCAGTGAGAGGATCTGCTACCTACGTGTACGTGGTACATATAACAATATTTCTCTTATTGCCGTGCATGCACCTACTGAAGCTAAGACCGTCGACGAGAAGGATAATTTCTACATAGCACTGGAAGAGGGTATGAAACAAACACCCACACGCGACTTCATTATGGTTCTTGGTGACCTTAATGGACAGGTTGGAAGAGATATCTCTTATGGAAATGTGGTGGGTCCCAACAGCCTGCATTTGAATTCGAATGATAATGGTGAGAGAATGACTGAGTTTGCATTATCAAATAATTTGAGAATTTCCAGAACGTTCTTTCCGCATCGATCGATTCATAAACAAACTTGGGTCTCACCGAATGGAAACACTCGGAATCAAATTGATCACGTTCTAGTAACAGCACGTTTCTTTTTGATTAATAGAGACGTTGATAAGTCATGGTATTTGCTCAAAGATGCTGTTTTAAGCGCTGCTGAGGGAATACTTGGACGACCACAGAACTACTCCTAGAAGCCATGGATGGATCAAGCATGCCTTGACGCTATTCAATACAAAAGCTTGCTATCTGCATTGTCTACAAGGACGCAACACCAGGTCCACGAAGGAGAACTATAAACTGGCAAGACAAGCCGTTACAAAGCTATGTAGACGAACGAAGAGAGAATGGTGGAAGAGAAAGTGTGAGGAGATTGAAAGCTTCAATAAGGAACATCAATCGCGTAACTTCTTTCAACAGGTTAAAACCTTAAAGAAAGGCCCTCAAACTAGATCGACTGTTTTTCAAAACGAAGATGGGGAGCTACAAGTAGACCTTAAAAATATTTTAGATACTTGGGCCTTTTGAGAATCTTCTCAACTTAAGTGACCAGCGACAAGTCGGGCGACGAGCAAAGCTTATTCGTGCGTCAAAGGTACATGTAGACGAACCCACCAAAGAGGAATTCGATGCGGCGCTGTCAAAATTAAAACGCAATAAAGCACCTGGTATCGAAGATATAACATCCGAAATGATTGTACGTGGTGGTGAAACTCTATCCTCAAGATTGTTTGAACTGGTTCAAATGATCTGGAGGACTGAAATCATGCCATAGGACTGGAACACAGCTATGCTGATACCAATCCATAAAAAAGGTAATCGCCTACAAAGTGCAAACTACAGAGGAATCGCTCTCCTCTGCACAGCATATAAGATCTTTTCCTACATTTTGCTATCCAAAATCAATCCTTTTGCTGAACAACTGTTTGGAGAATATCAGTGTGGTTTCCGGCGGGGCCGAGGTACCACCGATGCACTTTTCTCGATAAGGATGATTTTGGAAAAGTGTCGAGAGTTCAACATACCTGTGCACCAACTTTTCATTGATTTCAGGCAGGCCTACGACTCTCTCGAACGAGAGACTCTGTGGTCTGCTCTGGTGTCAATGGGAATTCCTGGTAAGCTGGTATCACTATGCAAAATGACAGTACAGAACTCTCAATGCTGTGTACGAGTAGAGAACAAAATATCAAAGTTTTTTAAAGTCGACTCCGGGTTAAGACAAGGTGATGCTATCTCTCCTATACTTTTTAATTTAGCCTTGGAATATGTGTGCCAACAAAAGAAACTACCGACTAACAACAATATTTTGTCAATAAACTCAGTGAGACTTTTAAGTCGCTTGAGAGTGGAGCTAGAAAAATTGGTCTTCAAATTAACTACAATAAAACTAAACAGATGAATGTTTCAAGAGAGTCTGAGAAGAAAGATTTGATGTGCGGCGATGAACGAATTGAGGGAGTTGAATCTTTTAAATATTTGGGATCAATGCTTGACTCAAACAACAGCATACTTACAGATATAAAAGCTCGAATCGCTGCAGGTAATCGAACTTTCTACTCAATCAAACCTCTCCTTGGATCTCCGTATGTATCAACTAACACCAAGCTCAAGTTATACAAGACATTGATTAGACCGGTTGTGATGTATGGATCACAAACGTGGACCCTTACACAAAATGACGAATCGCATTTATCTGTATTTGAGCGTAAGATCCTACGCTACATTTTTGGTCCACTTAAGACAGACGATGGAGAGTATAGAACCCGATATAACTTTGAGATCAGAGACCTTCTTGAGGGTCCTGATATAATAGGTTGTATCCGTTCTAATAGGATTGCTTGGTTTGGGCATGTTCTACGAGCCGATTCACAGTCTGGAATGATTAGAAAAATGTACGTTAGTACCCCAGGGAGTGGGCGACCGCAAGGTAGACCACGACTACAATGGGAGACTGACGTAATAAACGACCTTAAAAAAATCGGCTGCCATGGTAATTATGTCGCTGTTGCGAATGACCGTGGTGAATATTCGAAGCTGATTAGCCTGGCAACGCTCCTACATGGAGCATGAACGCCGTTAAAAAAAAAAAAAAAAAAAAAATAACATATTCCACCTCAACTTTGATATTAAATTTTTGCTGCTATCCAATCAACATTTGTAACATATTTCAACTCAAACTTGTTATACAATTTTCCTGATACTTTACCTGTTGGATTGTGGACTGCGGATGGAGAGCTAAGGCGTAAGACGTTGTAGCAGGAAGGACTTAAACATGGGGTGAGCGAACTTGAATTGTTTTATTTATATTTTTTTTTTTTTTGTAGAAGTGTGAATGTGTGAGAAAAGGGTGTACCAGTTATTGCATGGGGGCGTGCTTGTCGTGTGTGTGTGAACTGGCGGTGCGTGTAGCGATACACTTCTGGTCTGAATTGGAAATGATTCTAATCTAAATATTTTTACTCCGAGGTAATAATTAACATCCCAAATATACCTTTTCTTTTATTATATTACCTGAATTGATGAAGTTATATTTTCAAAACAATCCTTCTCAAATAACCTGTAATACAAAAAAAAATTTAAAACAAAAAAATTAAAAAAAAAAAACAAACAAAAAACCAATTCTTGTCCTGTTTTAGGTTTATTAATTCTATGATACGTTAACTAACTGTACACTGCAGGTATTGAAATAAACTGGTTTGGACATGCTTGTTCAACTGATAAATAAACTTACAATTTTTTTTTGAGTTGTGAATAATTTTTTTTTTTGGGAATTACTTATGGTTTTATAATTTTTTTTTAAATGTTATTAATAAAGAAAAAGGGAAAATAATCAATAAAGACTTTCAATATAGCGTCTGACGTTCTCCAGTGCTCTAGGATCTGATTTGCGGTGTACCAGCGATGGCAGTGGTTTACGAGCTGTATCATATGGGTCAGATGACAGCCATACAACGAAATAGTGATAACTACCACTTGCGATACTTGCGGCGGGTCTTAAAGCTTAAGTGTCTTGCTTCGCCGTCTGAATGTGTGGGTGAATGTTAGCATGTATGAAGCGTGAGTGTGTGGGCGTCTGAGAGTGATTGTGGGGGTTGGACGCGCTGATCGTGGGTCTTTCGCAAACGGAGTCGCCAGAGTCTCCACTTTCCACTTGTGTTTTTTTCCATTTCTTTGACTTTTCGTAAATTGCGTACATTTCTGCATTTGTGTTGAAGCAGCAGGTATTACTCCATCACATCTACGAGGACTGAGCTTTAGTCGTAAGGCGTAAAATCACTCTAGGTACACATCCTGCTATGCCATTCTTATTGGTTCGCCAATGAGAAAACTCTTCACTACAACACAAGACATAAGAGATAATGGTTGATGTTTTTTTAATTTCAACTAAACACGGCACTCACAGCACAACAAACAATCCAATAAGAATTATATACTAAGAGACCAACAAATCATATATCCATCTCTTTTATAGGATTTTTTAATACCGAAAAATTCGACAAAGTGTTTCTGTTGAAAGGAAATTTATATTAATTTATGTTATGTTAATAAATGTTAGGACCTTTTCCGTTAAAACAAAATTGTTTGTTATTTTGTCATTCATAAAATTGCAAGATAATTTAACGAAATAAGTTATTTCCAACACATTTGTAAGAAACACTAAAATGAATTAAACGTAAGTTCAACCGATCTTATGATGTTTATGTGTTATGAAATAATAGCTTACTATAGCATTACAGTAAAATGTAGATCTATAACAGAAAGGTAAATTGACAAAAAATATCCATATAAGAAATCGAATACTTAACTAATAGGATAATAATATTTTCTTTTGCGACGATTGGACAAATATGCACAGCTGTTTGAGGTTTGAAAACATTCAGGGCAATTACGGTTAGTGTCCGGAGAATTCAAATTTATGTAGGATGGTGAAGTAATGCTGGTGAAAACGATGAATTATACTTTAAGTGATTGTAAAATTAAAACATTTATAAAATATAAATATAAACATTTTAAGTATAAACATTTCATTTGCTACATTGTACTGACAGAAGTGTTAGACCTGCTTCACAACAGTTTAATATAAGTAGTGTCGTGAAGATATTTTATTTGCACTACAATTAACCCCTTCACACCTAAACCAATCCAAGGCAAACGCACTTTTAAGTTGATAAAACTTTCACACATAGCAGATAGTAATTTTAGCTAAATGTTGTTAAAACTTTCAGATAAATTTACGTAGTGCAAATATTTGGTTTGTGTCTTACTTAGAGACCTTGAGTGAATTTTAATGAAAAGTTACATAAAATGTTTAACTAAAAATCAAAAATGGCTAGAATAATGGTCAAATTTAAAAGTTGAAAATATGTATATGTAACGCTTTAACACTACCTAGTCGTGCTCTTCTTCTACTACCCATGAACAATGTTTTTATAATATAGTATTACTGAAACTAATTAATTCAAAAACTAAGCCATTCTAAAGTCAGATATTTAATATCCTTTCTTGTCCGTACAACAAACAAATTCAATTAAAATAAAGAATCCCCCAAAAGGAGTAACAAACAACAACAACCAAAACAAAAACTTATCCTTTTTGGTTTCATAAATTTCAAACGAAAATATTTCATTTTCTTTTGCAAAACAAATTTTACTTTTTTTACTTCTTGAGATAATCGAAAAAGCTCAGTTTTAGTTTCAATAATATATTCATTAAAGAAAATTGCATCTTCAGAAATTCAAAGAAAATAGAAATTCACAATTCAATTTACGATGTTTAAAATTTTCCTAGCAAATAGTTTAGATCAAACAATTCAAAAGATTGAGGAATACCATTAATTCTTAATTTATTTGAAAGATTTAATTCTTAAAATTTAATTATATTATTTTTTGCATTTAAATTTTGAATCGTCATATTTATTTCTTTATAGAACTTTCAAGAAGTAAAACATTCTTTAAAATTAGTTTGATAAAATTTGATAATGAGACTTGAGTTTTTTATTTCCAACTGAATTTGGCAAAATATCAAAATTTATTTTTCAATTCACACAAATTTATTGCAACAAAAAAGTCACATCAACAAAAGATTTGTTATTAAAAACTTAAGCGTCCAAAATTTTGTTTATATCAGCAAAAATCGAAAGATAAGCAACAATTTATAAAAATTACAATGGAAAAGGACGAAATCTTAAAATATTTTTACACATTTTCTTTATGTTTTCCTTCATTTCTCTTATCAAAAATTTTCGATCAATTTATTGTTTGAAATATTTCTAGATCGTAAAATGTAATCTTCAAGCAAGTTTTGAAAATATTTTACAAAGATGTTTTCTCGTTTTATATAAAGTTGAGTTTATGGATATGTAAGTTATTCTAAGCAGTATAAGCCTCTGAGTTACAGTTATGGTTTAATCTGGAAAATTTGTTTATTTGAATAAATTGTATTATACATTCTATGTAATCTTTGAATATGATACCAGAAATAATATTATCTGGGATATTTGCAATAATGCTGTAACGTCACTTTTACAATGCTACAAATTTAAATCGTTGGAGCAAAGTGTGAGACCAAAGAAATAACCCCAAAATAGTCAAAATATAATAGTAAATTTATTTAAAAACAATATCTAAGCATTTGAAAGCAGCATGGCATTGCAATCCCGGGATTAATGTTTTATAAATCTCGGGACTACGGGATTCATAAATTTTAAATCCCGGCATCATGAAAGGTTGATTCAAATTTATGAATTTCTGGATTCCGGGATTGCAATTCCTAGCAATCAGTAACACATTCAATAACCTTTAAGGTTTTGAAAAATCAACATTAATAGGTTCCACAGAGAGTAAGGATGTCTTTCTAATTGAACATTTGGCGTTACCAATACTCAAACATATCCATCAGCTCTATGATAACCTGTCATTATACGTCCAAAATGTTTACTTCCACAAAACAATGTTATCTTCATCAACTAAAGACATGTTTTAAATTTTTGGAAAGAAAAGGATCAAGTGTATGGTTTATTTTTTTTTTGACGAGGCATTCATGTAGACTTACAGAGTACTAAATCTATTAAAATCTCTTCGTTTTGACGCCAATTGCTTCGAATGGTCTGTTTTGTGGAAATATTTTATCCTTAAATATCTTGTCGTGAGAGCTAAATATTATACAACTATGTAAGACAAAACAAAGCAAAATTCGTAGAGTGAACGTAATTTTTTATGCAAATTATAATATTTTGGAAGTGAACACTTCTTCAGCCGCGTTATGAAATTTTCTATGGAGTAAAATTTGTATATTCGCGTCATCAAGTTTTATATGCATTTTTGAAGAACAAAAATATATTTTTCTATTTTGCGTCTAAACCCAAATGCGTATCGAAATGGCCTTCATTACGATACGCAAAGTTTTGTCTTTCAAGATTGGTCACATTGGTCATACAAACGTCAGTGGACATTAAAACGAATAATAATGTAAATAAAATTAATAAGAATATCTAAATTAGTGCTAAATATTTTAATTTATTAAAATAGTTAGTAATAATAACAAAATTTCAAATTGACAATACACAATTTTTAAAATATTGTTACGAATTTTGATCCTAAAATGAAAATAAAGTTAAAATCTGAATTAAATTAAAAGAAGAAATACAATTTATATACAACCCAAGTTGTTGTGAAATTTATGGATGTCATAAAAATAAATATCAAACGGATGAGTTATTTTAAACTTTAACAAAATAAAGCACAAAATAAAGCACTCTTCTTTACCGACCATAAATAAAGGTAGACGCTCCATTGATGGGAAACAAAAGCCAGGCTTAGTGAAACAACAACATTGAAAGAAGCAACGAGAAAATAAAATTGGCTGTATATAAGGCAGACAAAAACACCAAATAAGGCAGAAGGAATTTGATGGTAAACCAAATAAGGCAATGAAATTGGCAATTGAAATTGGGAGCCTGCAATTTCGCCACAAATAATTTGATTGAACATTGCTTTGTTTAAAATAAATGGAATAATAAATCATTAATAGAATTTTATTGTTTATTATTTTTCTTAAAATCAATAATAGTAGATTATCCAGGAATTCCGCAACATTGGTGTCAGAAGTGGGATCTTCTGCAACATACCGTGGAAGAAATCTACTAGAGAAGAATGCGAGACGAAGTAAAAATGTCAGAGCTGACCGCTCTTCTTCAAAGGCAGTCCTTGAACCTTGAAGCTGTTATCAAACAGACATGGGATTCGGTGACAGTAACCATGAGTGAAGAGATGTCAACCAAGGTGGATGTAATGTTTAGGGAACTTGGCGATACCATCAAAACTGATCTACGGAAAGAGTTTAAGCCCGTGGATGACCAAACAATCGAAGCGTTGCAGAAGAAAGTAGAACTACTGGAGAAAAATTTCGCATCAATTGGTTTACGGCCAGGTGAAGGTAGTGATCATGCTATTCTCAGTGGTAGAAATGAACAATCATTTCTGGCCAGTTTACCGACACCTCAGATTTCTCCAGCAAGAAATGTGGGCGCTGTAGCTCCTAAAGCTATAGTAAAGGCGAAACCGTACCCGTATGATGGTACAAGTAGCTGGGGTGACTATCATACCCAGTTCGAGATGGCTTCAGTTAACCAGTGGGATGACTGCACGAAAGAAACACAATTGGCTTTGATGTTACGTGGTAAAGCGCTGACGATTTTGAACATCCCATCCGAACTTGATCGGTGGGATTACACAAAACTGTCAGACGCTCTGAAACGACGATTTCCCGGTGAAGACGCAAGCGAAATCAATCACGTTCAATTACGTCATTGCTTGCAGAAACCAAGAGAGGATCAAGCGGAATTTGCCACAGATATTGAGAAGCTAGCTCGGTCAGCGTTTAAGGATTGTCCAACATCTGCACAGGATAGGATTGGGATGATGCAATTCATTGACGGTATTGCAGACATTGAGGTTCAAGACCTTGTACGAGTTTCAAGCAGCTCGTATAGCAACCAGATCTAACCGTCGAACTATTCGAAGGACAGAAGTAATGGATGAAGAAGAAGAATACGAAAGCACGGTACCAAAACGAAAATTGTACAAAAGACGTTTTCGTACACGACGGCGAGGGTTAAGAAGGCTAGAAGGCAACAGTTCGCCAGTGGTTGAAGGGTGCATCCCAGAAAGCATCTCATCTGTTGAACCTTCGGGAAAGTCTGTTTAGTCAGGCTTGAAGGGCTAAGCCTGACTCCATGAACACTAACATATGCCCGTGAAGCCAACAGCGATTCGCTACAGGAATTCTTCGGCGGGATAACGATGATTGTAGAAGCAAATGTAGCGAGCCAACCTTGTAGATTTGTTCTTGATACTGTTGCATCAAGTACAATTATCAGTAAAAGAGTCTGGGAGAGTATGGAACCACCCATACAACTAATGAGGAGCAACATGGTACTAAAAACTGCTTCTGAGGACCAGAAGTCACCTGTTATAGGATGCCAGGAGTTGAGTTTCCAAATAGGTGATATTACGGTGGATCATCCGGTACTGGTAGCAGATATGATTAACGAGGGTCTCCTAGGTGCAGATTTTTTTGCTGAAAAATCGAGTTGTCATGGATTTGAAGATACCGGCGTTGTTAATAAATAACGTGGAAGTTCCAATATGGTTGGAAAATGTACCTTTAAGAATTGTGTTAACCACTTGTATTCAGTCACATGAAGGAGCAATTGTCTCTATGGATTGTAAACCATGGTTGGAATGAGAGGGTTTTATGACATCTACCACTCAGGTAGAAGGATTAAATATTGCCACCGGTGAGAGTTATTCCCTTGATGGCCTAGTCCTGGTAAGAGTGGCAAACGTCATAGATCATCCGATCACTCCCTCTCGTGGTGACAGCATAGCAGCCATCTCAAAGGTGTAATTGGTGAGTAAGACACAAAACAATTTTCAGGATGATACTACAGAAGCAGAAAAGGTACCTGAACATCTTATTGGGCTAATAGACGAGGGTGGACATCATCTAAATCAGGAACAAAAGAAAATTCTTTCTAAGCTTTTGATAGAATTTGCTGATGTATTTTCCAAAGGTCCTGATGATAGAGGACGAACATCAATGGCGAAGCATAAAATAAACATTGGTAGTTCGCAATCTATTAAGCAACCAGATCGACGTTTTCCATTAAGCAAACAAGAAGATGTAGAACGATTAACTTAGGAGATGCTTGAGCAGAGAATTATTGAACCGTCTGAGAGTCCCTGGGCATTTTCTGTTGTACTTGTCAAGAAAAAAGATGGCAGCACAAGATTCTGTGTCGATTATCGCTGGCTTAATGAAATTACGAAAAAGGAATCATTTCCGATACCTAGGATTGATGATTTGCTGGATGCTGTGGCTGGATCCCAATGGTTTTCTACTATGGACCTTCAAAATGGTTATTCGGAGGTAGAGATGGCAAATGAGGACAAAGAGAAGACCGCTTTTACTACCGGAATGGGGATTTGGCAGTTTAACGTAATGCCTTTTGGCCTTTGTAATGCGCCCGCTACTTTTGAAAGGTTGATGCACACAGTATTGAAAGGCCTGCCGTGGTCAACCTGTGTTGTTTATTTGGATGATCTTCTTTGCCATGCCAAGACTTTTGAAGAAGCACTGATATATTTGGAAACAGTACTACAACGCCTTCGAAGTGCAAATTTAAAGCTTAACCAAAAGAAATGTCGGTCATTTCAAATTCAAGTGCAATATTTAGGTCACGTAATTTCAAGAAATGTGTTTGGAGCAGATGATCGCAAAACAGAAGCTGTACAGAACTGGCCTCAACCAACATCAAAACACGATGTTAGAAGTTTTATTGGGCTCTGCACGTATTACCGTAGGTTTGTACAGGGGTTTTCAAATATTGCTAGACCACTACATTGTCTTACCGAGGACAACGTAAAGTTTGAGTGGACCATCGAGTGTGAAAAGGCGTTTAACCAACAAAAAACATCACTGACAACAGCACCACTATTAGACTTTCCAGTTCCAGGGGAAGATTTGATTCTCGACATGGACGCCAGCAATATTGGAATTGGGGCCGTGTTATCACAGAAACGTGGCGACAAAGAAGTAGTAATTGCTTATTTTAGCAAAACGTTGGGGAAAGCAGAAAGGAACTATTGTACGAGCAGAAAAGAATTATTGGCTGTCATTAGAGCGGTGGAACACTTTCATGTTTATTTATGCGGGAGAAGCTTTACGATCCGAACTGATCACGCAGCATTAACATGACTTGTATCTTTTATAAATCCTGAAGGGCAGGTAGCAAGGTGGATGGAACGATTGCAGCAATACGATTACCAAGTCAAACATAGACCTGGTCGAATACATGGCAATGCTGACAGCTTATCCAGACGTCCTTGTTCTGAGTTCAAGTGCTTACATTGTGATGGTAAAGAGAACACATACTTAAACGGGCAGGTCATCAATGCAATACAGCTGGTTTTAGAAAAAGTCGATCTGGAAGAAGTTATAAGACAGCAAGATCTCGATGATGATCTATCAATCATTAAAGAATGGTGTAAGCATCAAAGAAGACCTACTTGGCAAGAAATATCTGGATCAAATAGAATTCAAAAGAGCTATTGGGCCATATTCAATTCACTGAAAGTAAATGAAAATCTCCTTTGTCGAGAATGGCAGAGTCACGATGGAAAAACTTCAAAACTTTTGCCAGTGATACCAAAGTACTGCGTGCCAACTGTGTTAGCACTTCTCCACAACTCACCATTTGCCGGTCACTCTGGTATTAGGAAAACTACTGAAAAAGTCAGAAATCACTACTACTGGGTAAACCATCGTCAAGACATTGAGGCTTGGTGTAAAAATTGTGATACTTGTGCCGCAAGAAAGGGTCTAAACAGAAGATGCCGAGGAGAGCTTCAAAAATATGTGAATGGTGTTTCATTTGAAAGATTGACCGTAGACATCTTGGGACCACTTACAGCAACGGAACGCAACAATAAAAACGTTCTAGTTGTGATGGATTATTTAACGAAGTGGATTGAATGTATTCCTATTGCCGATCAAACAGCCGATACGGTAGCCAGAGCATTAGTTGATAACGTTATAAGCCGCTTTGGAGCTCCATTAGAACTTCATTCCGATCAAGGCAGAATCAAGACGACGATAAAAATACTCGGAATAAAGAAAACAAGGACAACCCCGTTACATTCCCAATCTAATGGAATGGTTGAACGAGCCAACAGAACTATTTCGGACAACTGAGCAAAGTTTATTGAAGATAATCACAAGAATTGGGATCAGCTTTTACCATTGTTTTGTATGGCTGATCGCTCCGCAGCTCACGAATCGACAAATCAAACGCCATGTTCTGCCACTGTATAATGTGGCTTGGACTTTTATGACAAAAAAAAATTATTAAATTTAAACAATAAAAAAAAAATAACCAAAAGGTATACGGATCAATCTATTATCCCCACTCGAATCCTGAATTTTGAATCTCTTAATCTTGTTTTAAATTTAGCTCAACATTACACACTCATACATTACAAAAAAAAATGAAAAATTTGCCATTCAGCAATTCCAATATCACTAATAATTAAAATAGAATACCTTAGACTAATCTTCTCGTTTTTGTTTTTAATTCATTGGTTGATCCAAATATTTTGCCAGTTTAATCTGACTCCCTCAAAATTTTGGTCCAGTTCTGTTAATATGGTTGAATTAATTGGGTTACGGTTCTGCAGTTTTCTGATTTTCACAACTCCATTGAATAAACTGCATATAAATTTGATTCAATAGTGGAACTATCCCAAAGCAACAAAATATCTGCAGCACTTCCTCTTTCACTATGTCAGAATTAGTGATTTACTCCCAGCACGGTGTATATTTACGCCAAAGCTCATATACCAGTTAGACTGTGGTAACATGACATTTCAATTCAAGGCTGCCATTTTCCCATAAAAAGAAAAACTATGGTTTACTTTATTACACTGGAATATAGTTTCCCTCAAAAAAAATAAAAGAAATCAAATTAATTTTGAATCACATATAACTTTTTCTTTTATTCTATTTCTGTTCTTGGTTTTGGAAAATCAAGTTTTCTACAATAATTATAATAACTATTAACTTTTCTCTTTGCAAGGAAAAGAGAATAACATTTTAACTTTATCCAAATTAATTAAATTTTACTTCTCATTTTGGTTTTCCTTAGATAAATTTTTTTTATTTTTACAACACTTTTAGTTTTAATAGCAAAAACTGGAATTCTTTTTCGTTTGTGAAACAAAGATTGAATGAATATAATTTTTTAAATTAGAAATTGCAAAAATGTGATTTTGCTTTTTCCCTCTTCTAATCAATCGTGTCATATTCGAAATTCAGCAAATGATTAACAACGACGTCTGTTCATTAGCATTGGAAATAAAAATTTAGTACGTTCGTTTGCTTTTTATAGTATATTCAAAATTTAACTAGCAGTTAAGTTTTAGAAAATTTTAAAATTATTATTAATGTAAAAATGAACGGAAACTAATGAAATGCATTTTTATTGAATTGAAAACGAAGATGAATTTGGTTTTATTATTGTTTCGCGATTATTGCGATCGTTACAGCCATCAATGTTATTGATGGTCGTGAAATGAAACTTCCATTGGATCTAGTAAGAGAGTCCCCACCCATAGATATTCCAGGTGATAATCAAGAAAAAGAAGATTACGTGAAGTCATTGAAATCAATTCTTGAGGTCGTCCATAAAGCAGCTCACAATAATTTACATAAGACGGCAGAAAGGATGAAAATCAGATATGATATTTCAGCGAGACTACAAGAATTTAAAGAAGGGTCATTCGTATGGCTTTTCAATCCAAAGCGCACCGTTGAACGATGTCCAAAGTTACAATGTGATTGGGAGGGTCCATACCGTGTAATACATGTTTTAACTGATGTTACTTTTCGAATCCAGTAAACGCAAAGATTGTTGTCCACATTGATCGTCTGGCAGCCTACCAAGGTAACAAACTATCTGCATGGGCGGAATCGTCTGTCCAACCTAATGAATCTACACGCAACGATGTTCAGATGATCAACGCAAAATAAATTTTAACTTAGAACATTTAACAAATCATTTTTTTACATAAAAGTTACAACTTCAATATAAGATGTCATCATTTTTACAACTTCATTAAAATGATCTTTATCATCAACATTTTGTAAATTGGATCGGGACGATCCAATCTTAAGAAGGAGACAGTATTACGATTTTTGATCCTAAAATGAAAATAAAGTTAAAATCTGAATTAAATTAAAAGAAGAAATACAATTTATATACAACCCAAGTTGTTGTGACATTTATGGATGTCATAAAAAATAAATGTCAAACGGATGAGTTATTTTAAACTTTAACAAAATAAAGCACAAAATAAAGCACTCTTCTTTACCGACCATAAATAAAGGTTGACGCTGCATTGAGGGGAAACAAAAGCCAGGCTTAGTGAAACAACAACATTGAAAGAAGCAACGAGAAAATAAAATTGGCTGTATATAAGGCAGACAAAAACATCAAAAAAGGCAGAAGGAATTTGAACCAAATAAGGCTTCTCTTCATTGAAATTGGGAGCCTGCAATTTCGCCACAAATAATTTTATTGAACATTGCTTTGTTTAAAATAAATGGAATAATAAATCATTAATAGAATTTTATTGTTTATTATTTTTCTTAAAATCAATAATAGTAGATTATCCAGGAATTCCGCAACAATATCAAGACAAAAAATGCAAAATAGAAAAAATAGTATAAAAAACTCGTTTTATAAGACGTTTTATCGCACTTATCCTTTAAAAAACTCCCTGCTGCGCGGGTCGTTTCTAAACAAATTGCGTGCGATAAAATCGTCGATTATGAAACTAGTTTCTTAATATACTGTAATAAACTTCGTCCAGAATGGGTTAATTTAATTTACTCATTCATAAAGATGAATTAAAAGTTAACTCCTTTTAACTAATGCAAATTAATGTAAATTAAATTTGTTATACAAATGTTTACATTAATGAATTAAAAAGAGGTGTGGCCTATTGATTTCTAGAAACTACAGTGAGATTCGGTTTATTTGCTTTTGAATATAAATAAGCAAACAAAATATCAGATAGTCAGTTTTAATTTTGCAATTAAAAGTGTTTTACAAATATTCGCAAGTATAAGGAATAACCGGTGGTACTTGAGCCTGGGTACTAATAGTAAAAGAATTTGAACTTAGTGGAATAGTAAATACAGATTTTACGATTCCGAATATTATTGATTCAAATTGTGGAAAAGCGGTGAAGTTTATCGTACATAAATTGGAGACCCTGGAATTTATTGTAATTAAAATCGGAAGTTGCTGTAACTGGTTGATAAATAAAGTTTGAGATTTTGTTAACTAAAGATCAGTCTTTTTACTGTCGTATTTGCTCAATAATCGAAAAGAACCAACGAAGAGTCGTTACAATACTATTTTTAAATCATTTCAATCTATCTATATTTCTTAAATTAAATCTATCTATCATTTTTTAACGTTTCAAATTGCGTTGTGGATATCGTGCTCGACTGATGTTCGTAGTGAGGTAGTGAGTTCAATTCCGGGTGTGGTAAATATTTTTTTTTAATTTTTATAAAATAGCATTAAAATTATTTGTTTTTTATTCATGAATTCATAAAAATAATAAAAATTTTTTTATACGAATTTTAAAAAATTGATTTGAAACGCAACTTTTTCAAAGTTCTATTGGTACTGTGTTTTGCAATTTGCATTCGAATCTTCATGCTAAATAAATATTAAATATATATAAAATTGAAAGTATGTCTGTTTGTCCTTTATGCATTAATACAGTAATCATTATGAACATTTGGGAAGTTGTTGTGTACACTTAATTTGCTTTTTATTTAACTATCGTTTTAAACGGTAGTTTACATTGATCAATGTTTGTTGAACATAATTTTTATGAAATTAAAATTAACGTAAGAAAGATAGTATAACCTGAAATTATTACATTTGTATATGAAAATTATATGTGTTGGAATTTAACATGATGTAAAAATGTTATCATCTTCACCAAATATGTTGTCAATTTGGAATTGTATATAATATATATTTTTAAAATTAAGTGAAGACTTAATACTTGTAACTTGATAACATCGATTATATCGATTTTAAGCTCACAATTAGGAGACTGAAATTGCATAAATCCTATACAAAGAAGCATAGCTTATGTATGATTAAACATGCCATCCATGTCATCCAATCATGATAAATAAAATAATGATTTAGACATGCACTGTTTTCTCATACGCATCAAATTTGCATTCGCGTAAATTTTCGTAGTCATTTTTTTTTCATTCTGTCCTGTACACATGGTCTTATACTCAATCCATGGTCATCATTTACTATAGTTTCCGCCACAAAAATTTGTTATCAGAAAAATGGTTGTGTAATATTTCTCCAATGTAATTTCCTATGCTTAATTTATAATCATTAATCGCTGTAAAATTGTCCGAAAACGGTTGTGTATTATCATTAATCCGTAAACGCGCTATTTACGTATATAATCCGTTCCATTGTTTTCATTTTTTTTTAAATCTTTTCCAATTTCTATTACAAACTAGCAGTTATACTCCTTAATGGGTATAATAACTAACGATAAAACGAAAATACAAGAAACTTCCTTATCGATTCGTTATTAACTGCATATAAATAGTAGTTGACAGCTAGCCTCGCCCTCTTATTTTGTTTATTCTATTGTGACTCTTAGTCTCACATTTCCATTCTTATTGGATTATTTTTGACGTCTATTTGTCGCGGTCAATAATTAGTGCTGTGATATTGAATGGATTATTGTTTTTCTTATTTATTTTATTTTTAATGTGTGATAAAATTAAAATTAAGCATATTCGAGTAAAGAAAGTTCAAGTTAATTTGTTGTTAGTTGTAAATAAATTAATTAAATAGATAATATGTGTCTAAATCTAGAGTAAAATTGTGTGGTATTATTATCTGAAACAAAAAGGAAATCCATGATTTTGTAGTAGCCACATCGTCATTGTTACAGTCTCTTTTCCAGAGATACATGTTAAGCGTAACATTAAATATGCTAAAAGGAAGATTAATATACTGTTATTACTATTGTGAATGATTATAAATATGCGAGATCAATTTCCTCGACATAATTTACACGTATTATCACTGTGATGGAAACCATATTGTGAAGGTTATTTTCATTATCAACTCTCATCTTTTTTGCTATTAGTGATGTTGTTATCAGAAACGAATTATTAGACTCAATATAAATCTACGCGTTCTTACGATTGTAAAATAGTTGTTGGATGATCATTACTGTTAATCATCATAGTTATATTTATGAATGCTGTTATTACTTTTGATGCTGAAGCCAGAACTAAGTTAATTTTACTTAGAATTGAAAACATTTGATTGGTTGAAAGTTGTGGATATTTAAGTTCCATCATCGTGATCCATCGATGATATACGTTTCTCTGAAGTTCTACAATTCTTAAAACGATGACCGGCTAAGGCAGAGCAGGATCGAAGGAGTGGGGTCCACCACCACATGGGGTGAGTTATATTTGGTTTTTATTTTTAATATGCATGAATGAGTATGGTTGTGTATGTATGTGTATGAGTGTGTGTACATGAATATATGCATGTGGATAAGTATGAGCATGAGTCAGAGGCGAATGTGCTAGATTAAATAAGTTTCTTTAAACGCATCAACGTTGTTTACGGTTATCATAGGTCGTAAAGACTACCTTCATTTTGATTTATTTCAGAAGTCAAACCTGTTTATATTCGAATATTTCCATCAAATCAAACCATGACCTACCGTTATTTGTAGATTCTGGTATTATAATTTAATTAAATTTAAAAAAAAAGGTGGTTAATAATAAGCGATGTTGAGATGGTCGACTTTGCGTAAATAATTGATGGATGGTAATGTATTACAAACTCATCTATTAAAGAATCTTCTATTAAATCTAATATCATGTTTTGTCGCGTACTATATTGTTTATTTGTGCAGGATTTCTTAGTCGTTCCCAAAGGCTACCGCTGGTCAGGGGCAATAAACAAATCTCGCTAGGTACGCGACCTGCTACGCCACTTCGTTGAGTTTCAACGAGGCAGCGATTCATTACACAATAGCAATGCAATCTCACTAGCCAAAGTGATATCTTAAGGGTGCCGGTAGATGAAATATTTTCAATCAACGATACCATCCCTTATTATGGAATATTCTTTGACGATACACCATTTTTTTAAAATAAAATGTGTTTGATAGTAGAAATTACAAGGTGAGTCATAACAACACATGAAAAATTTTTAAGAATAAGGTCCCACAACAACATGTTTTCTAAGCGTATATAATAGTTGCTTGGAATAGTGATAGATGTGAAACTCAGAATAATTTTAATGATTTTAAGTTAAACATTCTGAGATTTTAATTTGCGATGCTACTAATTAGATGCTAATAATTGGAAGATATAAAAAAAACACAGCTATTTCAACGATTTAAGTTTTCACTTTGGTCGGCAGTCCTTAACACTGCCTTCTTAATTTTTGTATTTGTATCACAATTTTTTTTGATTTAAAGTTAGTGAAATTCACAACCAATCAAAATTAGTTAATTTATTTTTAAATCTAAAAAACTAATTCACCACTTATAGACTAAGAGCCCGCGACGGCCAGACCTTCGTTATTTTATAAAAGCTGAAAGTTTCTCTGCGCATACTCCCTACTCAGGTAGGAACGATAAGCGACATATGAAGTTTGGATCATAGTGGCTTTGGCAGGGAACAGGTTCCAAAGGGGCCTCCAAAGTTTCGTGAAAGTATAAAAGCCAATTTTTTTATATATTCTTCGGGATAGTATTAGAAGTCATGTCACCCATTGCCAGACACTTACTATCGTGGAAACCCCCTGCCAGACACCCTTAAAGTTTAAAGTTTAAGGGTGTCTGGCAGGGGGTTTCCACGATGGTAAGTGTCTGGCAATGGGTGACGTGACTTCTAAAACTATCCCGAAGAATATATAAAAAAATAAGCTTTATACTTTCACGAAACTTTGGAGGCCCCTTTGGAACCTGCTCCTAGCCTAGCCAAAGCCACTATGATCCAAACTTCATATGTCGCTTATCGTTCCTACCCGAGTAGGAGGTATGCGCCGAGAAACTTTCAGCTTTTATAAAATAACGAAGGTCTGGCCGTCGCGGGCTCTCAGTCTATTATATATACTTGAAAAAACATGAACGTTTGATCGCAAGCAAAAGTCAAAAAAAAAAATTTTATATATTTTTCTATTTTGTACTTCAACAAAAACGTAATTTTTCAAAGGACTAGATTTTCGATTTTAAAAAGAATAAATTAATTAATTATAGGATTGGCCGCGTAACGCCAAAAAGTGGAACGAAATTGAGTTTGTATCAGTTGTTCAGTCGGTTGGTGCCACAAGTATATATATGATCGTTTATTTTTTGGCAGATTAGTTTTGATGATTAATTACTAAATTGTAAATAGATTAATCTCTACAAATACATGCATAATTGAATAAAACATTAAAACAACTAGTTTATTTTTATTTTTAAAACGAAGGAAAGTATCAAATTTAAAACAAAAATTTAGGGTGTGAGTATTTGAAATAAAATATGTATTTCAATTTAGGAGTAACTATGACATTTTTTATTGTCCCTCCTGTATTTAGGAATTTTATTTTTTTTTTTTAAATGGGTCTCGAGACTGAACTAATTTGTTAGCTAGTTTGAGTAGCACTGTGACCTTCAGATCTATTGTACTTAACCCTGATGTTGTTATAGTGCAGATGACGTCGATGCCTCCGCAAAATGTGCAATGTGGTCGAATCCGAGCTCCTTAACATAGGTAGAGGAAGTTCTAGTCTCCCTTGACCGAGTTTAATGTATCTGCGCCATGCGAGTTCAGAGCAGTTACAGATAATGTGCACCATGGTCTCTACCTCCGAGTTGCAGAATCTGCATCTGTCGGAGGCAACAAGGCCTATTTTGTTAAGGTGGTGATTTATCCGACCGTGTCTCGTCACGCACCATGTTAATATCTTCAGACTATCTCTCAAGATCGATTTTTTGACGGGGGAGACGGGGAAGTGGCCTGAAAACTGTTTTGAGTGCAGCAGACCCTCCTGCATACACCTTAGTTGTTTATTTTGTTCCTGTTCCCAGCTTTGGATAGCGCGTTTGAGCGAGCTCTTGGTTAATCCAAAGCACGGTTCTGGATCAATGAACTTTGTAGTGGCGCCCTTCTTAGCTAGCGAGTCTGCTACTGCATTGCTGTATACTCCTTTGTGACCAGGTGCCCACACAAGTGTAACGCGGTTATTTTCTGCAATTTTTTGAAAATTCTGGTAGCATTCCCATACTAGCTTTGAGTTGAAGCGCGTCGACTTCAGAGCCAATAGCGTCGCCTGACTATCAGAAACAATGTACTCTCTAAACTTGAATTAGTGGAATTTTCACTGGTTAAATTATTTAAAATAAAATAAAATATTTAATATTACGAATTTATTTATTTCACTGATTAGAACAGTAAATATTCACTGATTCCAAGTGGTATACTTGAAACTGTGTTAAACAGTGTATATGTACTGTGAATCAGTGAAAATCCACTATTTCATTTTTAGAGAGTATATATCTGTGTTGCTGTATCCTCTTTCGGCACACGTAGTTGCACAGTAGTTAATGGCAAAGATTTCAGCTTGAAGTACCGTAGCAGAGACACCGAGTGCTAACGTCCGTTTGGCTCTGGGACCAAACGCCCCTGTACCAGTACCTTCATTAGTTTGGGATCCATCCGTATACCAGATGCTGGCATTAGGTGGTAGTGTTTGTAAGTAGCTCTCGATTCCTTCACTGGCCCCTATATTGACAGTAAATAGTCTATCTAGATCAGTGATATTATGCATACAGTCCGAAATGTAGTAGGTCTCCACTTCGCTCTGCAGTTCCACAAGGATCGCCTGATGACCGGTTAGGTTACCAGGTTTGAGTGTTTCAACCAGCTGTAGTCTGTGAGGACTAAATGCTGCTGCAGATTTGATGTATAGGTGCAATGGAGGAAGTAGGAGAAGTATCTCCATTGCAGATGTTGGTGTGGTTCTGAAAGCACCTGTGGCACAAAGGCACACAAGTTTCTGTATTTTTGTGAGCACTGTCTGAGCAGATATTTGGTTTAGTTTTGGCCACCAGACCAAAGCTGCGTAAGACAGAATGGGTTTTATTATACTTTGATGTAACCAAAGTATCATTTTGGGGCTTAATCCCCAGTTTTTTCCAAATAAGTTTCTGCACGCGAAGAAAACCTTATTTGCTTTGTCCGAGATATGTTTTAGGTGTGAGTTCCAGGTGAGCTTGCTGTCGAGGATCACACTCAAATACTTAATCTCTTTGACCACTTGTATCCGTTCGCCGTTAAACTCAGGAGGATTGAAATTAAAACTCCTTCTGTTAGTAAAGACTACGGTACTAGTTTTTTGTGTATTGACAGACAGCCCAACTTCGTTGCACCAATTCATCACGAGGTCGAGGGCTGCCTGGGTTCGTTCACTGACAGTAGAGTCATATTTCCCCCCTCACCATGACTGCTATATCGTCAGCGTAGCCTACAGTGTTAAAGCCGGAACTTTTCAACCTATTTAGGATATCATCAACGGCTATCAGCCAGAGCAACGGAGAGAGTACCCCTTCCTGGGGACATCCTCTAGAGGCCCTGACCATTATCGATGTATCACCCAGTGTAGTTGTAATTTTCCGACTCTGTAGCATGTTAATGATCCACGCCAAAACGTGCGTGTTTAGATTTTTCTTTGTGGCCATTTCAGTAATAGCGTCGAAATGCACATTATCAAAGGCCCCTTTAATGTCCATAAATGTGCCTGCAAGTTCCTCCTTGTACATCAGTGTGCTCTCAATATCTTTCACGACTTTATGCAATGCCGTTTCCGTGGATTTCCCAATTTGGTATGCATGTTGGCAAGAGTTGAGAGGGTTTTGTTTAAGACATACATTCCGAATGTAGTAGTCCATCACCTTTTCCATCGTTTTCAGAAAAGATGTAAGACTTATTGGCCTGTATGATTTGGTTTCATTTGATTTCTTTCCTGGCTTGGGTATGAATACTACTCTAGCTTCTCTCCATATCTGAGGAATGTACACAAAACTAAAACTTGCTATAAACAAATGCTCGAGGTATGGGAGAATGGTAGCTAAACCTTTTTGCAGGAAGATCGGGAATATTCCGTCACCTCCTGGGGATTTGAACGGTCCGAACGAATTGATTGCTCAAATCGTTCTGTTGGGGGAAAATTTTTTTTTTGGCCAGTTGGTCTGAAGCCTTCCTAGTTTCAGGTTCCAGCGAACCATAGCTTGGTATATTTCCCTCTGCCGAGCTCACGCATGTAGAACCCGGGAAGTGGGTCTGTAATAATATCTCTAGAGTTTCACTGCAGCTGGTAGTGTAGGTACCTTCCAGCCTGCAGATTGAACCTAGAGGATTTGTGTGATCAGACGCAAGCAGTTTTTGGAGTCGAGCTGCAGCCGGTAGACTGTCAATCGTTCCGCAGAGTTCTCTCCAACTATCCCTTTTTGATTGTCTGAGTTCTTTGTTGTAGTTGGTAAGAGCCGATTGGTACTCCGTCCAGGTGTTAGTTCTTTTTGCTTTGTTGAAGAGCTTCCGAATTTTATTCCTCATCCTCTCCAAGTTGCCATTCCACCAAGGCACATCTGTGGTCCTTTTAGACTTGGCAATTGGAGAATTGCGGTGGCAAGCTTCGGTGATAACATCTTGCAGGTGGTTTGCCGCCAATTCGAGCTCCATTGTGGAGTTGATCCTGCCACAATCACCTACATTATCCCGAAGATGTACTTTAAAAAGGTCCTAATCGGTCTTCCTGGGATTCCTAAAATGGGGAGTACTCCCCATTTGGTGTTCTATGTTGAAGCATATGTATGCGTGATCCGACATAGAAGCTACGTCCGAGACATACCAGTTACTGATAAAATTCTCGGTGCTGTTATTGCTCAGAGTTAGGTCTAGGACCTCGTTTCTGATTGCGTTTCTAAAGGTGGGTTTGCTGCCTTTGTTAGCAATAAAATGTTATTTGTATATAAGTATTGGAGCAGAGACTCACCTTTTGTGTTGATGTTAGTACTACCCCACACGGTGTGATGAGCATTGGCATCGCACGCAATTATTAGGTTGTAGTGTTTGTCTTTGCAATGCCGGATTAGCTTGCTTACCTTATCAGGTGGTGTTACCTCCTCATCTCCTGGAAAGTACGCAGATGCTAGGATGAATTAGCGAACTCCGCTGTTGGGAAGAGGGATTTCAATCTGCACAGCTGTTAGATCTCTGCAAATGAATTCCGTTAAGGGAAATACTTTCAAGCGTTTGTTGAAGAGTACCGCAGTTCTGGGTCTCTCCTGGCCTGAGAAGTATATCAGTTGTATGTTTTTGTTGGTCGACAGACCTTTTATTTTTTTGCTGTCTGCTCATGGTTCCTGGATGAACACAATATCGTGAGCATCCTGTTGGATAAAGCGGTTCAAATTAGCTGCGGCCATTGCTGACCGATGCAGGTTAATTTGAACGCAACTTACTTTAGGCATTTTTTTTCTTCTTCTTCTCTTCTCTCTTTTTTTTTTCCTTCTTTCTCCAGACGACTATGGTGATCCAGCGGAGGACTTCGGTTGGCCATGCTTTTTGCGTGGCGCTGCCTTAGTTCCCTTGGACGCAACAGTTCGCTCGTTCTGGGTTAGGTTGGTGATTTTATGACGATGTTTTTTTACTCGGCTTGAGGATGATTTGGCTATCAATGTTTGCAGGTTAGCAGACACCGAGCTAGAAGCTCTCCTTACAGAGGTAGATGTGGATGGTCCTTCCATTGCAATTGAGATCCGCGTAGCAGTGCTGCCAGTTGCTGACGCTTTCTCAGTAGAACATGGCAGCACTTCTTTCGGTATCGCAGTATTAGGTTGGTTTAATTTTCTGAACTTTGCGATTCTTGCGTGAATCGCACCGAACATCCAGTTTAACCTGTATTTACAACTTTTGAGATGTTTCTCGGATGTTGGGTCAGGAATGAACACCAATATCGCGAGATCCCTCTCAACAGTGTGTTTCAGGATGGTTCATGATCTCGGCTTAATATCCGGATTTTTGGGCACCGAGTCGCCTTAGAATCTTCTCGGTTGATTCTTTAGCATAATCTGGAAGGTATGCTATGTGCCTAGGAGGTCGAGGTAACTCGTCTTTTTTTAGGGTGCGTACCTGTACCTTCCTGACTGTTATCCGCGGTACCACGTTTGCAACCCACTGCGCTGATGCAATATCGGCACAGTTGAGAAGTAGCCACCCATTTTTCTGGTAGCAGCCTTCGAAGTGAGGTTTAATAACCTTAAATTCTTGTTCTAGTACCAAATCCATGAGTTGTGTTTTTAACTCGTTGAGTTGCTCAGAACTCAGGAGGGTGGCTGGAAAGTCTTCCGCAGCAATATAGACTTTGATGCGCTTGGTGACGTCGCAGAATGTTGGAGGTACAATTGTATTCGCAACATTGCTTGCTGTGTCACCTAGCTCATGCTTAGGTCAGTTGCTGGCAGATGACTTGTGCCGTTTAACAGCAGAGGTAGCTGACTGTGGAGAGTCTTGCGATGTCACGGATCGGACCCTCTTGCTGCTCCTGGTACCTGTGTCTTTCCTTCTATCTATAACTTTCAGAGCTAGCTCTTTAGGTATGCCCCCTTTGACCAGTGTAGCCAGGTCAAATGATTTGGAAAGGGTACAGACTTGTATGGCTTCTTCTACAGAGAGGCCTTTCTTTATTAGTGCTTTCCTGCGCTTTCTGTTTGTGGCAAGAATGTATTTGGGCTGATTGTCGGATTGAGAGACATCCGGTTTCGAGTCACTTAATTCAATTGTGTTGGACACGTGGATATTAGCTACCTTTCGGTGTATATCCGACGTGATGATGGCTGCTAACATGTCAGAGTTACTGTCGGATTCTGAGTCACATGCAGTCCCGGTTGCGGATTCCAGAGCGGAATCAGAATCGTTAGCGCACTGATGATCTTCTTCTTCCAACAGGTGAGACGTGCCAGAGCCCTCTTTTATGGTTGGCTCACGATATTCCATTTCTGACATGACCTTAGAGCTTGGTGAGATAGGTTTACTATCGTCGACCTTAGTAATTATGTTTGTGCTGCCGGAATGAAGATGTGCTGATAAGTCAGGCACGATCTTCGAGTCCGGCGAACACGTGTTTGCATTTGTTGGTTACCGTTGTAGCTCCTAAGATCACTGAATCTACGGAGCCCCATCACTACGTCAAAGTGCCAAGTCCAATCGATGAGGTAGGAATGTTATACTTTTCTATGTTACTAATTCTGAAAGAGCGGAGTAAAGAGGTGATATAAGGAGCTTTGACTTACTAATATCGATAGTTTATTTAGTTATACATCTGAAAGCGTTAAATACCGATTTTATAAAATAAATATTAATATTAAAATATTAAAAAAATATTAAAAAGAAAATCAAAAATTGATTTTTGTCTTGATCATTGTCTAACATATTTGTATTTTTTATAGTGTCATCCAAATAAATTCACGAACAAATGTTGTATGCTACCATTAAACAGAAAAAATATAGTGGAAAAATCACCTGTTGTATAATGAACCTCGCAAACTTTTGTCCAATGTTCCCCAATGTACCCATCAAATCTTTCTCATATTCATTTCTCATTTATCAACGTTGCTTGGAAATCAATTTAAACACTAAAAAAAATTGAAGTTGGTATGGCAAGTCTCAATAAGGTTGATAACCAGGATAAGAAGTTATTGAAAGTTCAAACTCACAGGTGTTCTAGAGTATGAAGAGTTGACAAAATGAAGGGTTGAAAAATAAATAAATCGGTTTTCGTTTGGTTAACAGGGCTACGATGTGAGGCCTTTGAGAAAATACATTTTTATATCGAGTCAAGTAGGGTATCATATGAAAGGGCTTCACTTCAGTATTTTTTAAAAAATGTATTTTGGAATTTTACACCCCACCATTTTTTGTGTAATTTTAAATAATGGCGTTTTCAGAATGTTTTCTTACCTCAGCTCCGAGCCTAAGTAATCAAAAATCTTAAAAAGTATTTTGAATGATACAAAAATTAGTAAGTTTTTAAAGAAAACGTTTTTGAATTATTCTCAAAAAAAATGCAACAAAAAGTTTGCAACAAAAGGACACCTGGTCTACATCATGCGGCATGCCCTCACATGCGGGACACTTGTCAATAGTTTTAGGATCAGTTCTACACATGTGGTTGTTTCGGATGCGAGACCAGCCGAATCTTAGTTGAGCTAGGTTGCATCTTGTAGTGAAGAGCTGCTTCGTTGACGAATCAACGAAGTGGCATAGCAGATCGCGCACCTGGATGAGATTTATTTAGCCCCAAGCTAGCTTCAGCCTATGGGGTCGAGATAGAAATCCTGCTGTTCCATTTCAAATAACTGTATAGTACGCGTATCAAATTATATGATCGGATAAAAAGGAAAAGGCAAATGAAACAGATAGACTCTGGCGACCCCCATATGCGAAAGAGCCGCTATCACCACGTCCAACCCCACATTCACTCAAACATTCATACACTCTCGCACCTCACACGCTCACACATTCACACGCTCTCGCACTTCATCCACACAGACCTACACACCACCCATACCCCCCATACACTCACGCTTGCTTACACACTCGCCATCGTACACACCCTCATACACTCACGCACGCTCTCATACATACCTCAGTACCCAGGTAGATCGAAACAATACAGCCCTAAATCGACTGTAATGACGATTTTCCAAAAAGTCATCATAGCATTGGGTACCATATTAATAGCTAAATATTGATTGTATGAACACACCCTGTCACATGTAAATTAATTGATATGAATCATATTTTGTTTAATAAATAATAAATAACAATAAATTATGTCAACCGGACTAAATTATTAAAACAATGTGGCTGGAGCATGTTGTGACTCTAGTTGACCATTTTCATCATCAATCGTTACTAGGTTCATTCAAATCCATTGAATTGACTCAATAAGTTTTGTCCCCATTAACGTTGATCTTTTCCACTAAGTCCTGCAGAACGTTACGATCACGTATGGAACACTGAAGTCCTTCATTCGTACTCGGTTCCTGATTTCCAAACTGATCATAGGGATACGCTACGATGCGTAAACCTTTATAACCTCCACACAAATCTTAAAGTTCATTTTACTGCTGGTCGTGATCCGCAGCATATCCACATTTAGAGGTAACACCAACATTAATCATACCATGTCCACGATATTTTTCCAAGCTAACGGCCACACCTTCAATATCATTGCATGAAATTCAAAACCAAATTTAACTGTTGTCGGATCACCTAGGTTTGATGCAGCTGCCTTTACGCTTATGATTTTATATAGTTACTGAAAGAATTATTAATTTTGACTTGATTTTATTGGTAAAACTCTTAACCTATAATAATTTCCCCTTTGTTTTTTTTTAAATTAATGTAGAAATTTTGTTATTAGGCCTGTAAGCGTTTTTGTAAATTATTATCAGCTATCAAAACTTATTACCCAGAAACACAACCATTTGGATTCTTCAAATTAATATGTGAGAGAATTTTCGGTAACTATATATTTGAGCTATAAGATCCATTTATAACGCAGCACAAATAACCAACACGGCATCGTTAAATAATAATCCAATTCAGCCCACTATTCCCCAATCCACATGCTCACGCCTCACTTGCACACACACCTACACATACGCACGCATATATCCCTAAACGTAAATAAAAATATAAATAATAAGTCACCCCATGGTCGGTCCAGTTCCCACTCAATCTCCTTTGAGATCAGCAGATCATCTCCTGCATTTTGCGTTCATCGTTACACATTGTGAATGGAACGACGTTCCTCTATATTGTAATCTCCTACCAGACTTCGTTTTCAATACAGGATTTACTGTATCTCCAAATTTCAAATTTTTCTGTAGACTTTTTAATACCAGCACGATACCAGTGTCTCCAACCCAATTGCAATCCAGAAAAACCACGATATTATACTGACCGTAAGATCAGAGTGATAACCTCACACATGGGCTTACTTTTTTTTTTATTATATTTTTTCTGAGCATCACGAAAGATGTATTATTTTAGCTCTCAAAAAAAAAAGAATTTCATGCACTAGGTTGTAGTAAGCAATACACTTTGATTTAGTTTTGCTAGAAGTGATTCTTTACTGTTCACACCCAAAAAAATGAAACCACATCGACTAAGCGTCAATGGCGGATCGATTTCACAAAAATAAAATAATAACCTTGGCTGCTTTTTATTCATCCTTGTTCTTATTTTTATTTTTCAACAAAAAACAACATTTTGATTGTGTAAAATTTTACTTAAATTGGTTATGGATATCAGTTATAATCTATGGCGGATGGCCTCTTTACGAAATTCTCAAAATTGATAATTTTAATTGATAACGCATGCAGAATAGAATATCTATATCTCGTGAGTTTAATATAAATATAGCATGAAATATTTGAGTTATTATTTTTAATCACAAAGAACACTGCATATTGATTTAATTGTTATATTAATTTAAACTAACAAACTATACAATAGATTTTATGACTAATTACACTACAACATAAATATATATTTTTTTTCTATTTTTAACGTTATGTATCACAGTCAAGAACATTAAAAAAAAATTGAACTCATTAATTTGTTTATTTCTTTTAAATAATTGTTTATTGGTTATTCTCTTGATGAAAAAAACTTGATGTGTAAATGTCAAAAATATCAACAGCTGTTCGATTATCAGACAAAAAGTCGACTAAGGACCACTTCATGTCTACAACCACGTATTTATAGTTAGAGTCACACCGTTTTTATATAACAATATAATCGATAAACACGATAAGCCTGTTTATTGGTTATTCTCTTACGTTAAATATGTGTACCCACTAAAAGAGTCTTCACTATTAACCTGTACTAAAATTGGAAGGGAATTATAACAGAAATATCTATTACGAAACGATTGCAGGAAACTACATTTTATAAAATGAAACAAAAGCAACTCAAAAAAAATCATGACACTAAGTTGAATGAGACGTAATCCATTGATTGATTCCTCTTATCTTTTGGGAAATAGAGCGAATCCAACTTAGGGACCTTTCGTTTTGTTTTCGTTGTATTGTACCCACTAAAGAATTCTTACAACCACCGGGTATTACAATAGGAAACTACATAAAAAAACTATTGAACAATAATGATTGTAAGATTTATATATGAACATAGCGCGACTACGCATCAATGATATTGTACAACCGTTTTATGATAGTTTTATAGCGATTAATGATTACAAATTGAATAGACGAAATTACATTGGGAAATAGCACACAACTGTTTTAGGATAATTTTTAAAACGGAAACCATTGTAGATGATGATTATAGATTGAGTATAAAAAACGACGTTCAAAGGAAAAACGAAAACAACTATGAAAACTTCCGTCAATGCAAATTCAATGCATGTGGGAAAACGGTTCGACTCTCAATCACGAAGTCTGAATCACACTTCATAACAATCTGGTGCTATGGGGCAATTGAACCTCTTCGGCAGCGACTTTTGGTTGCTTTTTATTTAGAACTCTATTTGGGGCGTATAGTTCCTTAGAACGTCCTTAACAGCTTTTGTATGAAGTGTTTTTAATCCTGTTCTATAAGTTGATGGTCTCTCACCTCATGCAGAAAGCATCTTGCTGTCTTCCTTATGTCTCTAGGTGGTTCAATTTCCGATATGGTATCATTACAGGGATGCTGCTCTTTATGACAGGCCAATAGATATTGTTTAGTTAGCATCTCATTATGTTCATGGACTGGAAGTATGTTACATTCCTCGTTCAGGTGATCTTGATGGGACATCATCAAGATCACCTGCACTCTCAATTCGATAAATGTAATTCCTAAATCACTCATTGATTTGATCACTGATTAGTAAGCAACACACCAGGTTTATTAAGTATTTCACAACTGTCTTTTTTCACAACTACACGCAAACAATGCAGCAAACAATATTCCTATCTAGAATATTCTTCCAATAGCTCAAAAAACTCCAAAGGTTGATTGTAGAAAATTCAAAACTAGTTCTGGTTCTGCAAAACGAATTATTTATATACAATTTTTCTTAATTTCTCAAATAACATAGGTAATTCCATTCTTTACAAAAAAAGCTTCAAAAGTTCTGATGAAATTGGGTCATTCTTTTGGATATATTTTATTTCATGTAGTTTTTGTTTTCTTAATTTGATTATTACTTCACCACAATTTTAAATTGTGTGAAGTAATGCAATCTATCGTTAAAAAAAAAAATCTTACATACCCCAAATTTTATTTTTTCTTTTGTTTTGGACCATCCTCTATCTAAATAGCCAAAAAAAAATTTGGTGTACGTCTGTGTGTGGCTGGGTGGGTGGGTGGGTGGGTGGGTGGGTGGGTGGGTGAGTTTTCTGCATAGGATCTTGATGAAACTTTGGCAAATGATACAAGTTCACTTGAAAATGGAAGATTCATTTCAAATTTGGACAAAATGGCGGGGGGTCTCCCAAACACCTCTAAGTTTAAATCTTGAATAACTTCTGATCCCGGGCTATGATCTTATTGAAACTTAGTATATAAGGTTTTAGTACTGTTTCCAATATTTCTGCATACCAACTTCCGGTTTGTCACTTCCGGTTAAAAAGTTTTTTTTTCAGGTGTTTATCCCTACTGTAGCCTACAATTACCGATTGATTTTCATGAAACGTTGCGAAAAGCTTTTAAATAACATGAGAAAGATTTATTAGATTTTTATGGGGGGTCCACCATACAACAGGTGGTTTTTTCCACAAAGTTTTTATGTTTGTTGGGAGCATAAAACATTCATTCGTGAATGAATTTTGATGACACTTTGGAAAAAGATGCAAACATGTATGACAAAGAACTGATTGGTTTTTGAGCGATAGTGAACAAAGTGGTGGGGGGTCCCTGGAGCACCTGTTTTTTTGAAAGCTCTATAACTTCTGTACCTGATAATCGAATTGGATGAAACTTGGTACATGAGTATGTAGTACGGTTTAAAATAGTTCTGCATCCCAACTTCCGGTTTTTCACTTCCGGTAAAAAAAAATTTTTTGTACTTTTTTGAAGTTTTTTCAGTGTCTTTATGCACACTACAGCCTACAATAATGAAGTGATTATGATGAAACTTATGGAATAGGCTTCCAATTAGTGTGAAAAGATAATTATCTTGTTTTGGGACACATTGATCAAAGTGGTGGGGGGTCTACCATACAAATGCTGACTTTTCACACTTTGTTTTTTAAGTTTGTTGGGAGCATACAGACTTCATTCATTAATTTATTTTAATGACACTTTGGAAAAAGATGGAGACTTAAGTAACAAAGAACTGATTAGTTTTTGGATAATATTGGAATAAGTGGTGGGGGTCCTCCCGAACACCTGTTTAATGTGTCACACTTTTGTCAATGTTTGTTGGGAGCACACAGCATTCGTTCGTAAACGAATTTTGATGACACTTTGTAAAAAGATGCAAACATGTATGGCAAAGAACTGATTAGTTTTTGAGCGATAGTGAACAAAGTGGTGGGGGGTCCCTGGAGCACCTGTTTTTTTGAAAGCTCTATAACTTCTGCACCTGATAAGCGAATTGGATGAAACTTGGTACATGAGTATGTAGTACGGTTTAAAATAGTTCTGCATCCCAACTTCCGGTTTTTCACTTCCGGTAAAAAAAAATTTTTTGTACTTTTTTGAAGTTTTTTCAGTGTCTTTATGCACACTACAGCCTACAATAATGAAGTGATTATGATGAAACTTATGGAATAAGGTTCCAATTAGTGTGAAAAGATAATTATCTTGTTTTGGGACACATTGATCAAAGTGGTGGGGGGTCTACCATACAAATGCTGACTTTTCACACTTTGTTTTTTAAGTTTGTTGGGAGCATACAGACTTCATTCATTAATTTATTTTAATGACACTTTGGAAAAAGATGGAGACTTAAGTAACAAAGAACTGATTAGTTTTGGATAATATTGGAATAAGTGGTGGGGGTCCTCCCGAACACCTGATTAATGTGTCACACTTTTATCAATGTTTGTTGGGAGCACACAGCATTCGTTCGTAGACGAATTTTGATGACACTTTGGAAAAAGATGCAAACATGTATGGCAAAGAACTGATTAGTTTTTGAGCGATAGTGAACAAGGTGGTGGGGGGTCCCTGGAGCACCTGTTTTTTTGAAAGCTCTATAACTTCTGTACCTGATAATCGAATTGGATGAAACTTGGTACATGAGTATGTAGTACGGTTTAAAATAGTTCTGCATCCCAACTTCCGGTTTTTCACTTCCGGTAAAAAAAATTTTTTTGTACTTTTTTGAAGTTTTTTCAGTGTCCTTATGCACACTACAGCCTACAATAATGAAGTGATTATGATGAAACTTATGGAATAGGCTTCCAATTAGTGTGAAAAGATAATTATCATCTTTTGGGACACATTGATCAAAGTGGCGGGGGATCTACCATACAACTGCTGACTTTTCACACTTGGTTTTTAAAGTTTGTTGGGAGCATACAGACTTCATTCATTAATCAATTCTAATGACACTTTAGAAAAAGATGGAAACTTAAATGACAAGGAACTGATTAGTTTTTGGACAATATTGGGATAAGTGGTACGGGGTCTCCCGAACACCTATTTACTGTGTCATCATTTTTTCAATGTTTGTTGGGAGCACACAGCATTCGTTCGTGAACCAATTTTGATTACACTTTTTTTTTTTTTTTTTTTTTTTTTTTCTTTATTGATTCATGTAACAATTACAATTTTCAGTTACAATAACTCAAATGAGTTGTCCTGTAACGTTAAGCTTACAATTATAATTTTAATATTTACATGGCCTAATATAAATTTAATACAATTAACAATGTTTATACTAACTCAAAAAATTCAATATAAATAGAGGTATAATTAATTAATTTACATAGAGGTATAATTAAACAATTAATAATTAATTAACAAAAAATGCTAAATTTTTTTATAATTTTCTGTATAGTTTAAGATTTAATAAAAGTTGAAATTATCTCTCACATATCCTCACTTTGCAAAAAGATGCAAATATGTATGGCAAGGAACTGATTAGTTTTTGAGCGATAGTGAACAAAGTGGTAGGGGGTCCTCCAACCACCTGTTATTTTGGAAGCTCAATAACTTCTGTACCTGATAATCGAGTTGGATGAAATTTGGTACATACGCATTTAGTACGGTTTACAACAGTTCTGCATCCCAACTTCCGCTTTGTCACTTCCGATAAAAGTTTTGTTTACTTTTTCTCGTACAACAGAATTTATGTTTGTTGGGATACTACTGCCTGCTTTAATATTTTTATTATTAGAACTACGAAGTCCATAATATTGGTTAGCTTTTAATTAAAGTATTTTATGGATATTAGCTCATTATATATCCAGAACACTATGTTTCCAGAGCTGTGGTGAAGTCAGCCTATGCATCAGCGTCGCAATATTTTTTTCTAATTCCCTTTTTTCTTGGAAACAATGTTACGTTGATTTAAGTTTGTAAATGTTAAACAGGGAAAATTGAGGTTGAATATAACTTTGTATTGTATTTCATTGCGGTTAAGTAGAATCGTAGCAATATGATTAGGTAGAATATTTTGATTAAAATTAGATTTTTTTTTCAAAAGTTTTTCAATTAAATGTAACATAAGCAGTGTTTATTCTAAATAAAACTATTCAAATTCGTCCACCTCTATAATTTGGACTAACACGCCCCTGATAATCACAAATAAATGACTTTACTATTATCATAAAATTAATCCTCTCATAGAATCCAACTGAACTGATAATTAATAATTGAAACAGTCATAACTCAGTTAGTTATTTTGTTCCAATTAATACTTCAATTTTATTATTCATTTGAGTGGTAATTATAATAAATAATTTCGGTGTCAAATCTGTTGTATCATAAAAAAATTAATTAAACTTTTGATTGAGTTATGATAACCAATTAAAATTTTATTTAAATGAAATATTATTTTTGTCTGGTCCACATAATTATGATGATATTAAATTTATGTTGATTTGAATATTATTGACAATACATATTTCATCAATGAAATATAACAATCCCTTTTCAGTTTTAAAATAAATTAAGCAAATTTGTGTTTAAAATTACACTAAGGTTCTTATAACTAGTTTTTATTAACTACTTTAATTCCAATTATTTTTATTCTATCCTCATGTTAACAAAGTAACAGTTTACATTAGAAACCAACAACATTTCAAACTTAATAAAAGTTACCACAGCTTCTTTCAAATAAACTTTAAATTAAATCAAAACACCAAATTATCAACATGACTTGCACAGAAAACCAAAAAAAATGAAATCTTATAAAAATTCTAAAATTTCCTCCTCGCAACTCAAATCAAAATTTATTACTTAAAAAATTTAATACATAATACCATAAAAACTTAAAGCTTATAATATTTCGTTCTTACAAGCTTTCCCTTTTCTAACCCCCAATGGTTTTGAAAAGAAAAATTAAAAAAGTTAAAGGGAATAGATTAAATTAAAAAATGTATTCTAACCTTAAAATACAGTTAAGAGCATTTCCACTGTAAAATTCCTGAAAATTTAGCTTTCTACTATGGTAACTCTTTTGAATTTGAAAAGATTTATGTTCATCTTAAAATCGTTTTATGTATAAGAAAATCCCGAAGGACCATAAATTTTAAAAATATATATTTTTCTGATGAGTTGTGAAGTACGAATAATTAAAATATTTAATGAGTTATTACTTTGTTTTCTGTTGTTAGTTGACTTGCGAGGATTTTGAAAACAGAAACACCACACGTGGGAATTATTTGTGACTGTTCATGCTACTTTAAAATATTAAAGACTGGGCTGCTTATAAGTCTTTTACTTGACTGAGATCTCTTTGACTATGTAAACTGATTCTTTTATTGCCATAAATGGTATGATGAATCTCATTACTTCAAAATATCAATCTGAAACAGAACCTGCACCAGTTTAAGCCAAACGTAAATATATAAATTGATGTTACCTAAGTAAACTTAACACATAACAGATGGCAATATTAACTAATTGAAATTTGACGGTTTTGAAGTTTGAGAGAAATCAAATTGCTGTGAGTAGAACATATACATATGTACAGCGCTTTTTTATATATGATATGCAACGATTAAATCCAAGAACAGCAAGGTTAAGCAAATTTAAATCAAAAGTTAGGCTTCACCATCCCCTAGACATGAACCGAAAATGATTTTTGGTATAAAAACCAACAAAAATTTGAAATTTACAACGATTCTTAGTATTAATTATGAAAGCAATAATGAGAGTTTAAACGATTGCAATCCCGGCCGTGTGTGTGTCTGTCTGTCTGTGGACCAGATATATCAGAAACCATTTAACCTATTAATTCAAAATATGGTACATAGGTTTTTTAAAACAACACATTTTTTCGCGTCCACTTGCGCGTCCACTTTCCGATTCACAGGTCAATTAAGACCCAAGATATGTGGATCAAATCTAAAGACACAATATCTTAGAAGCTACTTGACCTATTGAGCCAAAATTTAATCAAAGGCCAATCTCTCTCTTTTTAGGTAGATTTCATATAAAAATCTACCTATTTCAATGTGCCTCATCTCGGAATTTCGTTAAAAATTTTTGTGCCAAACGACTATATATGATACGCGGAGACGAAAAAGCAAAACAACAAAAATTTACACACACACAAATATATATATATATATATATATATATATATATATATATATATATATATATATATATATATATATATATATATATATATATATATATATATATATATATATATATATATATATATATATATATATATATATATATATATATATATATGAGCAATTTCACGAAGATTCAACATCGTTTTGACTTGACCCCTTTTAATTTTGATTGTTTTTTGTTTATAGATAGTCTTTGATAAATAAAAAATACAAGTTCTCTTAGAATTTTTTTTTTCGACCACGGGTCTTCACAGGGTACCCCTCAATTTTTGCTATTTTGTGATGTGTGTGCATTTTGACGAGCGATTGTATAAAAACTACTGAATCGATTTTCATAAATGATATGTCGTTGAATAGGTATTAGAACAAAGTTTTTAAAATGTACACTGTTAATTTTTTGAAATAATTTTTGACGGTGTAACATAAGAAAAAAACGATGTAATTGAAAAAAAGATGGCATAGCCTTTTTTTTTTTTTTTTTTTAACTATATTGAAGCTTATTTTATATCTAACAACTTGTGAAAGTTTGGGACTAGCGTCATTTTTTGTTTTAGAGAGAAAATTCGTTGTGCATATGACTGTCGGGAATCAGTTTTTTTTGTTCTGAAGGAAAATTATAAAAATGGCGATTTTTAGATTCAGATTTTTTTTTATGTTAAATATCAAATATTTCATTATTAGATGAACTTTTTAAAAAGCAATTTCAGTCAAGTTCAGCAAAATTTTGCGACATTTTGACTCGACCCTTTTTAATTTGGTTTATTTTGGTCTATATTTAAAAAAATTCTACTTGAAGCCGTATTTTTCATTTATCAAAGGCTATCTATAAACTAAAAATAAACCAAATTAAAAAGGGTCGAGTCAAAATGTCGCAAAATTTTGCTGAACTTAACTGAAATTGCTTTTTAAAAAGTTCATTTAATAATAACATATTTGATATTTAACATAAAAAAAAAATCTTAATCTAAAAATCGCCATTTTTATAATTTTCCTTCAGAACAAAAAAAACTGATTCCCGACAGTCATATGCACAACGAATTTTATCTCTAAAACAAAAAATGACGCTAGTCCTAAACTTTCACAAGTTGTTAGATATAAAATAAGCTTCAATTTAGTTTAAAAAAAAAAAAAGGCTGTGCCATCTTTTTTTCAATTACATCGTTTTTTTCTTATGTTACACCGTTAAAAAGTATTTCAAAAAATTAACAGTGTACATTTTTAAAAATTTTGTTCTAATACCTATTCAACGACGTACCATTTATGAAAATCGATTCAGTAGTTTTTCTACAATCGCTCGTCAAAATGCACACACATCACAAAATAGCGAAAATTGAGGGGCACCCTGTGAAGACCCGTGGTCGAAAAAAAGAAATTCTAAGAGAACTTGTATTTTTTATTTATCAAAGACTATCATAAACAAAAAATAATCAAAATTAAAAGGGGTCAAGTAAAAACGATGCTGAATCTTCGTGAAATTGCTCATATATATATATATATATATATATATATATATATATATATATATATATATATATATATATATATATATATATATATATATATATATATATATATATATATATATATATATATATATATATATATATATATATATATATATATATATATATATATATATATATATATATATATATATATATATATATATATATATATATATATATTTATATATATATATATCCTCTGTGGAGTTGCTGGACTTCCATGAGGTGCTTCCCCTGGGTGGCGGATGGGGGAACGCCTGTCAGATATGACTGGTACCGGGGAAATGAAATACCTGGGGTGGACCAAAACCAGTGAAACAACGTGAAACAATGTGTGCGTCTGTAATCCAAGGGGGGAGCGGCACAGAACGACGTCTGTTCTCCATGTCAGGAGCGGTCGAAATAAAGTACAGGAGGAGCCGAAACCGTCTTCTACCGAGATAGTTGACTTGACGGTTGGGTCAGATAAGGACCCGGTGAAGCAAAATATCAAAGTGGATACTTGGATTCGCTAAGGTGACAAAATAACGGAGTTGGTGAATTTCTTAAAACCAAGATCAAATGTGCATCACAACATCAGAAGACTGGTGTTTTCGATAAGCGCTGACTATAACACGGCCAGCTCAGAAATAGAGTCGCGGACGAAGAAACCTAAGCATAGTGATAATAATGAAGATGGTGAAAAAATGGAATCCCTTCTAAAGTGGACATAAATGGCGACCAAAACAAAAAAGCAGTGCCGCTAGCAGAAGCCGTTGAAACACCATTGAAAGCGGCTTTCAAAAGGAAAAGATCAACACCCACCGAAATGGAAAGAAGGGTAAAAAGCAAGCCAGCAATACTACAAGTTCAACCTCAAAACCAGTTGGTTAACGAGGAAGACGACAAAATTGCAGCAGAGGACGAAATACCGTGGCAAGTGAGTAAAAACCGGAAAAAAGGCGTAAAAAAAAGCATCACAAAATACAACGTGGACCTGTATGCAAACCAGATGCTCTTCTGATAAAAAAAACAGGCTCGCTCTCGCATGCAGAGATCCTTAAAAAAGTGAAGGCGAATGAAAATCTGACGGAACTAGGAGAAAATGTTACCCACATACGGCAAACAGCTAAAGGGGACCTATTGCTGGAGCTACAAACAGTAGGAAATGGAGGACCAGCTTCAGTGTTCCAAGAACAAATAGAGAGAGTGCTGGGAGCAGAAGCGGAAGTAAGAACTTTAAGCCAGGAGACTATACTAGAAGTCAAAGATATGGATGAAGTGACCACTGAGGACGAAATACGTGAGGCTTTTGCGAAGAAATTTAATGCTACTAAAGGAGTAGTAGTGAAATCCTTGCGTAAGGCGTATGGAGGGACGCAAACAGCAGTAACAGGACTTCCGAGCAGGATAGCAGATTTAGCGATGACAGAATCTAAAATAAGGATAGGCTGGGTGATCTGCCGCATTCGAAAAAAAGTAGAGCCACCCCGATGCTTCAAATGCCTAGACTATGGTCACATAGCTAGGGGATGCCAGAATGAGGACCGGTCTATGTTATGCAGGAGGTGTGGAAAGATTGGACACAAAGCTAAAGACTGCCGCAATAACCCCAACTGCATGATCTGTGTGGCTGGTAATAAGGAGAATGTAAAGCATGCTGCCGGGAGCAAAACCTGCCCAGCGTTACAGAGGGCTCTTAAACAAATGCGTGCATGAAGGTTATCCAACTTAATCTACATCGGAGCGAGGTCGCACAGGACCTACTAATGCAGAGGGTACGGGAAGAACAAGTGGATATAGCCATCCTAAGCGAGCCATATAGAATAGTGGAAGATAGTAAATGGATAGTGGACAAAACCGGTGGAGCAGCTATATGGGCTTGTGGAGAACGGCCCCTGGAAGAAAAATCTAATAAGTCTGAACTGGGTTTCGTCAGTGCAAAAATGGATGGAGTTTTTGTCTACAGTTGCTATGCTCGGCCAAGTGCATCGATAGAAGAATTCCAAAGTTTCATGCATAAGTTGGTAAACGATGCTCGGGGTAAAAGCCCCATACTTATAGCAGGGGATTTCAATGCGTGGGGTATAGAATGGGGTAGCAGAGAGACCAACATAAGGGGAAGAGTGCTGCTCGAAGCGTTTGCGACACTGAATTTAGTGCTGTTAAGTACCGGAAAAGCTCTCACATTTCGTAGAGGCAGTGCCAGCTCCGTGATCGATCTTACCTTCGTAAGTGGCTCCCTAGCTAGAGGAAAAACAAACTGGACCGTTAGTGAGCATTACACCAATAGTGATCATCAAGCGATACAGTTCGAGATAAACCAAAAGACTCAACAAACCAAAAGAGTCAATAGAAGGTTTACTGGGTGGAGTGCGAAATCATTTGACGACGCTATATTCGAGTTCATGCTTAAATACGGTCATCTAGCTGGATCAGCATCAAACAAGGTCTCGTTGCTGATGAACGGCGTGGCCCAAGCTTGTGAAGCAACCATGCCTAGAAGACTACTCAATAGTAAACGTCCACCAGCTTACTGGTGGAACGAAGAAATTGCGAGGTTACGTAAAGCATGTAATCAAACCAGAAAAGCATACCAACGAGCCCAAAAAAAAGGAGACTCGAGTGCCCTCCAAGAACAGTATCGGAAGGCACGCAGAGAACTAAAAGATGCAATCAAATGCAGTAAACGTCGCGTTGCTACAAGGAGTTGTGTATGGAGGTTGATGAAGACCCATGGGGTGTTCCGTACAGAATTGTTCTTAAAAAACTAAAGAGGATCGATTCATCGGCACCATGAAGCCCAGATTTGCTGCTGAGAATTGTAACAACACTCTTCCCAGAACAACCAAACGCAATTGAAAGCTTTTTGTCGGAAGGAGTTAATGAAAAGGATGTGCCACCAGTAACGCAGCAAGAAGTACTCGCTGCAGTACGTAAAGTGGGAAACAAGAAGGCACCTGGTCCAGATGGTATTCCAAACGTGGCTTTAAAAACAGCCATCCTAACGCAAATTGAAAACTTTACTGAAGTCTACAACGCCTGCTTGAAAGAAGGGGTTTTTCCTGAAAGATGGAAACAGCAGCGTCTTGTTTTATTGCCTAAGGGAAAAGGATTGCCAACAGAGCCATCTTCATACCGCCCAATTTGTATGCTAGATACGGCTGGAAAAATTTTGGAGCGAATAATATGCAAAAGACTAGAGCAAGCTATAGAAGCACATGGAGATCTGGCAAAACATCAATACGGATTCCGAAAAAACCGTTCAACAATTGAAGCTACGAAGTTTGTAATTGATACAGCGAGGAAAGCAATCGCAGGAAAGCAGTGGAAAGGGGGCGCTAAGAAGTACTGTGCCATTGTTACATTGGATATTAAAAACGCGTTTAACTCAGCCCGATGGACTCTTATAATGGAAGAACTTCACAAAATTGGAGCACCTGGCTATTTAACGAGAATTCTAGCCAACTACTTCTGCAATCGAGTTTTAAAGTATGATACGGATGATGGCTTAAAAGAATATAGGGTTACAGGAGGCGTACCTCAAGGATCAGTTCTAGGACCGGTACTGTGGAACCTTATGTATGATGATGTCTTCAGACTTAAAATACCGGAAGATTCAAATATAGTCGGATTTGCAGACGACATAGCAGTCGTCGTGGTGGGAAAATACGTTGAGGAGGTGGAATGGAAATGTGGCACAGTCATTGGCCTCATCAGAAGATGGCTTTCTACAGCGGGGCTGCAACTAGCTGACCATAAAACTGAAGCAGTTCTTGTCACTAGCAGGAAAACTCGCGAGACGATTACGCTAAACATCGGCGAGCAAGAAATCATATCCCAGCCAACAATTAAATATCTCGATTTTATGATCGACGCTAGATTATCATTCAAGGAGCATTTTGAGGCAGTGGCGGCCAAGGCAGCTAAAGTTAATACGGCACTTTCACGTATCATGCCAAACCTAGGAGGAGCAAGACAAAGCCGAAGAGTTCTGCTAGCCAGTGTAGTTGCTTCTATCATATTGTATGGAGCTCCTATCTGGGCTGACTCTTTAGAACTTGAGTCATACAAACGGAAGGTATCAGCAATCTACCGACTGAGTGCGCTGAGAGTAGTCTGTGCCTTTCGCACAGTATCAAACGAAGCTGTGTTAGTAGTGGCAGGCATGGTCCCAATCGATATATTGCCAAAGGAGTGACAGAAAGTGTACAATCTTAAAGGTCAAGACACGATCATACAAGCCAAAAAAGAAGCTCGAGCAACTGCTATGGAAGTCTGGCAAAGAAAATGGGAACTGTCGGAAAGAGGACGATGGATGTTTCGCCTTATACCACGTATTGAGATCTGGCTGAGCAGAAAAGACGGAGAAGTGGACTACTACATGAGCCAGTTTCTTACAGGACACGGAACTTTTAGAGCCTATCTATATAGATTTAAAATTAAGGATACACCGTACTGTCCAAATTGCGAGGGAGAAATAGAGACAGCGGAGCATGTGTGGTTTTACTGTCCCCGTTTTAATGAAGAAAGACAAGAGGTGAAATTGGTTCTCCAACAAGAACCAACTCCGGAGAATATTATATGGCAGATGAGTCAATCGTCAAGAAATTGGAACGCAGTTAGTACCCTCTGCACAAAAATTATAAAAAAAATTGAGATGCCTGTACAAAGATAAAAACGAAGGAGCCGAAAGCGGCTTATAATCCTGCCTGTGAAGTAATACCTAACGGCAGTGCCATAGGACAGGATGAAGGAAAGAGGGTTGGGGTTTTAGTAAGTAGGCGTATGATTGCACGTTGAAAGACACCATACGAGTCTTACACTGTTGAAAGGATCTTCCTTTCTTCGTACATGAGTGTTCCCCCCCTCTTTAATAAAAAAAAAAAAAAAAAAATATATATATATATATATATATATATATATATATATATATATATATATATATATATATATATATATATATATATATATATATATATATATATATATATATATATATATATATATATATATATATATATATATATATATATATATATATATATATATATATATATATATATATAAACGATATGAGATATAACGAAAACGACCGGTCGCATTTGTTGAGGTAGATCAAAAAATTTTCTATACTTGTGTGTTCTAATAATATCTTGGACAAGCCAACCAATGAAACGCATAGCAGGCCGCGTACCAAGCGAGGTTTATATAGCCTTTTCGACTAGCTTCAGTCATCGTAGATTGAGTAAGAATTCCTGCTTCTTCAGCACAAATAAACATAATGTGCGCGATATACATGAAATACGGAAATGAGAAGAAAAGGAAGTGAAATGATGAGACTCTAGCGACCCCCTAGGCGAAAGAACCACGATCACCACGTCCAACCCCACATTTACTCATATATTCTCACACTCTCACACCTCATACACTCGCGCACACTCACCTACATAGCCGCACTCACACTCACATGCACACAATGATCCATACCTAAATCAACGCCCATACGTTTTAACATTGTAACATATGCATCATTCACCGACCGGCACTCTTAAGGTCGCATCTGTTGAGGTAGATCAAAAAATCAAAAAACTTTTCTGTACATATGTGTTCTATTAATATTTTGGATGTGAATCAGAAAAAACCGACACGTGGTTAGGCCACTAGACCCTTTTTTCTAAAAAAAATTGATTTTTTAAAACCGTTATAACGGCCGTTTGGATATCAATATTTTAAAAAAATTAACAAATTTAGAATTTTTGAAATTTTTTTTACCAATTTACTTTAAAAATAGAATTCTGCAGTTAGAGGTTCCTGAGTGAATGGCTCCAACAAAAAAGTTTGGAAAAAAAATTTTTTTTTAAACAACTGGCACTTTCACGGTCGCATTTGTAAGGCCAGATCAAAAGTCTTTTTTTAAATGTTAGTTTTATAAATATCTTGGACGAGTTCGTAAATCAGCCACATCCAACACATGGTTAAGAAACTAGGGGCTTTATACTAGACAAAAAGTCTGATTTTTAGATCCGTTATAACGGCCGTTTGAATACTAATATTTTTAAAAACTTCACAAATTTAAAATCTTTGAAATCTTTTTTATCGATTTCTTTCAAAAAATAGACTTCTGCAGTTGGAAGTTTCTGAGTGAGCGGCTCCAACAAAAAAGCTTGTAAGACACAAAATTCGTTTTAAACAACTGGCACTCTCACGGTCGCATTTGTAGAGCCAAATCAAAATACCTTTCTTAGAAATGTGTGTTTTATAAATATCTTGGACCAGTTCGTAAATCAGCTAAATCCAACACATGGTTAAGAAACTAGAGGCTTTATATTAGAAAAAAAATTGGTTTTTCAAATCCGTTATAACGGCCGTTTGGATACTAATATTTTTAAAAACTTCATAAATTTAAAATCTGTAAAAACGTTTTAATCCGTTTCTTATAAACATAAATCTCTGCAGTAAGAGATTTTTAACTCGTCGGCTTCAACAAAAAAGTTTGAAACAAGCCCTAAGAAAAATAATTTGCAAAACCTTATAACAGTGAATGAAAAAAAAAATAAAAAGATTTGAATAGAAGAAAAAAACTTTTTTTTCTTAGAAATAAACTGTTTTGATATTTTGACGTAGTTGTACGACATATAATAAGTAGGTTGGCGTTAGTTTTTCATATAGTGTCATAAATTGTCACACATATCTTCTGTGGTAGATCTGATATTTGTTTGTTGCAAAATTGGATAGATGTAGTTTTGCTTATATGTAGCTAATTTTCTTTTTAAAATTTGTTCGATATCTTTTTGAAATTAGTTTGTTTTGTTTAAACTAATCTGATACATCAGATTCTACTTGTACACAAAACTGTCTGCTCTCGAAATCTACCTATTTCTAGCGGACATCCTGCCGCTCGGACTTTTTTTAAATTTTTTTGTGATGTTTTCTTATATTCAATGATAGTATTTCTTGTAGCTTTTGATAGCTTCGTATCTCGGGTTTACATCATTCTAGTTTATCTTATAGTCCGAATTACGATCTAAAATGATAAAATATACAAATATAACGATACATAAAAATCTAAATAAAAAATAATTAACTTTTTTATCCTCTTTGGATCAACTTATGTGTCAACTAACACAAACCACAAGTTTACCTAAACTGGTATACAAGAATTTAATTAGACGGGTAATGATCTAAGGGTCACAAACATAAACCTGTACTCAAAGTGACGAATCAAATTTATCTGTTTTTGATCATAACATGCTACGCTACATTTTTGTTTTCTTAAGACAAACAGTGGAGAGTATAAGAACCCAATACAACTTTAAAATCAGAAAACGTCTTAGATCTAATATAATAGGTTGCATCCGACTCATTAGGTTTGCTTAATTCGCAGTCTGAAATTATCACCCCAGAGAGTGGTTGACAGCGAGGTAGACCAGAAGTACCATGAAACATAGACGTAGTGAACGACTCAAAAAGAATCGGCTGCCATGGTAATTATACTACCGTTGCGTATGACCGTGGTGAATATTCTAAACTGGTTACCTCAGCAACGCTCCTACATGGAGCATAAACGTAGCCTGAAACCGTCATACCAAAACATCTGTTTAAAAGTTGATGAAACTTTAACTCATGAACTCGATGGAATTTAAAATTTGAGGAAAATTTCTGTGGGTGGTGACGAACTGATCTACCACTCAGAACATGCTCACAATCGGTTTACTGTTTTCCCGTATAAGATCCAGATAAAAATTGAAACTTTCAGCGATTCTATGTTATGATATAAAATGATAAATCCGTAAACAGAAAGGTAAAAAAATCCTAATTATAAATTAAACGTTAATCCTATATCCTATTTTTTAAGGACTGGATTTTCACGTATTTGAGCTTCGGCATGAGCAGATTTCCAAAAGCTTTTAGAGATTTAACAGTAGTTTCATATGCTAAGCATGTATGCTAGTTTTTTTTATATTGTGGAGATGCTTGCCTGACTGTTGTGTAAATTGTTATGTTCTTAAGTCTTTTATTATTTTCAGCTAGAATGACGACAAACTACTGAGGTTTTGGTCTCAAATATAGTTTTTATGTTTATCGTTTCAAAATTGGGTTGACATTTGTTGTCCGTCATCAAATTTGTTCTTGACTAACATATTAATTTAATCCATTAAATTTTTTCCGATCCCCATATATAAAAACTAAAGACCTTTTGGAGAAAAGTCAATAATCTTTAATCGTTGTTGGGTCAAGTTATTCTATACGTAGATATAATAACCGCACTGTTTCATCTTTTCCAAAGTGGTCCGCGAATTTCTTTGTATTTATTACTAGCTACAATTTTATTTTATTCGAGTTCTTTTTTCACTCCCTGAATGTAAATACTATGTAACAGATTAAAACTTTTTTCTTCGATATTGTAACGACTCTTCGTTGGTTCTTTTCAATTATTGAGCAAATATGACAGTAAAAAGACGGATCTTTAGTTAACAAAATCTCAAACTTTATTTATCAACCAGTTACAGTTACTTCCGATTTGAATTACAATAAATTCCAGGGTCTCCAATTTATGTATGATAAACTTCACCGCTTTTCCACAATTTGAATCAATAATATTCGGAATCGTAAGATCTGTATTTACTATTCCACTAAGTTCAAATTATTTCACTATTAGTACCCAGGCTCAAGTACCACCGATTATTCCTTATACTTTCGAATATCTGTAAAACACTTTTAATTGCAAAATTAAAACTGCCTATCTGATATTTTGTTCGCTTATTTATATTCAAAAACGAATCAGCAGAAACATCTGGTAACTCAGTTTTTGTTGCCAGTGTATTTTCTAGAAACAATAGGCCACACCTCCTTTTAATTCATTGATGTAAACATTTGTATAACAAATTTAATTTACATTAATTTATGCAAACTGTATTAGTTAAAAGGAGTTAACTTTTTAATTCATCTTTGCCGAATGTATTGGTTATTAAATTAACCCATTCTGGACGAAGTTTATTACAATATTTTATAAAAATTTTAATTTCATCCATCCTTGATCCCTTGTGGGATTTATTTTCCATTAGTGTTAAATCATTTTCGTAAAATAACAAATTTTCACTCATAAAAACAGCAAAATGTTTTATATATTTTATCGTTCTTACTCGTAAGAGTAAAATTTATATTCTTTTAATTTCACTCCTATTTAGTCGATTTTATTATTTTCTTTCATTCTATATGGAGAAAAGAAAATAAGTACTTTTTCATCATCCTTTTTTGTTCAATAGCTCAAATCTGAGAAAGAAAAGAAATAATCTTTTAATGTTTTTTCCGGATAATGGAAAGGTTTACTGTTCGTTTCATCGAACGTTGGCGCTGAGTCTATATGTAATTATATACCAAAAAAATTTATTTAAAAAAAAAAATTAATGAATTAGTTTAGATTAAATTTAGATACAGTGACATTTTTTAAAACAATCTACATGATAATCCCTTACAAATGAGCTTGATTCCTTGCCGCACAGACCAAATGTTGCTGATTTGACAATTTTCTACACATACATTATGGATGAACGAACTTTCTCTGAGATTAAATCAATTTTACCTGAACTAGCAAACTTCTCGCATTTCACCGGAGCTACTACTGTGGTCCATCCTTTTACTGTTCAAATAAAAAGTGGCTGAACTGTTTCTTTTCAGCGTGCCTTTTTCAACATAGTCTTTCATCTCTGGAATACCTTATCTTCGTGGGTTTTCCTCGATAGCTTTAATCCTCAAAAATTTAAAGTTAGCGTTCATAAGTTTCTGAAAGAAACCATATTTAGTTAAACAAAATCCTAATACCTAGTTTACATGGTATCTTCGGATACTCAGAGACGTTAATTTATAATTTATTATAATTAACACTTAACATGCCTAACTTTATTTTAAAAAAATGCTTATTGCATTTTCAGCACATGAAAATTGTGGGTTGGCCACACCTTTTTAGTTGACACCTATGAGGCTTATTTTCTAGTTGACGCACAATAATGTGATCTCTAGAAACCTCTGGTAGATTACGCGGTGTCTCAAACGCCTGGTCATCCATCTATATTTTCCATATTCTCGTTTGTCAATCAAACGCTTCCGTGACCATTACCATGAAATCAATTTGACTCAATGTTCTTTTAGTCTTATATTTTGCGATAAGAGAGTGCAACTTCCGTGCATTGACCATGGAAAAATTAAGTGCAGAGATCCGTAGCAGTCAATGCCACTTATTTTTTCAGTTAATAACATAGCTAATTATATCTCGTGAAATAATCACCAAAAAACACTTCGTCATTCGTAGAAAATTCTACGTAATGTTATTAATCTTTCAATATAAATCCTTCAATTTTTCACATAGCTCGTTTCTCATATCAGCTAACGGTACAGAGCTAGGTGCTATGTTATATTGAAATTATGTTTCGTTTCTGGACCATTTTGGTCTATTTCACTTTCTTTTTTCGTTCTTAATGATTAGATGGTCCAAGTTGGGGTTCTTCAACGATAAACTCATTTTCTCCAGTATCTAATAATAATATTTCTTGAAGCATCAACTAACACACCGCTGGCCACATCACCGAAAATATCACTGTTGACATCAGAATTCAATAATATAAAATTATCATTGATATCTTCTTCATTAATTAATCCATCAACACGATCAGACGAAAGAATGCTTTCAACTTCTTCATCTCCGTCGCTCCAATTTTCAATAATTTTCATCAGTTCACACATTCTCAATAGCTTTCGATGCGGCATTATAATTACATATTATATACAAATAATAAACATTCGATGTAAAGAATGAATGTTAACCAAATTACCAAAATGTCAGAAAAACTATGAAATCCAATTTTAGAACAAAATCTGGTTATAAGGTTCGTGCCAGTGTTCGATGAAACGAACACTTAACTTAACGTACACCTGGAAGCAACCCAATGTTTCCAATAAATACGAAAACTACTCCTATGAGTTATCTCATCCATTGGCACAAACTCGTCATCATTAGTCTTTCGATTTTTATTCGTTTAGTATTTTATATAATTATTCAAAAATATGTCTAAAAAGAAAGGTGTTTTGGAAGAGTAGGGGTTGTGAGAAGGGGAAGCTTGGGCCGCCATACAATTTCTTTGTCGAATACACAACACATCAAGGAACCTTATCGTACTAAGGGCACCATGCATAACTATTACCATCATAGGAAAAAATGGAATTTCACTGTTCGATGAAACTAACAAAAAATCGAAATGGGATAAAAAGAATTCATGCAATTGAGCAAACCATTCAGAAAAAAGATCTTTTGTTATTTTTAATACACAATAAAGCATCAAATTTGAAGGAAAAATTAAATTTGTGAGTATTTGAAAAAAAATTTATCCTTCCGCAATTTTATTTTTGTTTTTTCCGACCATAATTGTGTGCGTTATTAGTCTTAATAGAATAAAATAGACACAACACAGCTGCGGGTTACAAAATTTTATTGGATCAGTGTTTAATGCTATATTTTATTTTCCGGGCAAATGCTTACAAATTTGCATGTTTGCGAGAGAATAAAATTCATTAAACATGAAACCAATACAACGTTTTATCCTTTCAACATAGTAACATGTATTAATTTAAGTTTAATTATTTTTAAAAATTTATTGGTAAAACAAGGTAAAACGAAAAAAAAAACATTGAATTTTGTTTTATATTTTTTGTAACATTAATTACAAACAATTGAATAAATTTTATTCAATTTCGATACCTATCGATACCGCAGCATTCATACAACAGAATAAAATTAACAGCTGTTTATTTCATTCTATTAGGAGTTAAGCACACAATTATTGTTAAAAAAAATAAAAATAAACCTATATTTATAGTTGCAAAACAATTGGATAAAACAATTTATTTGATTGTATCAAACTCTGAAATAAATTTGTTTGATTGTATTATATAAATAGTTTGAATTTATTTTATGAAGAAGTTAAAAATAACATTTTTGTTCTGATTACTTTTGGATCATTGAAAATAACATTTTTAAAATATTAAAACTTAAAAATTTCATGTCAAATAAGCAAACCTTTTCAGTATACCTAATAATACCTTTAAAATCAAAAAGGTAATTATGCCTTTAAAACAAACTTGTTTGTAATTTTAGTATGTTTTGGGTAAAGAATAAATCTTTAAAATATAAAGAAATAAATGGAAAAATATACTTTTTGGGCAAAATTAAAATTAAAAACACTAATATCAAAATATAAATTTTTTGGTTAATGCAGTATTTTTATAAAGCCTAACCTAGTTCCTTTCAAAAAAAATTATTAAGATCGGGTTACCCGTTTGAGAACAATTCAACTTTATGCTTTGCTTGCCTCTAAATTTTTTAATCAATTTCGAGCCACCGTGTCTCAGAACTACAGAAAAGATAAACAAAATAAAAAACACGGATTAATTTTGTTTATTATACTATCGATTACCAAAGTTTCAAGAAAATCGAGAAAAGTCAAGCTCAATTTTTTTATTTTATAGTTGTCTGTCTCTATTCGATTTCCCATCTAAATATCAAAACTTACATAAAATGTGTATGCTAGGGCATGAAGAATATAATATATCACAATATAACAATAAAATTTTTGGCATGTTGTGAAATATATTTAGCATTTATTGTAATCATATAAAGTCATAACCATGAGCTCAACTGCATTCAGGCTAGTGCTATTTTTGTTGCTTCTACACTGAAATGATCTGATTCGTAGTAAATGCTCGACCAAAGTGCAGAAACGTAGTTGAAGATTTGGTTCGTAATGACATCAAATTTGTTAAACAAAAAGAAGAATAATAATGTCATTTAGTTAACGTGAAAGTTTGAGTTTAATGTTTTATGTTCAACTCATTGTTTATTAAACTAAACGATTTATAAGCAGATAAGTCTATTTATGACGCTGTTGACACTACCAACACTCCAGTGATCAAGCGCACTTGTTTTCGCTGTCCAAACATTCAACCAGCCAGATAGACAAAATTGTAAGTTTATAAGCTTATCGAATAAAACTACTATCGAACTAAACTATTTATATATTTTCAAAATGACAAAATAAATCGTAGATAAGTGTTATAAAAATAAAGCAATTGTTTTAATAACAATATTCTTCTCTGTCCAACTCTTTAAAATACAAAATTGGTATTTTTTTTAAATATCACGGAATTAGGGACGCACTAACACGGAATTAGTTGCATCGTCAATTTTTTTAGCACGGAATTAGAGACAATGCCGAGGTCATTTGAAGCATTAATAAATGCCATTACACCAAATTTTGAAACTTTTCGATGCACAAAATGGTAAACAAAACAGCTATATAATTATAATGTGCTACTTTATATTTTTTTCCTGTTGCCTCAATAATTTTAAATTCATCTTAAAATGAGAAAAACCTTAATAACACGTAATATGGTACACTTACCTTACAGTGAAATTCACTTATAACGCCCTCGGTTATAACGACATTTCGCCTATAGCGTCATAAAATCAAAGTAATGGTTGAACTTGCCTTTGTTCCTATATAAAAATATTCGCTTAAAACGACTTCGGTTATTACGACATTTCTGATATAGCGACCAATTATGCAATAAAATTTGTATAGATAGATGCACAGATTGTTCGTTTATTGCGACCTATAAGTTCAAAAATAAAAACGGTTTTTAGATATGAGAAAAAATAGTTGTGATTTATTAATCACAATTGGTGGTTTTTATCCTCTATATCACACATGGCCAAACCGCGGCTCGCGAGCCGCATGCGGCTCTTTGAAAGAATAAATGCGGCTCTCGAAAAGAAATGAAAAAATTAAATATTATTTAATAATTCATAAAAATTGTAACAAAATTAGAAGTAATAGATATAATTTATAATGCTGTTTAATATAATATGATTTAATACAATCATATTATTATATTTAGGTCCGTCCTGTCGAAGTTACTACTGTTGGAGTTTTTTGCGGCTTTGTTTTAGTTTGATACTACTTTACTTCGCGAATCAAGTTTATAATCCGCTGTTATAAATAAATTTAACTAATTTTATTATTTAAGGTTATACGTTTAACATATTCTAGTGGACTAAAAATAAAATCACCTGTATTCGTTTCAAATTAATGCACAAAAACTTTTCTCAAAATCAAAAGTCTTTCCTTTTGGATTCGTTTGTTTTTCTATGATTATCTTTTTCTGCGATTTTTTTATAAACATTTTTTTTGATATTTTATCTTTAGGCAATTTGCCGACGTTAAATTTAATGTACCCTTCAATATTAGAATTAAAAAATGAATAAGTTCATAATTAAATAGAATTAAAATACACGTGCAAATTCGACATATGCTACCTCAACCGCTTCTACATCTACTACAGTAAGATATTGCCCTAAGGCCTAAACCAAAAAAATGAATTGACCATAATAACGAAATTAAAAACATAAGGAAATTGTAAGAAACAAACGGTGATTTCATTGATTTAATGGAACATATCAGAAATTTCCTCAAAGGAAAAGAAAAACACTATCTGGAATTAAAGGATGATGAATGGATTAATGTTTTTGACTAATATAATGGAGCATCTTGAATCCCTCAACCTAGCATTACAAGGAAAAGATAAAGTTATTACTTATATTACTCAAACGATTCTGAGTTTTATTAAAAAAAATCAAATTTTTCAACGAGATTTAACAACAAAAGTGTTCAACCACTTTCCTCGTCTGAAGAACATACTCTCTAAAATTAATGATAACAAACTGAGTGAATACGACAGTAAATTAGCAAAATTATTGAAAGGCTTTCATTTGCGATTTAATGATCTGAATAATTTAAATATTTCTCTTAATTTACTTGTAAATCCATTCGAGATTGACATTATTAACGAGGGCTTATCGATTCCTTGTTATATTTTGAATGAGAGTGCCTCAGTCGAGAAATGGCATTACTAGATCATATTCTTAAAATGCATCACAAAGCCAAATGCACCACAATCTCCAAATGACTTTTGGAAACTAGTGTCTCAATCAAAGTACCCTAATCTGAAAAAAGCAGCTGCCAGATTACTGTCCATATTCGGTACAACATATTGTTGTGAATCACTTTTTTCAACAATGAAGTTTATAAAATCAAACCACCGAATCAAACCAACTTACAAATGAGCATTTAACGGAATTATTTCATACTGCGCTAACAAACTATGAACCAGATTTCAGAAAATTCACGGCCAAGTTACAAACAAACATGCCATCTACCAGCAAGCATGTCATGTAACAAAATTTAAATATGTATTTGTATGGATTTTTAACCATAAGTACATATTTGGTTTTCAATAAAATAAATATTTCCAAACAACTGATGATTTTGAAATTTTTTATTTTTTATTTTGGCTCTCGTAACGAGAGATTATTGTACTGTGGCTCCACGTGTAGTGAAGCTTGGCCATCTCTGCTCTATATCTTTCCATTTTGGTGGTTTGGTTTACATTGTCGCAGTTTTAGCTCAGTTGATAAGGCGCTAGGTAGCCTTGTAACTCAAGGAATCCGGTTTCGATTCTCGACGGAGATCACTTTTCCTTATCATTATTCAGAATATGAGTTTTAAGGTCTGCTCGTTAATTAATCGTGAATATACCGTATTAATCTCTGAATGTATAGTAAAAGATAACGTTTAACATGTTATCTGGGATATTCAAAGCTATTGATTTATAAATGGTGGGATGCAATGATTAATATGTTGATTTGATTCATAAAAAACAATAAGCACCATATGGAAAAACAAACATTTCATTTAAAACGCGTTTGAATTACAAGGAATAAAAAAGAAAAATCGGGAAGATTTGCGAAGTGTTGTTGACAGAGTTTAAGCAACAGCGATTCAAAAATTGTTGCAATATCTATTCAATATTGCAAAAGAAAACAGAATTAATTGGATCGCCGCTAAATTCTGAATTAAAATGTATGGAAAGCTGAACTTTTTGTTTCCGTAAGAGACATAAATAAATAAATAAATAAATATATTGCGCTTGGGTGCATGGCGGGGTGGGATTTTTGATGAATGAGCAAGTGTCGATGGAAGTGACGAATGTGACGAATTCCTAACGTAGTCGAAAATACTCGACGGGTACAAGTACAATTTACAACGTCGACAAAACGGGTCTGTTTTATAAAATTACTCCAGAAAAAAAATTTTAATAATAAAAATGTGTAAGTTGAGAGCGAATGAATGGCTTGTGATAGGAAAAAGTAAATCACCCAGGTTATTTAGAATTGCATTAAGTTTCTACCGTTGGATAATACAGAAAATACAAAGGCCTAAATGTCTTCTAATTTTTTGAATGTTTTAAGAAAATGAAACACCGAGTTAAAGAAAAATTAACTGTTGGATAATTGCCCTTCACATCTCCACTTGAAAAATCTAAAATTTATTAAATTAGTGATTATGCCACTAAACACGTCATCTGCTTATCAGACGAAGGATAAGGGTGTAATAAAAACTTTTAAAAATCACTATCGACAGAATTTTGAATAAAAATTGTTAGAAATGACAATGGCCAAAGCACAACTCTTTCTAATTGGTACATGCTATCGAACTAGAAATCGTTTTAGTAATTAAACGTCGTATTTCAATTGACTTAGACATGCCGAATTCTTGCAAGTTGATAATGATGATGATACAGACGCTGTGAGTTACGATGCTGATGATGATATTCCACTAATGGGATTTGCCCAGTTTTGCTCCTCGATAACAACTTATTTCAGGGGTGATGAAAATTGGGAAGTTTTTATCATTTCTGATAAATTTTTATTCACAGATGAAGAGCCCACATTAAAAGATACTGTCGACGATATTATAAATTTACCTAATATTAACGTATACGTTAACGTATAGAAGATATTTAAAATAAACCTGTGTATACCACAAATTTTTCTCCTCTAACAATTACAGAAACATACGACACCTTATAAACCCGCCATTAAATTGATTCTGATAAAAAATTGAGCACTTCGTATATTACGACATTCGGATCTAACGACGGATTTTGATGTCATTTTCAATGTCGTTATAAGCGAATTACACTGTATATGTAGTTTATTAATTTTCCAAGTATTACTGGTTTACAATATTTCCTTTGAAGAAGTCTGAATATGCTCTCATATAACACCAAAAGCAATATAATACATGAAAAAATTTCCGACTCTTTTCATTTTGCGTTGCTTATTTTGAATAATTTATGTTACACGATACAAATCTTTTGCGTGGTTAAATTTTGTTTTTAAGAAATATAAAACTTTATTTTTGTTTACTGTTTCAAAATAATTTATTAATGGATAACGGTTATTTTGGTTCTTAAAACATGATATAACTCCACACAATCTACACTAGAGATGTTTCGTTCTCCAAAATTGATGTTGATTAATTTAAATTTTTTAAAATCGGTTTTCATTCTCTAATCAAAACTTTTAAAGATATGCTGTTTAAGGATTGTTTGCTATAATTTATTGTCACCTATAATTTATTGCAATAGTTCCACTCTCTAATCTTAACAATAGAAATAAAAAAAAATGTTAATCAGATTTAAAGAAGAAGATTTACGCTTACAGTTCTATAAAAAAGGTAAAAGTTATAAACTTGCCGAGGGTTGAAATATCAAAATTTATTTTATGAGGTTAAATGTGTTTCTTGAAGATTGTCAAAGTAAATGAAAATTTATAAAATTCAGATTAGCTCTTTTGATAATATGAATATCTTATGCTGTTCTAGATACATGAAAATAAGTTTGGTTTGATCTAATTTTTGGTAAAGTTGAGAAATTTATTTGGTCCTTATGAATACTATAATTTTTTTTAATTAAAACTTTTTTTTATGAAAGCAATAAAAATGTTTGGGACACAAAACGTGTTAATATTTTAAAAAATGTCAAATTAATTTCAAACAAAAAAGTGTTGTACAAAAAAGTCATATTCAATTAATGGGGAAAAACTAGCTTTCGTTTACGCCAATGTGTTTTAAAACCAAAGGCAAGTCGTTTATGAACATTATAAACAATATAGGTTCCAAGTGTGATCCTTGGGGAGCCCCAGAAAATACATATAAGTAATTAGATTTGACACCATTAATATCCACATACTGCGTTCTACCTTTTAAGTAAGACGACATCCATTTGATAAAATTATCACTTAAACCAAAGAACTGCAACTTGTCTAGAATTATGTTATGTAGTACAAAATCGAAAGCTTTCGATAAATCTGTATACACCACATCGACTTGACCCTTGACCCTATCGGGGTCCGTTATATCGAGATTTTACTGTATTGATAAATAAATATGGTGTAGGCGCCTGGTTCATTTTAATAATTATTGCTTAATGATAATAATGGAGATACCTGGTATCTTCTAAAAATTATTTCTTAATAATTTAGCTCTTTAATGTGACACCGCACTCACTTAGGTCAAAAAAAAATTTTTATGAATTTTTTCAAATTTTCTGTCAATTGAGCTCAAATAAATCCAAGGGGGGAATAATAAGTACAAAAAAATTTAAATTAATAATTTATTCAAATGCTTTTTCCTCAAAAACAAAACATAACGCTTATCTGTAATTTTTTTATTAGTTATTAAGACATGTTAAGCAAGCTCTAAACTTGAAAAAAATTATATTCGAAAAATTAAAATAAAAACAACTTATATATAACTCAACTTAATAGCTCTCAGAAAAAAATATCCAATTCGGTTAACCTGTTTGTGCACAATTTAACTTTAAACTTTTATAATTTGTAAATTTATTAACAAATCTCGAGCCACCCTATGTCAAAACTAGTGAAAACACACGTATGAATTTTTTTTACTATAAGTTAACGGTTACCGAACTTTCAAAAAATTTGGAAATGGTTAGATTCACATCATTGACGTTTTGATTTGATTTTTCATCAATATTTTGATAATCGCTCCTTACACTGTAGTGGCCATCATTGTAGAAGAGAACTTTTTGTGGGTGACGGCTTCCTGTCATTTCAGAGGATCTTCTACTTGCGCATCCGTAAAACATATAAAACCTCGAAAAAAATATAATAACGTAAATGTTCTGTTAAGTTTTAATGAGTTATTCAAGACAAATATTTTAACGATATAGCTTTCTCACTTTTTATCCTTTAAACAAAATTTAAGTTTGTTTTGTCTTCGCAAATAAAACCACCTCCAAAATTATCAAACATAGACATATATTTTTGACGCTATGTTAATTTGCATATTGGTTGAACGATGCTTAGGATCAATGTGTAATGACAATAGTTTCATCAATGCTCCATAAATTATTCAACAAAGTTATTGTTGATTAATTTACTTAATTTATAATTATTAATTATCTATTTTCAATAAAAACAAATAATATTTTCAGTTAACATTTTCTTTCCCGCAAGGAAGGATCATTTTTGGTTCATTTGCAAATATTTTATTTTTGATCTATAGGTATAACAAGCCTGTGAACTACCTCTTATACGAGCGAGAAATATCACACTACTGGCAATACCAGTCAGATATCATTATCTAAAGTGATATATCAGGGGTACTGGCGGATGAACTACATTCAGTCAACGGTAGCACCCTCAATCTATGTTATGAAATATTCCTATTATGAAATAATAATTAGTTATGAAATAATCATGAAATATATGAATAATTTTTATTAATTAGATGTTGAGCAAAAATAGATTTCAAACTAAGTTGATTTTTGCTTTAGGTATGTGCTCCAAAAATCTGTTGATAAATTTTCTGCCTGTCTCGACAATATGAAATTTGTCGATGCTGTTTAAACCATTCGGTCCCACATATGCATTTGTTATATGTAACAAATATAATTTTATTGAAAATTTAGCACTCGTCTATTGTAATAAATTAAGTAATTAAAATGTAAAGTGATATATTTCACACACTTATTTTCATGTTTAAAAAATATGACCGAGTTTTTTATTATTTTTCTTTACATATTTTTCTTTGAGTTTTATGTTATGGTAGGTTGTGACGATTATAAAAAATTAGATTTATAGTATTTCAATATTGTTTTTACGTCACGTGTAAGAATGAATTTAAATTTTACTACCATGAGTAATTGTTGATTTATCGTTATGTTTCTTGTTTTTAGTTTTATGATTGTTTTTTATGAATGTTTTATTTGGAAGTTGGTGGCTACATTTAAGATGTAGTACACCATATTTATTTGGTATTATTTAAAAATTTACAAGGATCGCCTTCGAATAAATATACGCTACCCGATGAAGCACCAAATTCGATGTATTTTTGGAGATACATCACAACATGTATACTTTATTCGTTGTGTTTGTTGTAGAGGTGAATTAATTATGTCAGATAAATCTTTTAAATTCAATAATAGAAAACTTTCACACATTTTACTTTTTATAAAAATCTATGAATAAATTAATTCAATTATAGGGAAGAAAGTAAAAAAAATTTAGTTATCCTACAACTTTGACATTTTAATATCGACTGTTATAATACCGCTTTGACCTTCGTCTACCTTGTAATATAAATGAAGTATAATATTGACATTGACTCGCAAACACGCATCACATGAACCATCACACACACTCGCACTCATAAACACATGTATCCACATTAATTCATACCTCTAATTTAAAATAGAAATAAAATAACACTCACCCCATGGTTAGACCAGACCTCCCCCCTGACTCGTTCAAAATTTAGCCAATCTTTATCATTTAGGCTAACGTTGGTTTGACAACACGTTCAATCTGTACTGCACCTCCAGCGATCGTCAACGATCGGATACCGGATCGATAAATTAAATGCACGTGCCGATGACTATAGCTGATATATAAAATTGCAGATATTGATGTATAAAATTAACAGATATAAGTGATTGCTGTGCTTGATCAATATCTCGTTAGCGTCACCGCTGGAAAGACAAACACCGCCATATGCAAAACAAAAAAAATCGACACACACACCCTTTTCTTTGTTATAGGATGGTTCGAGGAGTAAATGTGCCGACAGAGATTTCCGGAATAAAAGAGCGCAGATTATCCAACAAATTTAAATTTTAATTCCAATAAGTTCAATAGTTAGTTTCTTAAGTATCTTTAAATTTTAATTAATTAATATTACCCTGCATCTACTATAACCAAACAACAAAACAAATTTCTCTATCTCCAAAAAAAACTAGTTTTAGTTCTACATGCCTTTTGTCCAAAAGTTGGTTTTAGTGGTTTATTATACTTCTTTTGGTTGTAAACTTATAATTAAATCACAGGTCAATCTTTTCATTTCATTTTCACAAAGAAAATTGATATCACACCAAAAAAAAATGAATTAAGTAATTACAAACATATTCGTAAATTTTTATAGATTATATTTGTTTTCTTTTGTTCGGTTGGATGCAGTACTTACAGTTACACAAAAAGTTTTTTTTTTTTGCTAATTATCATAAATTTTAGCTAAGGACATCAACACTTATATCACAAACATATAAAATAATTTTTTTTGTTCTTATAATGTCGGGTTTTTTATTTTTCAATCATTAATTTACTAATTAAATAACAATTAAACTATTTGTATTAAATCAAAAAACCCACATTTCATAACTTTTTCTTACCACACAAAAAACACTGAACATATGTTCTTGATGGCTGTCAAACAATTAACAAATTAATTCCAGTAGAATTAATAGACTGAGCACCCGCTATACGAAAAATTGGCGTATTTATAAGCAAAATAAAAACAATTTTACATCTCAATTTAAAAAACTAAAAAAAATCTGTCCACTGAACAATCTCGTTCGAAAAATCGGTGTACTACAAAAAAAAATCTTCGCTAATGTAAACAGCGACATCTTTTATGAACTGATTATAGGAAACTACAATAAAATTTATAGAAGAATAATGATTGTAAGATTGAATTACAAACAGAGACATGTGATTATAAACAGAAACATGGATTAGTAACCGATTGTAATACATCTACAGGGGAGTAGCGGAATTAATGAATACAATTTGGATAAAGGTAATTTCCTTGGAGAAATATGACACAACTGATTTATGCTCATTTTTATAGCAATTGACGAATCTAAATCAAATATAGGAAATCACATTGAAAAATACCACACAACCGTTCCAGGATAATAATTTTTTGTGACGGAAACTATAATAAATGATGACCATGGATTGAGTATAAGACCATGTGTACAGGACAGAATGAAAATGACTATGAAAATTTCTGTTAAGGCCAACTTGGTGTATGCGGGGCAGTGGTTTGAATTTTAATTAAGGTGTTTAATAGGGTGGCCCTTAAAAACAAAAATTTTTATTTTTTGTACGGCACCCTCCCATTTCGTGTGAATACCCATAAAAATATTATTTGCAAAATCTGATATCAATCGGTCAATTCTAAGACGTGCCTCCGACCACTTAAAGTAAGAAATTTTGTTCTGGACCCTAAAAAAAAATTTTATTTTTTTTGTGCGACCCCCTCTCATTTCATGTCAATACCCATAAAAAAATTATGTGTAAAAATTGAAATCAATCGTTCAACTCTAAGGGGTGCCCCTGGCCACTTAAAGTTGAGAGGTTTGGTTGTGGCCATTATAAAGAAAAATTATGATTTTTTGTACGGCACCCTCCCATTTGGTGTCGATACCAATAAAAATATTATGCGTTAAATTTGAAATCAATCGGTCAACTCTAAGGAGTGCCCTCGGCCACTTGGAGTTGAGAGGTTTCGTTGTGGCCATTATAAAGAAAAATTTAAATTTTTTGTACCACACCCTCCCATTTGGTGTCGATACCCATAAAAATATTATTTGTAAAATTTGAAATCAATCGGTCAACTCTAAGGGGTGCCTCCAGCACCTTAAAATTGAGGGGTTTTGTTGTGGCCATTATAAAGAAAAATTTAAATTTTTTGTACGACACCCTCCAATTTGATGTCGATACCCATAAAAATATTATGTTTAAAATTAGAAATCCATCAGTCAACTCTGAGGGGTGCCCCTGGCCACTTAAAGTTGAGAGGTTTGGTTGTGGCCATTACAAAGAAAAATTTAAATTTTTTGTACGACACCCTCCCATTTGGTGTCGATACCCATAAAAATATTATTTGTAAAATTTGAAATCAATCGGTCAACTCTAAGGGGTCCCTCCGGTCACTTAAAGTTGAGGGGTTTTGTTGTGGCCATTATAAAGAAAAATTTAAATTTTTTGTACAACACCCTCCCATTTCATGTCAATACCCGTAAAAATATTATGTGCAAAATTTGAAATCAATCGGTCAATTCTAAGACGTACCTCCGGCCACTTAATGGCCAGAACAAAACCTTTCCAGTTTAAGTGGCTGGGGGCACGCCTTAGAGTTGAACGATTGATTTCAAATTTTGCAAATAACATTTTCAAGGGTATTCACACGCAATATGGGGGGGGGGGGGTCGTACAAAAAATTAAATTTTTCTTTGTAATGGCCAGAACAAAACCTTTCAAGCTTAAGTGGCCGGGGGCACGACTTAGAGTTGAACGATTGAATTCAAATTTTACACATAATTTTTTTAAGGGTATTGACACGAAATGGGAGGGTGTCACGCAAAAAATTAAAAATATTTTTTTAAGGTCCAGAACAAAATTTCTCAACTTTAAGTGGCCGGAGGCACGTCTTAGAATTGACCGATTGATTTCAAATTTGGCAAATAATATTTTTACGGGTATTGACATGAAATGGGAGGGTGTCGTACAAAAAAATTTAAATTTTTCTTTGTAATGGCCAGAACAAAACCTTTCAAGTTTAAGTGGCCGGGGGCACTACTTAGAGTTGAACGATTGATTTCAAATTTTACAAATAATTTTTTTATGGGTATTGACACGAAATGGGAGGGTGTCGCACAAAAAATTTAAATTTTTTTTTAAGGTCCACAACAAAATTATTCAACTTTAAGTGGCCGGAGGCACGTCTTAGAATTGACCAATTGATTTAAAATTTTGCAAATAATATTTTTACGAGTATTGACATGTGTCATACAAAAAATTTAAATTTTTCTTTGTAATGGCCAGAACAAAACCTCTCAACTCTAAGTGGCTGGGGGCACGCCTTAAAAATGACCGATTGATTTCAAATTTTGCAAATAACATTTTCACGGGTATTCACACGTAATGGGAGGGTGCCGTACAAAAAATTTGAATTTTTCTTTGTAATAGCCAGAACAAAACCTTTCAAGTTTAAGTGGCCGGGGGCACGCCTTAGAGTTGAACGATTGATTTCAAATTTTACACATAATTTTTTCAATACCCATATTGACATGAAATGGGAAGGTGTCGCACAAAAAATAAAACATTTTTTTTTTAAGGTCCAGAATTAAATTTCTCAACTTCAAGTGACCGGAGGCACGTCTTAGAATTGACCGATTGATATCAAATTTTGCACATAATATTTTTACGGGTATTACAAAAAATTGAAATTTTTCTTTGTAATGGCCACAACCAAACCTCTCAACTTTAAGTGGCCCGGGGGACCCCTTAGAGTTGACCGATGGATTTCTAATTTTAAACATAATATTTTTATGGGTATCGACATCAAATTGGAGGGTGTCGTACAAAAAATTAAAATTTTTTTTTATAATGGCCACAACAAAACCCCTCAACTTTAAGGTGCCGGAGGCACCCCTTAGAGTTGACCGATTGATTTCAAATTTTACAAATAATATTTTTATGGGTATCGACACCAAATGGAAAGGTGTCGTACAAAAAATTTAAATTTTTCTTTGTAATAGCCACAACCACACCTTTCAACTTTAAGTGGCCGGGGGAACCCCTTAGAGTTGACCGATGGATTTCAAATTTTACACATAGAATTTTTATGGGTATCGTCACCAAATCGGAGGGTGTGGTACAAAAAATTTAAATTTTTCTTTATAATGGCCACAACCAAACCTCTCAACTTTAAGTGGCCGGGGGCACCCCTTAGAGTTGACCGATTGATTTCAAATTTTACACATAATGTTTTTATGGGTATTGACACCAAATGAGAGGGTGTCGTACAAAAATTTAAATTTTTCTTTGTAATGGCCACAACCAAACCTCTCAACTTTAAGTGGCCGGGGGCACCCCTTAGAGTTGAACGATTGATTTCAATTTTTACACATAATTTTTTAATGGGTATTGACACGAAATGAGAGGGTGTCGAACAAAAAAAAAAAAATTTTTTTTTAGGGTCCAGAACAAAATTTCTCAACTTTAAGTGGTCGGAGGCACGTCTTAGAATTGACCGATTGATATCAGATTTTGCAAATAATATTTTTATAGGTATTCACACGAAATGGGAGGGTGCCGCAAACTGTACAATGAAAAAAAAAATTCTAGTGTAATCTAAGGGCCACCCTAGTGTTTAAATTACCCTTCATAACACTATATAATTTTCGTCGGTAGCTATAATACTCAGGAATAAGTTAATTACTGATACTAAAGCTAGCGTTAACGTTGCTAGTTAGTGCCGTAAGTGAGCAAATGTGTAACATGTGAAACTACGTTACAATTCTAAAAAATCATGAAGAATAACAATTACTCAGTCAATTGAAAAGTTTCTTGTCCTTTATTAAACAGTAAAAGAAGTTCACGTTATAAAAATACAAAACGTAATGATTTTACATTACATATTCAACAAGTAGCTATTTTATGGTAAGGTTTTTTATTTCTAAAATATGCAGGAAGAAATAAATAATGTTTTTGAAATAATTTCAAAGAAAAATACAATTTATCTCATAACCAAAAGAAGCTTCATTTATATTTCTTTTATTATACTTTAAACTGACCTTAAATATAAAAATTTCTACAACAAGCTATAAATAATGTAGAAAAAATTCTTTCTTTTTTATCTAGCGTAACCAAGTTATGGAATATTTTATTGCATTTGGAAAGTAGACCAAATAAATTTAATCGACCGTAGAGATGGGAAATTTTTAAAACAAAGGTAATTAAAGAAAAGCCTTGTTTCTTTTATTTATTCGATTTAACTCATAATTCATAATTTTGTAAAATATGTCAACAAGCATTTAAATGGGTTATGATTCTTAACACAAGTATATTTTATTTGTCAACCAAGCTATATCTGGTACAGGCAAAGTATTATAAAGCATAAACTAGTGAACAGTAAACCAACATCACTTTAAACTGATTCTGTAATCTCTACCATCACCGATTTTGTTTAAACTTCGGTAATCGATTATATTGAATCCAAAAAAAAAAATAATACGTATTTTCCACTAGTTTTGACACAGGGTAGTTCGAAATTTGCTAAAATTTGGAGACAAGCAAAGATTCAAGTTAAATTGTGCTCAAACGGGTTCACCAATTTTAATAACTTTTTTTTCTTTGAAAGTTACTTAGTAAGACTTTATAAAAATATTACACTGACAAAAATATTTATATATTTAGACGACTTTTTTAATTTTAATTTTTCAAATAGTAAGTATTTTTTATATGCACTTTTTTGATTTATTCATAACCAAAAACATACTAAAATTAAAGACATTGGGTCATATGTATCAAACCTAGTAACTAGGTTTTTTAAGTGTTTACTAGCTTTCGTATGCATAAAAAAGTATTCGAAACTTTACTTTACTAGCTTGCTAAGAAAAAAACATCGAATTGTTTTGTTTTTGAGTGTTTGCTATGTTTGGTATGCATAAAAACCTAAGTTTGCTGGATCTATGCTGGTATATACTATAATCAAACCTAGTGTCTTATTTACCACACTAAAAATATTACTAGGTTGTTAATTTATAGTTTTTTATTTTTGAGATGTGATATGAATTCGAAAACAAGAAAGATGTATTGAATTTATTGGTTTCTTTTATTCTGATTTGGAAGATGAAATATGTTTTCGTGCATGTAAAGTTTACAAATTGCGTAAACCGGGTGAAGGAACAGTAAATTTTAGACACCTTTAGAAATAGTAAACTTTTAAGACATAGTAATTTACTCTTCTTGAAATAACTGAAGCAGAATCAACACAATCTTCAGAGTAAAGTAATTAATATTAACAACTCGGAATCAATGAGATGCAATACCTATAACGAATGGTTTCACTTACAGACTTGTTGTTCGTTCATGATGCTTCTTACTTTTGGTTCAATGTACTTTGCACGTTTTTTTTCCAAATTTTATGTGCCTATACACTTTGGCTCTTAAATAATCGTTCAAGTGTCGGCGGAATGCGGAACGTGCAAAATGATTAGCAAATGAGACGGATCAAGGTTTAACGCGACCCATGCCATAAGAAGTGATTTACGTAAAAATTTTAAGTCAAAATTGTCACATAAAAAATATGCCTACATGCTGATATTTCCGAGAAAAAAAATCATAAAGTTTTAAAACTGCGTGAAAACTGTGTTTTTTTTGCCTACAGTGCCCTCTAGCACTCACATCGATACTACTTCCATCACGCGGTAAGAATTAATTGAAAGTGTATATTTTGAAATAAATTTAAAAAAATCGGAAAATCGATTTTAAATTTTTTAAAACTTAAAACTAAGAGAGAAAGCTACCCTTAAAATTTTTAACAAATATTTTTGTCATGTGAAAATCGTGAATATTTCTAACTTAAATTTACTACGAATAAAAAGATATATGTATTCGAGGATTACGCGATACATACGTGTTCGAGGATTTTTTTTTTGGAAAATATAGCGGTTCCAAATATCGAGAATTTCGTGATTTTTGGCAGGTCGAGTTATTTTTAAATATTCATAAATTCGGTTCTATTAAAGATAGAAACTTCTTGTTTGTTGTATGTTAAAGTTAAAAGATTTATCAGAGCTTTGCAGTTTTCAATGATTGTACAATACCGACGTTTTATACCAGAATTTGATTATAATGCTAAGAGCTACATAAGCTTCCAAGAAAAGATAAAGCATTTGAATAGACCGAAAAGCAAGACGATGCGTTTATGGAACTTCAATTAAGATTATGATCTGCACCAGTTCTGGTTTATCCTATGCAATCTTAAATTTATATTAAATACTGATACCAGCAATGATGGTATAGGAGGAGGGGAAAAGAAATCGATGGGAAAGAGAAAGTAATACCTTCTTACTCGAAGACACTTTCCAAGCGAGAAAGGGATCATTGTGCAACCCACAAAGAATAGCTGGCTTTAGTGCTATGTGTGAAACATTTCCACAAACACATGGAATTGCATTTGAGTAGTGATCATGGAGCATTGAGTTGTTTATTACAATTTAAATACCCGGCGGGGTAGGGAGCACGATGGATCAAACGCTTGTAGGCTTATGATTTTGACATTAAACATCGAACAGGAACTGCATAGGAAATGTTAACGAATGCCAGGTAGAATGCAATCACTGTAACCGGGCCGAAAGCTAGGAAAACATTATTGACGTGAGGCTTACGTAAGTGAAAAAGGAGAAAAACCTAGACAGTGTCATATTGGTAATAATGAAACAGCCTCTGTAAGTTCTAAGGGTACAGTTAAAGAATTAATGTAAGTAGTAGTCTCAAAAATAAAAATGCCTCAAGTTTTTAAAGAAATGTTATGGAGGAACCAGTGGCGGTCACCTGGGTATTAACAAAACCTTTGACAAAGTACGACATAGGTCGTACGTCTTATTGGTCAGGAGCATGTCAATCGGTAGTGGAATGGTGTCGTGGAATAGCTACTGCAAAAGGACCTATACGAAGAAGTTATGGTAATATGAGGCAGTATAATATGGGAGCGCCATTTGAGAAAATTGCAATGAATGTAGCTGGACCATTTCTGGCTACTGATAGCATCAACAAATATGTGCTAGTCATAATGAATTATTTTAGCAAGTGGCCAGAGGTGTGTGTCCAATACCAATCAGGAATCAAGAACCATAATAGCTGAAGCAGCAATAAGCAATTAGATTCATACAGATCAAGAAAGGAATTTTGAATCTACAATATTTCAAAAATCTATCAGATGCTTGGAATCAATAAATCCAGAACAACTGCTTCATATCCCTATAGCTGAGTCAAAGAGTTGATTTTCATGTTATCTGTTGATCTAGCACAGTGATGGCGAACCTTTTTTGCTGGTGGGTCAAAACAAGTTTATAAGATTTTCAATTTTGAGTCATGGGTCACTACTAGAATTAAAATAAAGTGGGTTATATGTTTTTTTCATTGATCAAACTTTTATTTAGAAAAAAAATACTAATGTGAAATTTACTGCTGCTTTTGAGACGCTAATTTTTGTATATCCGGTTGATATGATGTTGTCCTTAATTTCACACATGCGTCAGTTATTTCTTTCCCGAGACGATTTCTTTCCGAGGACTTTATGTAATTTAATGATGAAAGTTGCTGCTTACAGAAATAAGATGATCCAAACATTGTTAATCCAGCATTTGCCAAATTTTTTATGCAGATAAATGTATTTGGCAAACAATTTCAAGTTTGGAGTATAATATTTTTAATATTTTCTTCGGCTGACTCATTAAAAATCATTTGGGAACTATTGGATTCTATTTTTGCAATCAAATCTTTGAATTTTTTATTCATAAACAATAATATTGAAATTCGACTAATTCGATTTCTAAATTATTAATATTCAACCGATTGAAGAACTCTAGTTCCATGTTCTTGAATTTAATTTTATGAGGTAAAGTAGTTTCCAGTTGTTTAAATTGATTAAATCTGATTTTAAATGTTTCTTTGATTTCTTCTATAATTGATACATATTTAATGATTGAATGCTCATTAACCTCAATAGCTCATTAGCCTCCCTCATATTACCAAAAACACCGTTGTTTCAAATTGTGCACGCAAATGTGGAAAATATGTCATAGTTTTCAAATTTAAATCATTTATAAATTCGTCTAATTTTAAAACAAACGATTCAATGTTTTGATATATATTGCAATTTGCCCTTAAAGTTTCTTATTAAGTTCGTTAAGGTTAAAGTGTTGTGTTATATCCCAAAAGAACGTTAGATCATTTAAGCATTCCAAATTTGTTAGCTCAGGATAATTTACACCCTTCACAAGTAGAAAGAGTTTTATTCAAGAAGAGTAACAAAGCGATTTAATACCACACTACGGCTGAGCCATCGAACGTTGCTATACATTAAAAGACCTGAATACTGAGAAGAGAATCAATTTCAGATTGACGCTTATTAAGAGCTCGTGCAGAAATAAAAATGAGACATTTGTCCGTATTGAAATAATCTTTGAAAATGGTTGCAATCTTTCTTTTGCACAAACTACTGCTTGGTGAATAATACAATGAAATTCCACTAATAGACGCTCAATGTTTTGCTTGAGATGTTTAATAAATCCAACGTTTTTGCCAACCATGCTTGAAGCACCATCAGTAGTTACGGAAACAATCTTCTTTGTATCAATATTCATTGTTTCCAAAGCTTCTTTAAATCCATGCATAATAGGTGCACCTGTTGTTCTTCCTGTTAAATTCACTAATTTTATGGATTCTTCTCTCATTATATTTACATAAAGTTATCATGCGTACTGAATTTATCAGTACAGTACTGATTTTCTAGCTTATGTACTGATATACATATGCGGTACTGATTTTTACTGATTTCTATGTACTGAAAGTACTGATTTTGAAGAAAATTGTTAAATATTATTTTAAGTTCCAATTTAAATACGGAAATAAAACTATACGAGTTATTGTTTGGCATGAACTTGTAATAAAAATTACTTGAAAAAAATACTTTAATTTTTAAATTGTGGCAGTTTTCCACGGAAAATATATATAAAAATTCTAGCCCTGTGTTTTGCCAAGCAATTGTGGCGGAAAGTTGTATTTTACTAACTACTGGTGCTGGTCTCAAGTCTCAACGAAATTTCCTTAAACTACAAAAAAAAATGAAAACCAGATTTCTCTACTTCGCTTTACACATATTAACCTTTCGACTTAGAAGAGACATAGGTTAGGTGAGACTAAGGATAGTACATATTTTAACTCTTAAAATGTTGTACTGATTTCACTTAGAAAAAAATGGTCATCCTATATTTACAGATTTGTATATTTTACAAGGATTGCAAGCTGTGCTTTATTTTGAGATTCTATTTACAATTAACAATAATTTTATATTTTACAAATTAATTGTAGAATTAGATTTATTTATGATTTGTTATAAAAATATTTAAACCTCAAATTTTAGATAAATTATCTGAATATTCTCGCGGGTATTTAAAAATGTCTCACGGGTCAGTCCATGACCCGCGGGTCACGGGTTCGCCATCACTGATCTAGCACATTAAAGGGTAGATTATGGAGAAGCATTACAGGGTTGAAGTATTAGAAATTGCAGTCCAGCATATGATCACACCGTACATTAAGATCGGTCTGATCACCGAGATGTAAAATCATTGGGATATGTGAGGTGCAAGATTCCATATTTTTCCATGGCTTTTTTAAATGAGTATAGATAGTGCTACTGTAACTTTTTTGGCTCTTTCTGTGATATTTAATTTCCAGGTGAGTCCACCTAGGTATTCAGCACGTACATAGGTATTTTGCTAGTTTTGCAAGTGCAAGATCACTTCCCTCCAGAGCAATGGAGCCAATATCAGGGATCCTCTGCTTCCTGGTAAAAAGAATCACTACTGTTTTTGCAGGATTATTTTCTGTTATTCTGTCAATGATATTGCAAGGGTAGTTGGGACTGGCTCGTCTAATGTACTTTGACTAGAATCGCCAATTGATTATTTTATTCAATGCCAACCCCCCCCCCCCCCCCCCATGTTATTTGTTAAAGAAACTTAAATGGCAAGGCGACGGAGATTTATATATTATATATTAAAGATTTAAATTTATTTTAAACTCTTTGAGTCTATAAAAATTCTAAAATTTTCATAAGAACTACTCTAATATAAGAACCACTCTAATATAAGAACACCTTAAACTCATCTTCTTTTCTCCCGCCCTAGTCTGGTTCAAACCACATTCAAATTTTTAAGTTTTTGCACTTGAGAAGCCCTAGATTGTTTTCGAAAGCATAGTTCTTAAACAGCAAAAGTTCTTTTCGTTTATCGTTACTCAAGACTGTCATTCTAACCTTAACAGACTAAGGAAACGTTTTTCGCTAATTTTGGAGTTTAAAACCCCCTTGTGTCTTTAACATAATCAATAGCAACAGAAATAAAAGCCGGATACCAACTTATAACAGGAAAAATACTAAACCTAACAATAGTATTTCTTTATAGTTTAACTGTAACGAATACAAATTAATCCAAATATAAATATTAATGCTGAGAACTGCATCTTATTTGCAAGAATTATGATAGAACAGAGGAGTAATTCTTATATTCAATAGTCATTAGTGATTTCAACTATTTAGTTAACAGACATTTGGTTATACCCCTGGCAGCCTGTTGCACCAAACCACGAGGCATCAATTTATCAAAACAAATGTTTCTAGCAAAATTCGATATACTCATCGCCAAGGCATACCATCGCTAGTAGGAGGAGCGCCTTCGATTATCACACAGTTGTAATAAGCTCATTAAATAAGACAAAACAGAGTGTTACTTGAGCCGTGGAACCAATGATTCATCGCAAAAATAAAAGACTGTGTTAGTCGCAGTTCCAAATCAGAAACATAATAAAAACGATTCACGGCATGCCCACGATTAATAATAAGAGGTACGCCAACGAATTCAATCAGTTCATTTTACACCCCAAAACATTGGAAAAACGTATAGGAAAATCTAAAAAACAATACACAAATTGCCATCTGATATCTGAAAGCAATCTACGAAAGATTACGTATCAAATCTACGAAAACCTTCAATGCTCTTATGACAAATAGTCTATCGCAAATTGTTCTGAAAAGAAATTGGGCTGCACCTTCATTCTTGCATGTCTGACTAATGAAAGATCAAACATAAAAGGTTTCGAAGTTTTAGAAGAAATTTTTACTTAAATACGGGTTCTGAATAAAGATTTTTTTTCTTCAATAAAACAACTTATTTCACTTCCATGTAAACAAACACAAAAATATAAAATAAAATGAATATTTTAATATTGAACTTCTTTTTATAATTCTACAAATTTACTAAATAAATAGATAAACTGGAAATATATACGAAGATTTATAACAAATAAGTTATTTATTTGACAACTCAAAAAAGTTTGTTATTTAAATTCCTAGTAAACGCCATAGCAACAACCTAGTGCGATGTTTTTTAATACTATCCTCCTAGTTTAGTTCATACTCAAACCAATTTTTTACTATACTAGCAATTTTGTATTAAACTAGGTAGTAAAGTTTAACTAGTGTTTACTAGTTTTTATACATATCGCCCATTCAGTTTTGTTTACCGGGAAAAGGCATTTGAATATATATTTAGTTTGATTTATCGGTATTTTGTGACATTAACTAAACACAAGTTTACCGATTTTATTGAACTTTTTTTTGTTCGTTACAAAGCTTTATAAAAAAATTTACACTGAAAATTTTTTGCCTTAATTTTATTTTAATTTAGCCCAATAAAATTCTCTAAAATGTAATGAAATCATTCAATTTCAGCAATAACATTTGAATTATACTAATAACAAAAAGTTATACGTCTGGCCAACTGGTATATTAAAAATTATCAGTTGTAATTTCCCAAGGGCGATGATAATTCGAAAGAATTTTTTGCTAAAAATTATGAGAATTTATTATATTGGACCTTTAATAATAATATGAAAAATAGAATTTACGCGGGATACAGTTTATCCCCACACGAATCTTGAGATTGGGAATCTCTCACTATTTTTTTAAATTTATTCTAACATTCCAAAGGAAAAAAAAATACTTAAACAAAGATTAATATAATTAAAATTCAAAATACCTTAAATTATTAACTGTTGAAATTAACTGCTATTATTTCGCCCAAAACTTCATATATTTTCCTGACATTAGCCTCATTAACTCAATAGATTTCACTTCTGTTATTAATTTGCCAAAACTTCACAGATTCCTGACAATAGCCCAATTAACTTATTGGATTCCACTACTGCTACTAATCCACCAAAACTTTTATAGATTTCTGACAATAGCTCAATTAATTTATTAGATTTCACTACCGCTATTACCTCACCAAAAACTTTCATCGTTTTTTTCTGCAATGGCTGCCACCAAAATTAATGGGTCCACACCCACGATGTAAATCAAGGAAAAAGCAAGACCCCAATTGTGTTGCAAGTAATAAAAAAGGTCACTTCTTTTATTTTCAACTTTTTCCTTTATTCCTTTTATATTATTTTCTTTTATTTTTAATTTAGCATGACAGCATTCTTATTTTTATTTCTTGTTTCATTTAATGTTTAAATCACAAAGACAATTCAACATTTCTTTTTTAAAAGCCAAAATGGAATGAATGTTTTTCCAAATTGCAAAATGTGATTTTGCTTTTGACATCTTATGATGTCAAAAACAAAATCGGGTAATACTTGAAATTCAGCAAATGATTAACAACGACGTCTGTTCATTAGTATTGGAAATAAAAATTTAGTACGTTCGTTTGCTTTTTATAGTATATTCAAAATTTAACTAGCAGTTAAGTTTTAGAAAATTTTAAAATTATTATTAATGTAAAAATGAATGGAAACTAATGAAATGCATTTTTATTGAATTGAAAACGAAGATGAATTTGGTTTTATTATTGTTTTGCGATTATTGCGATCGTTACAAATTTATCAACGAACGAGGGGAATACGTTTAGAAAATTTTTTGCCATTTTTCATTTACTTACACACTTTTTATGAATTATACGTTTCCCTACTGTGATATCAGTTAATTATTTCATAAGTAGATTGACAATTTTTAGTATCCCAGTAGGCCAGACGTATAAATATTTGTTATTAGCATAACTCAAAATTTATTGGTGAAATTGAATGATGTCATTACATTTTAGAGAACTTCATTGGTTTAAATTAAAATAAAACTAAGGCAAAATTTTTTCAGTCTAATTCTGAAATATTTAACTGATACCTCAGTTGCCAATGCATAATTCATAAAAAATATACAAAGAAATGAAAAATAACAAAAAATTTTCTAAACGAATTCCACTCGTCCGTTGATAAATTCTCATAACTTGTTGAAAAATTCCTCAAGCAAGTGGCATTGATAAAAGCCCTCGGCCTGCGGCCTTGTGCTTTTATCACTTTACTTGCTTTCGAAATTTTTGGCAAAAAATTATTTCGAATTATCACTACCCTTGGGGAATTACAACTGAAAATGTTTTACCTTAGTTTTATTTTAATTTAACCCATAATGAAATTCTGTAAAATGTAATGACATCATTCAATTTCACAAATAAAATTTAAATTATACTAATAACAAATAGTTATACGTCTCGCCTAATCTGGGCTATTAAAAATTATCAAATATTTTTTGAAATAATTAACTAATATTGCAATTTGCAGTAGGCCAACGTATAATTCATAAAAAAGATATGGGTGGTTCTACACACGAAATAAGATAATGGAGCTAACTACGGCACGACATGTTTTTGCGTACAAGTTCTGGCAAGTAGTTTTAGTTAAAGTTGATGACGTTCTTTCAACTTTCTGAATGTGGTCAGTAAAATAAAAAAAAATGCATGAGTCAAAATTAAAAATATCCTTCCTACTTCTAAATTAACTCAAAATTATATCAATATTACCTCAAAATACGATGTGGATAGATGCATTCATATATAAACTGGTCATTAATGGAATACCAGAAAACCTAATACTGATAATCTACGAACTAATAAACGACAAAAGATTTTTAGTTACAAGCAATGACACGAAGTCAGATAAAATATTTAAATTACAAAATGGACTACAACAAGGAACCATTTTAGCTCCAACGTTTTTCAACATATACATAAGCGACATATTTGATCAAAAAATTTTTCAAAAACTAACCAATAGTGGTATTGCATATGCAGATGATATAACAATCTATACTAGTGGTAAAACTGCGACCAAAATACAAAAAGAGCTACAAAATATGTTTAACAAAACCACAGAATTCTTATCTACATGGAAGCTCAGTATAAATGAAAGTTAAAGTGAAACAATTTTTTTTAGACCTGGTCTAGAAAAATGTAACCAGGATATAAGGAAAAACTGGAGAAGCTTTAGTATATAGTAAAGGCACCAAATGGTAATGATATCCCACATAAACGAAATGTTAAACTATTGGGCATCCAATTAAATCATAGAATGAATTACACTAATCATATTAATACACAACTGAACAAAGCTCGAAAATCTTTTATGGCATGTAAGAAGTTGTTCTACAATAAATCTTTAAAACACAAAGTAAAATTAATACCATATCGAACTCTAATTAGACCTATATTGACATATGGTTGTCCCATATGGTTTAATATTAGTGCGACTAATATGGAAAAATTTCGAAAATTTGAAAAAAAATCATAAGAGCTTGCATTAACAAACGGAGAAATACAGCAAAGGATTTTCATTATTACTCGAACAAATTTATATACCAAAAAGGGGAAATAGGAAGAATAGATAATTTTATAATAAAAATTTGCAGAAAACACTTTAATAATATAATGGAGGTAACTGAAAATGCATTAATATCCCAAATATATTATCCCAATCCGTTGTATTACATAAAAGCTATGGAAAATGGATATATACCACCAGAAGCTTTCATTTATCTGGATCAACAAAATTTAATACAAAAGAATAACGGTATCCCATTAATTTATCATATTAATAGAAGAACAACAGACTCGAAATTATATCAATATTATGAAAACATATCGAATTATCAGTTAAAATTTGGTATAAAGATACCCGTGGCAGACACCAAAGATCTGCAAAAATATACTAAAACGATTTGGTGGAAATAAGAAAAGGATGATAGGGAAACAGATGAGCAATTTCACGCAAGTTCAGCAAATTTTTGGGAAATTTTGACTTGACCCCTTTTAATTTTGATTATTTTTTGTTTATGGATAGTCTTTGATAAATAAAAAATACAAGTTCTCTTAGAATTTTTTTTTTCGACCAGGGGTCTTCACAGGGTGCCCTTCAATTTTTGTTATTTTGTGATGTGAGTGCATTTTGACGTGCGATTGTAGAAAAACTACTCAATCGATTTTCATAAATGATATGTCGTTGAATAGGTATTAAAACAAAGTTTTTGAAAATGTACACTGCTAATTTTTTGAAATAATTTTTACGGTGTAATTGAATAAAAGATGGCATAGCCTTTTTTTTTTAAACTAAATTGAAGCTTATTTTATATCTAACCACTTGTGAAAGTTTGGACCTTGCATTATTTTTTGTTTTAAAGATAAAATTCGTTGTGCATATGACTGTCGGGAATCAGTTTTTTTTGTTCTGAAGGAAAATTATAAATATGGCGATTTTTAGATTCAGATTGTTTTTTATGTTAAATATCAAATATTTTATTATTAAATGAACTTTCTAAAAAGCAATTTCAGTCAAGTTCAGCAAAATTTTGCGACATTTTCACTCGACCCTTTTTAATTTGGTTTATTTTTAGTTTATAGATAGCCTTTGATAAATGAAAAATACGACTTCAAGTAGAATTTTTTTAAAATATAATAATATAAATTATTATATTTTTAAATATAATAATATAATTATAATAACAATATAATTATAATAACAAACAACAGTAATGCTACGCGTCATTTGGTTGAAAAAAGTAAAACTCTACATAAAAATAATTTTCAGCACTCATCTGCGACGGGTAAAAGAGGTGTATCCACAACAGATATAAATGTTGTGGAGCAGTTCTATAAAAGTGATGAAATCAGTAGATTATTGCCAGGCAAATGAGATGCAATATCTTTTAAAAAAGGAGATGAGCGCATAAAAACACAAAAGCGCTTATTGCTATGTACATTAAATGAAGCTTATGTGGAGTTTAAAAATAAGTTTTCTGATGTGAAAATAGGATTTACTAAATTCACATCCCTTCGACCACAAGAATGTATAAAATTATCCCAAGGAGTTCATAATGTGTGCGTGTGTACCATACATCAAAATATGAAACTAATGATTCAACACCCTAAGATGTCTTGAATTACTGATGCTGCTTTCCAGAATTATAAAACATTAATTAACTTTGTTTCATGTGGTGAATTCACAAAGATTGTCATACTTTGAAGTGCAATGAATGTTCAAAAAAACTTGAACAACTGGAAGAAAAATTACTAAATGATTTTGACGTTAAAGGAATCCTTCAAGTCAAATATCAACAATGGAATACCACTGATCGCTGCAATTTGGATACTTTAATAGAAACTGTAGAAGAATTTATGAAAAAATTTATTTACCGTTTACAAATTTTGATACCACACAACTTTATAGCAAAACAGCAATCTACATTCATTGAGGAAAAAAAAGTTAGAAGCAGGAAGTGCTTCGTTCAAGGGGATTTTTCTGAAAACTACGGCTTCATAATTCAGGATGCGGTTCAAGGCTATTATCATAATAATTCACAAGCTACTATTCATCCATTTTTCATTTATTTTAAAAGTGCCGCAAGTTACTATATACAGCATCGAAGTTTTATACTCATTTCGGATATAAACGATCACAACAGTACTACAGTCCATCTTTTCATTACAAAACTTATTGAATTCATCAAAACGCATACAAATTCTAATATTACGAAAATAATTTATAACACTGACAGTGCACCTTCTCAATACAAAAATACACATAGCCTAAATAACTCATGCCACCATAAAAAAGACTTTAAGGTTGATGCTGAATGGCATTTTCATGCTACCAGTCATGGAAAGGGACCTTGTGATGGAATTGGTGGTACACTGAAGCGTGCTGCACACCGTTATAGTATAGGAGTAGTGTTATGGGAGGTTCTGCACATAGACTAAAAATTATGGGACTTTCTCACATGATGTGTTAATTGATGTGGGAGGTCTAATAAGAAAAAAATATACGATGTAATTGATTCAAATTGCATTGTGAAACTGAGTTTGAAAGAAAAACTAGAGAAAGTGATTTAAATCTTTTTTGTTGTTGTATCTTATAAGAAAAAATTCATTTTCGATCCCACTATCTTTCATGTCGAATAAAAAAAAAAAATGGATTAATGCTATCTAAAAACAGAATGGATTGAAAATAAAATATAATAAAAGCATGTGAACTGAATTTTGCATCATAACTTTTGTCTCGATATTATATTACAAAAATATGGGACTTTCTCACATGATGTGTTAAAGGTAACAAAAATTGTTTTTGTTGTAGTATTTTGTATTTTGTTTCGTAATCGCGTGCGAATTTTTTTTTTGCGTTAAATGATTAAGTAAGATTTCGATTTTTTTTTCATTGGGGCACATGTGTTGTTCTTGTTTTTTTGTTGTTATATAAGATTTTGTGTGTTAAGCGAGCAGAAGAATCAAAAATATGGGACTTTCTCACATGATGCGTTAATTGATTGATAAAAAACAGAATGGGTTGAAAACAAAATATGAAAAAGCATGTAAGATTTTAATTTTCTCGACAAAAAAAAAAAAAAATGAAGATGTTCATGATATATTTTTTTTTTGTAGATAACAAAAATTGTTTTGTTGTAGTATTTTGTATTTTGTTTCGTAACTGCGTGCGGCTTTGTTTTGCGTTAAATGATTAAGTATGATTTCGATTTTTTTTTCATTGGGGCACATGTGTTGTTCTAGTTTTTTTGGTTGCTATATAAGATTTTGTGTGTAAAGCGAGCAGAAGAATTAGAACAAATTGTGTTGGGAAAAAATTATGATGTTTTGGAAACCTTAAAACTTTTTATTTGGAATTTTAGACGGATGCCTGAAATAAGTTGTTAATTGAAAAAACTAAAAATTATAAACAGATGTTCGAAATGTGAAAAACTTGCTATAATTTTGGAAAAAACTTATTTAAATAAAAAATGAAATCTTTTTTTTATTTTTTTGTTATAGTTTTGTAAAAACTTTAAACAAAATTTTTATTTTATTAATTAATTTTTTAAAATTTGTTTTAATACATTAATTTTCATTAAAACAGCTGACCATCCATCTCGAATTGAGTTTCGTCTTCAACCAATAACGCCATTGGTTTCACACGAAACTCATATAATGGTGCGTTCATTTTGGATCGGGGAAGACCACGTTTGTATTAAAGTTCTTGCCACATATTCATGGTATAAAGAAACTGGTTTGGTGCAATGGTGAAACTAATTCGGTCGATCTAAAAGATTTCGATTTTGAAGATATTGAAATGTTAGACAACGTCCCCGAAAATTTTGATAATCTAGAAAAACACATTAATCATCTTGGATGATTTAATGACTGAGGCGTATAATAAAAACGTTTGTGAATTATTTACCAAGGGTTCACATCATCGAAATATATCTGTTATATTAATTACCCAAAATGTGTTCCAAAGAAAATTTTACTGAGACATTTCGTTAAACTGCAAATACCTTGTTATGTTTAATAACTCCCTAGATAAATCTCAAATCTACCGCTTGCTAGACAAATTTATCCAGAAAATATCAACGAGTTTTGTAAGAGTATAAAAGAAGGCAGCTTCAAACGGGGTTTTGAAGCCAGCTGACCAAGGAAAAAGAAAATGAACACTGCAATCTATCTAAGCTAATTGTTCTTGCAAAATATTGAAAACGTTTTGAAAATTAAGTACAATAGATTAGTTTAGATTGAACATTATTTGAACATTATTTGATTAATTGTCTGAAAAATTTTAGATTTAATTGTTTGGCATAGACACTGATACATCTGAATAGCGCGGTCTGTCGGTCAAGTTATTTCTGATGTTATGCAATAATGCAACAAGAAAAATATGACAGAAAATTAATAATATAAAAGGTAATTAGCTTCTGATGTTGTTATTGTGTTTATCATATGTATTGGTTAGTTTTTTGTTTTGTTAATTTTTTTGTTTTCGTTTTCACATAGTTGTGAAATATAAATTTGCTGTCGCATTTGATGAGCTCTTAAGGAATTAGTAAATGTTATTCGTAGTATAGTAAATTGTTTTCAATGTTTTTTTTTTTTGTCGTTTTTTGTCGTTGTGTTGACACATTTTTTTGTTGAATTCAAACTTTTTTTCTTAAGAATAAATATGAATTGTGTTGGACGACATGTGACGATTAACTTTTTAGATTGATTATCTTTCTTAGTCGGATTGCTTCCTTAAGTTAAAACAAGAAGCAAGTGATTGACCGTCAAATGTTTCCACTCAAATTGAAAAAGAAAACTTCATTAGGGAGTTTTGAGCATGAAGGGATTCATTTCTTTTTAATGCGCTTTGTGGTAAATTGGGACACAGAAATAATAAGAATCAGACGGGCCAAAACAAATTATTTTTTAATGACGATTAAAACAGTCAGTAAGGTATAAGATTTACGGTTAGTTATCTTTAAGTGTACGCGCTTTCCCTTTCTAATAAATGGATAGTTGATATAGACAGTAAACAAGAACGAACCATATTTAAGAGACTTTTTCAAAGGGTTTGATAAATAAAAAGCCATCATTTTTTGCTAACATTATATATTTTTCAAATTTATTATTTCTTTTATTTTATTTTATAGTTAATTATTAAATTTTTTTCTATTATGATTATTAAAAATAACTGGGCCTAAGTTTTTTTCATTCGCTGCACCATTCGTCTTGTGTGGTGTGATTTTTGAATGAATCAAATACTTCTTTCCAAACCAACCGATCAGGGCAATTAAGAAGATGAATCTGTAAAAAGAAGAAAAAATGTTAAATCAAAATATTTATTAATTTGAGTATTAAGTTAACAAATTACCTCATAGTCTTCTTTTGGAATTACGTGGTAAATATTATATTTACACAAAATAACTTGTATTCCTGACGGCTGCTTGTCTTTACAAGTTTTAATGTGACGGAAGAACTTTCTGTAGGTTATTTGATGATTCACATTGTATGGACATATATATTTTTTTACTCCTACCAAACTAGACATCTAAATATAAAAAATAAATCAATTAACGAAATAAAATTAAAATTTCAATTTTAACTTACCATGTATATTGTTTTTTTACTAATGTAAATTATTTCAGCCTTGTATCGTTCTTAAATACTAGATTTATCATACGTATCCCACATTTATCATACGAATTCCTTAATGTATATGTGCTTTCCCTTTCTAACAAAATGAATAGTTGATCTAGACAGTAAACCAGAACTAAACTATGTAGTTGCTAGATGATATGGAATTTACAAATGAAAAGCCAGTATCTGAACCATTTTTTCTGAGAAACTTCAACCATACCTTTCAATTGAAAAATTTTGCTACATTAACAATATCTATAGAAGAATTATACAACATTTGACTGTGATTATTTTAAAATTTATGTCAAAAATGCTGCTTGAGTAGGCTTATGTAGATAATTTTGCAACTATAGATGTTTACTTGGTTAAAATCAGCTCCACATATAATTTGAAATCAAAAATAACCCCAAAAATACTATAATAAAATAAATCCTATAAATACTATAATTACTCAGAAAACTATTTTTAAAACATATTATCGAGTATTTTGCTTCTATTGGTTTTTGTTGCTTCATTAACATTTTGATAGAAGACTCCTGATAGATGACTCATTTTCTTATCATTTTAAGTTGAAATATTTTAAACGAGAAAAAAATGCAGTTTTTTTGCAAGAAATATTGAAAAAATAGAGCTCAAACATTTCGTATCTTACTTTAGTTTTCATAAGCCCATTGTAAATGTTATTGATTTGGGTGTTATTGATGTTATTGATTTCTCCACTCGAAAATGATAATTAAAAGATGCGATCAATTGTGAAGTGTAAGCAATGTTAATAAAGTTTGTCTTAAAGAATATGAACAGTATGAGCCCGCTAATAATTAATGACTTTTAAAAGAATGTAATATCTGTATTGGTCTAGAGCTTGGTAGTTTTTGGCTTTGATTCTCCAATATTAAAAAGACTACAAGACAGTATACAGAATGTAATATGTTTTTATTTCCACATTACGAAATTTCACTTCTTCCGAGCGGTGGGTCTCCCCGCACAACTTTTTTCTGAGAAACTTCAAACCATACCTTTAAATTGAAAAATTTTGCTACATTGACAATATCTATTGATGAATTATACAATATTTGCCCGTTATAATTTTAAAATTTATGTCAAAAATGCTACTTGGGTAGGCTTATGTAGATAATTTTGCAACTATAGATGTTTATTTGGTTAAAATCATCACCACAAATAATTTAAAATCAAAAATCTTCGTCCATTGGTTGTTCTTCAGAATGGGGTTCAATTCTACTACAATACAGCAAGAGAAACTTGATTTGCCATCATTTCTTGGCAGGATTAGAAAACTCAATTCAATTTAAGCGGTTTTTTGCGAATATATTTTTTGGCCGCGATTTAAATGATTCTAAACGTCTGTTAAAATCTTTGTAGACGTTTAGACTGTGATACGCATTGCGACAAGGTGGCAAAATGGTTTGGCCTTAGCTGAAAGTGCTGGCTTGACTGGAATTTTTTCTGAAGTATCTGAAGTACCTGATTTTTTTTTTTTTGTAAGTTTTTTTGTTTTATTTTTTTTTTGTTTTTTTTTTTTGTTAATTTTTTTTTTCATTTTTTTTTTCTTCGTTTTTTTTCGTCGTTTTTTTTTTTTGTTAATTTTTTTTTCATTTTTTTTTTCCTCGTTTTTTTTTTTTGTGTTGTTTTTTGTTTTGTTTTTTATTTTCATTTTAATTTTTTTTTATTTTTTATTGTTTTTTTTTGTGACAAAATGATAGCTTGTGACAAAACTTTGACAAAATGGCTTGGCCATTGGCTGAACAATCTGCTGAATTCAGAAGAGTCTGAATATCATAACGATAATGAAGAAGGCAATCCAGAAGGAAATTATGGCTATTCCTGTGTTGGCGACATGACTGGTATTTTGATTTTGGTAAAAAAAGATATTTGGTAGAACGTGTTATAGTCAGAATGAAGAATCCGAGGACGAAGTTGATTTAGAAGAGTCTGAATATCATCTATCATCTATTCAGATGTATCAGTGTCTATGCCAAACAATTAAATCTAAAATTTTTCAGACAATTAATCAAATAATGTTCAAATAATGTTCAATCTAAACTAATCTATTGTACTTAATTTTCAAAACGTTTTCAATATTTTGCAAGAACAATTAGCTTAGATAGATTGCAGTGTTCATTTTCTTTTTCCTTGGTCAGCTGGCTTCAAAACCCCGTTTGAAGCTGCCTTCTTTTATACTCTTACAAAACTCGTTGATATTTTCTGGATAAATTTGTCTAGCAAGCGGTAGATTTGAGATTTATCTAGGGAGTTATTAAACATAACAAGGTATTTGCAGTTTAACGAAATGTCTCAGTAAAATTTTCTTTGGAACACATTTTGGGTAATTAATATAACAGATATATTTCGATGATGTGAACCCTTGGTAAATAATTCACAAACGTTTTTATTATACGCCTCAGTCATTAAATCATCCAAGATGATTAATGTGTTTTTCTAGATTATCAAAATTTTCGGGGACGTTGTCTAACATTTCAATATCTTCAAAATCGAAATCTTTTAGATCGACCGAATTAGTTTCACCATTGCACCAAACCAGTTTCTTTATACCATGAATATGTGGCAAGAACTTTAATACAAACGTGGTCTTCCCCGATCCAAAATGAACGCACCATTATATGAGTTTCGTGTGAAACCAATGGCGTTATTGGTTGAAGACGAAACTCAATTCGAGATGGATGGTCAGCTGTTTTAATAAAAATTAATGTATTTAAACAAATTTTAAAAAAATTAATTAATAAAATGAAAATTTTGTTTAAAGTTTTTACAAAACTATAACAAAAAAATAAAAAAAAAGATTTAATTTTTTATTTAAATAAGTTTTTTCCAAAATTATAGCAAGTTTTTCACATTTCGAACATCTGTTTATAATTTTTAGTTTTTTCAATTAACAACTTATTTCAGGCATCCGTCTAAAATTCCAAATAAAAAGTTTTAAGGTTTCCAAAACATCATAATTTTTTCCCAACACAATTTGTTCTAATTCTTCTGCTCGCTTTACACACAAAATCTTATATAGCAACCAAAAAAACTAGAACAACACATGTGCCCCAATGAAAAAAAAATCGAAATCATACTTAATCATTTAACGCAAAACAAAGCCGCACGCAGTTACGAAACAAAATACAAAATACTACAACAAAACAATTTTTGTTATCTACAAAAAAAAAATATATCATGAACATCTTCATTTTTTTTTTTTTTTGTCGAGAAAATTAAAATCTTACATGCTTTTTCATATTTTGTTTTCAACCCATTCTGTTTTTTATCAATCAATTAACGCATCATGTGAGAAAGTCCCATATTTTTGATTCTTCTGCTCGCTTAACACACAAAATCTTATATAACAACAAAAAAACAAGAACAACACATGTGCCCCAATGAAAAAAAAATCGAAATCTTACTTAATCATTTAACGCAAAAAAAAAATTCGCACGCGATTACGAAACAAAATACAAAATACTACAACAAAAACAATTTTTGTTACCTTTAACACATCATGTGAGAAAGTCCCATATTTTTGTAATATAATATCGAGACAAAAGTTATGATGCAAAATTCAGTTCACATGCTTTTATTATATTTTATTTTCAATCCATTCTGTTTTTAGATAGCATTAATCCATTTTTTTTTTTTATTCGACATGAAAGATAGTGGGATCGAAAATGAATTTTTTCTTATAAGATACAACAACAAAAAAGATTTAAATCACTTTCTCTAGTTTTTCTTTCAAACTCAGTTTCACAATGCAATTTGAATCAATTACATCGTATATTTTTTTCTTATTAGACCTCCCACATCAATTAACACATCATGTGAGAAAGTCCCATAATTTTTAGTCTATGTGCAGAACCTCCCATAACACTACTTATAGGGAGCAAAGATATTATTGATACATCAAAAAAACTTTTCGAATGGGCTTTGAAATGGGAATCTACCATGAACTTTGGAAACGCCGATAAAAATGAATATCAATTAACAAAAAAAAATACAAAATCGATATAAAAATGTGATTACTATAAGTGGAACTCAAAAATTTCATTCTTTTGTACCATTAGATACTAAGACAATAAATGCATAAATGTTTTCCAACTCATAAGAAACTTTTACATGTAAAATAAGTAAATAATTTTTAATAACTGTTTTTATTTTCTTTAACCTACATATATAATTTGTATGATATTTTAAAAAGTTTATTCAATAATAAAATATTTGTAATTTAATGTTAAAATACAATCTTTTACTTTATGACCATAATAACATAATACGAACATAATACTTCTCCAGTCAAAAGTTCCTAAATAGATTTTGTTATTTATACGGTTTTTTTTGTTTGCAGTCGAGACTGTCAAATTATTTTTTATAAGAGTGACAAGTGATTACTAAAAGTGACAAACAAACATTTCATTTTTTTATGCCATCTAATACAAAGAAAATAATTGCAGATGTGCTTTCCTATTCAAAAGAAACTTCTGTTTGTAAAATAAGTAAATCATTTTTAACGATTGTATTTATTTTATTTATTGTACGACATATATAATTTTTATAATGTTTTAAAAAGTTCATCTAATATTAAAATATTTGATATTTAACATTAAAAAAAAATCTCTTAGTTTATAACGCCATTTTTATAATTTTCCTTCAGAACAAAAAAAACTGATTCCCGACAGTCATATGCACAATGAATTTTATCTTTAAAACAGAAAATAATGCAAGTACCAAACTTTCACAAGTGGTTAGATATAAAATAAGCTTCAATTTAGTATAAAAAAAAAATGGCTATGCCATCTTTTTTTCAATTACACCGTTTTTTTCTTATGTTACACCGTTAAAAATTATTTCAAAAAACTAACAGTGTACATTTTTAAGAACTTTGTTCTAATACCTATTCAACGACATATCATTTATGAAAATCGATACAGTAGTTTTTCTACAATCGCTCGTCAAAATGCACTCACATCACAAAATAACAAAAAATTGAGGGGCACCCTGTGAAGACCCCTGGTCGAAAAAAAAAATTCTAAGAGAACTTGTATTTTTTATTTATCAAAGACTATCTATAAACAAAAAATAATCAAAATTAAAAGGGGTGCAGTCAAAACGTTGTTGAATCTTCGTTAAATTGCTCAGATATTAGATATTAGTAAAAATTATTCCCGCTGATATAAATTTACTCATTGATACATTAATCAATGATTTAGAATAGAATTAGATGTAATTAGTTAATAGTTATTATTAGGTTCTAAATAAAAAAAAAGGATATTCGTTTTAAAAAAATTTTTCGAATGCAAACTAAATCATAAAAAAATAAAAAAATCATTTAACATAGAATTATAATAATATGACAAAAAAAAACCATTGTTATTAAAAACAAATATTTAGAGTGTTCCAAAGAGAACCATTAAATGTACAACAGTAATAAAAAATATATTTTTTAGCTTTAGAGAAATTGGATTGTAAAAAAAAACGAATTAAAGAAAAATAAAGCAAAAAAAAAAAAAAAATACCTCAAAATACGAAATAAACATTTATCTAAGTCCAATCCCGCTTTTAAAACTTCCAGAGGACTGAGACCAGGGCCTAATGGTACAGATCAATTTCAGTTCGGCAAAAATTCATTTTATGAGTGATTCTTATGTATTTTTTAACGCTGAATCCGAATCTGCCATCGGTTTTTTCTCCAGGTCAGCCATTTCCCCAAAAAACCGAAAAAACCGAATTTTCGGAGTTAAGGTGCAAAGTGTTTTTTTTATGATTCCTTTGGTTTTATATAGTCATTTTATGCTGAAAAATGAGTTTTTAAATTTACCAGGGTTTATTTTTCGATCCGAATTTTCGGTTTTTCAGGTTTTCATGATAGATAGGTAACAAATAACTTCAGATTCGGCTTCAGCGGCCAAAATTATGGTAGAAACGATATAAAACTTTACTAGTTTGTTAACTTTAAATTTGACCTGACGTGGCCTTTGAGAGGTCACATCTTAATTTCCGCAAAAGTCCTCACTAATTTGCAAGTGTCCAATTGAAGCCTGGTACTTTCTCTACAAGCTTCAAAAGAAAAAATGAGTGGGCACCTTTGGAAGCAAAAGTTTTAGACAATTGAATCTCGAATAAAAAACCCAGGCATTATGGGGGGATAATAATGTCAAAATCTTAAAATATATAATTAAAAGATATATTATCAAAATAAAATATTAAGCTATACTAGACATCAAAATCCCAATTCGACTATTATAAAACGCCTTCAAAATCTCGACGGTAAATGTTTCCTTCCAAACTCTTTTTCATAGCAAGTCATGCGGAATTGGAGCTGGGTAAAACTATAAAACTGTGCTCCCAAAGGTGCCCACTCATTTTTTCGTTTGGAGCTAGTTGAAAAAGTACCAGGCTTCAATTGGACACTCATAAATTAGTAAGGACTTTTGCGGAAATTAAGATGTGACCTCTCAAAGGTCACGTGAGGTCAAATTTAAAGTTGACAAACTAGTTAAGTTTTATATCGTTTCTACCATACTTTTGGTCGCTGAATCTGAATCTGAAGTTATTTTTTACCTATCTATCATGGAAACACAAAAAACCGAAAATTCGGATCGAAAAAAAACGGATAAATTTAAAAACTCATTTTTCTGCATAAAATGACTATATAAAACCTAAGGAATCATAAAAAAACACTTTGCACCTTAACTCCGAAAATTCGGTTTTTCGGGGAAATGGCTGACCTAGGAAAAAAACCGATGGCAGATTCGGATTCAACGTTAAAAAGTACATAAGAATCACTCATAAAATGAATTTTTGCCGAACTGAAATTGATCTGTACCACTGTGCAGGGGACTGATAATTTTTCAGTACGTATTTCTCTTAAAAATGACAAACTTGCGTCTAATGAAAAAAATAAACTAATTCTATACCAAGGGGCTACATATCCACGACGTATAGAACTATAAAATTACCTGTACTTAAAATACTTTTTACGAAAATACTTCCCAGGGTACTGGTAATGTGACTGGACAAAACACGATCTTGCTAGCAATGATGACGATTTAATTGATAAAACCTCGGACTAAGTAAAACACTTGCAATATTATATTTATTGTACTTTAATTAATTTCTGTAACGAGCGATAGCTTGATTGAAATATGAATTCCTAATATTTTTAATGTGTTTTGATTTGGCAGGAGAATGGTAAAAAATTTCAGGGACAAAATTTAATATGATATATCTTATATGAAATTTAGATTAACTTTATGGTTATTTACACAATGCTAACGCACTATTATTAAAAATTATTACTGCAGTGTAAATTTGTCTCTACACACTTAGAATCATTGAATATTTAGTTTACCAGCTTTTACTTTCAAAAAGGTATACACCCGGGGACCGATAATTTTACGATTTGAATCATATTTTTTGTAAGAAATATATTTCGAAATAGGTTTATTTTGGGGAGTCTGCTAGACAAAAAAAAAGGTTTACAAAATTCTATTGAAAAAAAAAATTTTTTATATAAATATACGAAATAAGCCATAGCGTCCAAAATTTCCTGGTTTGTAGAACTACCCATAAAGAAACGAAAAATGGCAAAAAAATTTCTAAACGAATTCCCCTCTTTCGTTGATAAATTCTCATAATTTTTCGGAAAATTCCTCAAGCAAGTGGTATTGATAATACCAATCAGCCTGTGGCCTCGTCCTAATATCAATATGCTTGCTTTTGAAATTTTTGGCATAAAATTATTTCGAACTACCACCGCCCTTGAGCAATTACGACTAACTATTTTATAGCTTATTTGTATGAAATTTTTTAAACTCCATAAACAAAATAGGCGAGATTACAACCAAAGAAGAAAGAATCCCTATCAATATCAGGATAAAGAGATCATAGCAATCAGGAGAACTCTATTAGGTGGTGGCTAAAATTACTGGTGAAATATATGGAGTTATTTGAAGTAACAAATGTTAATGTGAAAGACCGCTACGATGCTAAAAAAAATTGGAAAGATTGAATGATCAAAGAAAACCTCCACTCACTATGAAAAACTAGGAAGAAACATGTGGCATCTTTTTGGTATTTGTCATTACCGGCACAACTCCTTTTTTCCAGCACTTCAAAGTATATTAAACAATAACATCTAACTAGCCAATAACTCAAAATATATGATTCAGTTCTAATTCTATTATAAAATCGTGCAAGGTAAAACTGAAACTATGTAACTCATATTATATTCATTTTGTTCTTAATGTTTGTCAGTCACACACGTTCAAGATAATTTTATTATTTCCAGGTGAAAAACCAGCGACTAAAAAGCATTTTCTTGTTTATTACAAATATAAGTAATACTGCAATAAAAATTTAGTTTTCTTTATTACAGAACACTTTGGTCTGAAACATAAGAAAAAAACTTAAAATTTATGATTATATCTGGAATAATAATATTCGTTGAATTCTCATAAATCCATTTAACATGCAATACAATTTCTATGTAATATTTTCTAAATATTTATTTATGATTTAAAATGGAATTTAAAATTCAGAGTTGTAAAACAATGGCAATTATTCAAATTTGTGTACGTAAGCTACTCTTTACAGTATGTTTTTATTGCACTCGATTAATCAACGAACCAAACATGTTATTAGCCTTCAAGCTTTTAGAGTTTGTTTTAATTAAATAGTAAATAAAAGTTAAATAATAATGGAGTGTAAAATGTATCGTGCAGCTGATAATTAACATCAAGGTATTTTCACTAAAAATTGTAAATACTAATGTTTTCTTATATTTTACGAAACCTTCAACAAACTATCAAAAAGACGATTAAAACTGTTTTTATTAAAGTTTTGATTTTATCAACTGAAACTTTTAAAAAACTTGATTGATTAACAGGGATCACTAGCAACAGAAAATAATAATTAAATGTGAACCCTCTTTCATTGGATTGATAGATTCCAGCGTAAAAGTTACAATGAATTTGGGTCTCGTGTTTTGTACGCCTTAGGTTATAAACTTTCTTATAATGGTTTATCAAACTTTGAATTATCGTCCTCTGTGATTTACATTGACATTTCTCAGCTCTATCCCAACAACTACTATGACTTCACAGAGACTAAAATGTGTTTTATCACTTAAATATTTAACAAAATGAAATGCTTATCTATCCAAACCATAACACTAAAAAATCAAAGTCAAAACCTCAATCTACAGCAATCATAAAATTTTCCAAAACAAAAATAAATATTTATTTTTATTTTCATTTCAATGTCACCCTGAGGAAATCTCTTGTTCTTATTAAATAGAAAATTCTTTTCATTTTTCGTCGCACATTTTTTTGTTTGTATTTGCAATTTTTTTTTTTTTTTGGTTTTGCCATTTTCATTTTATATTTTGTCGATTTTATTATTCTAAAAAGAAAAAAATTATTTGTATTAAATTGTCCATTTTCATGAAAATAAAACAATTGAATGAAAACAGTAAAAAGGAAATTGGAATAGGCGCCAAAATAACTGTAGTTCTTTTTTGTTTTGTTTTGCTATTAGAGCTGTGTTGTGTTTCATGTTTTTCAGATGTAAAAATATGTTTGGACTTCACTCTTTAAATTCTGGTTTTTGGGGTTTCATCTTTCTTTATATATATATATATAATTCTACTGTACGTGTGTATGACATTGAACTCCTCCTAAACGGCTGGACCGATTTGAATGAATTTTTTTGTATGCGTTTGGGTGGCGCATTGGATGGAACGGGAGCCCTATTATAACTCGCTAACTCGTTTTAAATTCACAAATCAGCCCGATAGATGGCGCTGCAGTCGGTATTGGCACTGAACTCCTCCTAACGACGGGACCGATTTGAATGAATTTTTTTGTATGCGTTTGGGTGGCACACTGGATGGTTAAGATTCACAAATTAGCCCGGCATATGGCGCCCCAGTCGGTATTGTCACTGAACTCCTCCTAAACGCCGCAAAAAATATCGATGTTGACACTATTAACTTCAAAATACAACAGTTATTACTCGGCAATGAGATATTGTTCAAATCGATCGACACTGTTACTGATCCTGACGAAGCAGTAAACTATCCTATTGAATTTTTGAATTCGATGGATTTATCAGGAATGCCACCACATAACTTGCGATTAAAAATTGGCTCACCTATCATTTTGCTTTGGAATTTAAATGCACCTAAGCTATGCAACGGTACAAGATTAGTCATAAAAAAATTATGGGCTTGAAGCTACAATTCTGAACGGCAAATTTGAAGGTGAAGTTGTTCTCCTGCTACAAATCCCAATAATCCCTTCAGACTCACCCATTTCATTCAGACGTCTGCAATTTCCAATTCGCTTGGCATTTCCCATGACTGTTAATAAGTCACAAGGTCAAACAATGTCGATTTGTTCGTTGGATCTAGAAAATTCGGACTTTTCACATGGCCAATTATATGTGGCATGTTCTCGCGTTAGAAAACCGTCAAGCTTATTCATTTATACTCCTCAGGAACTGACTAGAAATATTGTTCATTAACTCGCATTAAGATAAAATTAAACAAACAATATTGATTATAACGAATTGTTTTTAGAAAAATTGATGTTATTTCAAAATAAAGAATTATGAGATTATTATATTATTTGTCTTTCATTTCATACTTTGTTTAATATCCTAATCGCTTGAAATATCATGCAGGACAACGTCTGTCGGAATGATGTCTCTTATAAGTTTAAGTTCAATCCCGATAATAATTACTTATTGCCGGGAATATTACTTTGAACAATTACTTTAAGCTTAATCACTCTCAAAACTTCAAAAAATTAATATTCCCATAATGTTGTCTATATATGGCAATATATTGACCGTGTCTCAGATATTAGTTTCGCATTGATTTGCAACAATCAATAATGACTACAATGACTCAGGATGTTGACTAAATAGAAATATTTCTCATCCTCTGAATTCACACATAGTACTGCCTAGAAGATTAATACAAAACTCCAACATAGAATTTTAATTCTTTTTGCATCATAATCTTCTATTTATAGGGTAGCAAAATCCGAAATTCAACGTCGACGCCGTGCTGCCTGGGTAATGCTGACAGAATTGGGTTGGTGTATTGGAGACAAGCAGAGTAAAAACTGCTTAGTCAATGACGCTACATCACGGCAAATTGGCGACCTACAACCAATGCGACTCAAGCGTCTGTTCTCCATGTCAGGGGCGGCTTGGAGCGGGCGTCTGTCTTGAATCAAGCGACTCGCTATATAAACGTGTAAAAAGGTTGTTTCTGGTGACCTTAATATGCAGAACGGACCCATTCATGACAATTTGGGTTGGGCCTAAGGTTAACACCCTAACCCCGGCAAAAACTAATATGTTAAATTTGGTTATCAGAAAGAGAAAATCAGACCCGGATACAATAACAGAATTTTACCTGGACGTGAAAAAGGACCAGACTACCGAATCGGAACGAGGAACGTGCACAACCTGAGCGCTACTGATGCTCTTATAAGTCAAGAAACAGAAGCTGAGAGGTATAGGATGGATATTATTGCTCTACAAGAAATTAGACAGCCGATAATCGGAAAACAAGATTTGGGTAGTCACTCTCTATACTGTAGTGGTCATCCTTCTCGAAGAGAATTTGAAACTGGCTTTCTTGTTAGTGCACGCACACAAGCAGCCGTGATGAAATTCATCCCGGTCAGTGAGAGGATCTGCTACCTACGTGTACGTGGTACATATAACAATATTTCTCTTATTGCCGTGCTTGCACCTACTGAAGCTAAGACCGTCGACGAGAAGGATAATTTCTACATAGCACTAGAAGAGGTTATGAAACAAACACCAACACGCGACTTCATTATGGTTCTTGGTGACTTTAATGGACAGGTTGGAAGAGATATGTCTTATGGAAATGTGGTGGGTCCCAACAGCTTGCATTTGAATTCGAATGATCATGGTGAGAGAATGACTGAGTTTGCATTATCAAATAATTTGAGAATTTCCAGTACGTTCTTTCCGCATCGATCGATTCATAAACAGACTTGGGTCTCACCGAATGGAAACACTCGAAATCAAATTGATCACGTTCTAGTAACAACACGTTTCTTTTCGAGAGTTCTGGATGTGCGATCCTTTAGAGGTGCATACATTGGAAGTAACCACTTCCTTGTATGTGCAACGATAAGGTTCCACTTCCCAAATCCAGGCATTCCAAAATTCAATCAACGGAAACGTTTTAACATCTCATCATTAAAGAATGCTGAAACAGAAGAGAGATATCAAATCCATATTGCCGAAACATTGGAAAAATCAGAAACCGTTAATTGAGACGTCAATAAGTCATGGTATTTGCTCAAAGATGCTGTTTTAAGCGCTGCTGAGGGAATACTTGGATAACCACAGAACCACTCCCAGAAGCCATGAATGGATCAAGCATGCCTTGATGCTATTCAATACAAGAGAGATTTCTATCTGAAGTGTCTACAAGGACGCAACACCAGGTCCACGAAGGAGAACCATAAACTGGCAAAACAAGCCGTTACAAAGCTATATAGACGAGCGAAGAGAGAATGGTGGAAGAGACAGTGTGAGGAGATTGAAAGCTTCAATAAGGAACATCAATCGCGTAACTTCTTTCAACAGGTTAAAACCTTAAAGAAGGGCCCTCAAACTAGATCGACTGCTATTCAAAACGAAGATGGGGAGCTACAAAGAGACCTTAAAAATAGTTTAGATAATTGACCCGCTTATTTTGAGAATCTTCTCAACTTAAGTGACCAGCAACAAGTCGGACGACGAGCAAAGCTTATTCGTGCGTCAAAGGTTCATGTAGACGAACAAACCAAAGAGGAATTCGAAGCGACGCGTCTAAATTAAAATGCAATAAAGCACCTGGTATCGACGATATAACATCCGAAATGATTGTACGTGGTGGCGAAACTCTATCCTTAAGATTGTTTGATCTTGTTCAAATGATCTGGAGGACTGAAACCATGCCACAGGACTGGAACACAGCTATGCTGATACCAATCCATAAAAAAGGAATCGCCTACAATGTGCAAACTACAGAGGAATCGCTCTCCTCTGCACAGCATATAAGATCTTTTCCTACATTTTGCTATCCAAAAGCAATCCTTTTGCTGAACAACTGTTTGGAGAATATCAGTGTGGTTTCCGGAGGGGCGAAGGTACCACCGATGCACTTTTCTCGATAAGGATAATTTTGGAAAAGTGTCGAGAGTTCAACATACCTGTGCACCAACTTTTCATTGATTTCAGGCAGGCCTACGACTCTCTCGAACGAGAGACTCTATGGTCTGCTCTGGTGTCAATGGGAATTCCTGGTAAACTGGTATCACTATGCAAAATGACAGTACAGAACTATCAATGCTGTGAACGAGTTTAGAACGTAATATCAAAGATTTTTTAAAGTCGACTCCGGTTTAAGACAAGGTGATGCTATCTCTCCTATACTTTTTAATCTAGCCTTGGAATATGTGTGCCGTCAAAATAAACTACCGACTAATAACAATATCTTGTCAATAAACTCAGTACAGATGATTGCTTACGCTGATGATGTTGTCATCCTCGACCGAAGTGAAGCTGTTATGAGTGAGACTTTCAAGTCGTTTGAGAATGGTGCTAGAAAGGTTGGTCTGCAAATTAACTACAATAAAACCAAACATATGAATGTTTCAAGGGAGGCTGAGAAGAAAGATTTGATATGCGGCGATGAACGAATTGAGGGAGTTGAATCTTTTAAATATTTAGGATCAATGCTTGACTCAAACAACAGCATACTTACAGATATAAAAGCTCGAATCGATGCAGATAATCGAACTTTCTAGTCAATTAAACCTCTCCTTGGATCACCGTATGTATCAACTAACACCAAGCTCAAGTTATACAAGACATTGATTAGACCTGTGGTGATGTATGGGTCACAAACGTGGACCCTTACACAAAATGACGAATCGCATTTATCTGTATTTGAGCGTAAGATCCTATGCTACATTTTTAGTCCACTTAAGACAGACGATGGAGAGTATAGAGCTCGATATAACTTTGAGATCAGAAACCTTCTTGAGGGTCCTGATATAATAGGTTGTATCCGTTCTAATAGGATTGCTTGGCTTGGGCATGTTCTACGAGCCGATTCACAGTCTGGAATGATTAGAAAAATGTACGTTAGTACCCCAGGGAGTGGGCGACCGCGAGATAGACCACGACTACAATGGGAGACTGACGTAATAAACGACCTTAAAAAAATCGGCTGCCATGGTAATTATGTCGCTGTTGCGAATGACCGTGGTGAATATTTAAAGCTGATTAGCCTGGCAACGCTCCTACATGGAGCATGAACGCCTTAAAAAAAAAAAAAAAAATATATATATATATATATATATATATATATATATATATATATATATATATATATATATATATATATATATATTAGACCGACCCAAAAACAACATGTTGATTTTTTTTTTTGTGCTCAGGGCTAAATTCGTTTATTTGGCCATACTGAATATCCACACAAAAAATTGTGTCAATTGTGCATCCAAGAGCCAGCGCTTTTGCATATAGTAAAACAAGATTCGAGATTTGACGGTTATAAATACTAATATCTCAAAAACGCTTAGTGATATGAAAAAAAAGTTCAAGCAAGCTCACCTTATTTTGTGATTGTCTAACTTTCTTAGAAAAAACTTTTTTTCTCAGAATTACAACAAAAAAATGTTAGTGGAGTTTTCTGAATTCGTTCTCAATTTTTCAAAAAGGCCTCATTGCCTCCAGTGACATTTAGAAAAAAAAAGTTCCAAACAAAATATTAATATTTTTGCTAAACTAATATTTATTTAGAACATACTTATAACTTTTATTCAAAAATAAAAAAGTTTTAGAACAAAAGATCCATTATTTTAAGTATTTTTCCAAATTTTCAGTTTAGCTTAACAGTGTATTACTAAAAATATACAAAATCTATAAAAATTAATTAAACATAATATCATATTAATAAAAAAATTATTTGCCTTTAAAAATATTTGCAGAGTCACTTAGGAAAAACTATTATGGCAAGTGTCATAATATGAGCATCGATCAATGAATTCCTGACAGTGTAGTTTATCGAGAAAATTTTTTGAAAATCGGATTTCTACGGTTTTGTGTTAATTCGTTAGTATTCTCAAAGTTTGGATGCAAAAACTAATTTTTTAAGAAGCAGTTCAAAAAATTTTAGCTATAAACTGTTAGAAGGTCTTGAAATTTGCATTTGCCTGTAGAGAACATTATTTAATAATTCACTAAAATGTCCGTATCTTTTGATTGACTTAACCAAATTTCATGATTTTATACTTGTTTAAAAGTTATTGAACTAAGTAATATCAGTAAATTATTTTTGCACGTTTCAAATTTAGCAGCATAATAGGGTGACCTAAAAATTAAATATAATATTTTGAAATAGGCAAAACAAAATATAATGTAAGAATGTTTAGACAAAATATGAAATAGTGTTGAAATGAAAATTCAAGGTAATAAATCGACATGCTATTTAGCTGATTACTCCATACTTTGTTATAAATTGATGTGTTAAATGATAATTCAACACATTTTTACTTAGTTATTGGTGAAGTTATAGTTGCACTTAGTTATCCAATATTCATGCAAGATTTCTGCAACAGAATTTTTTGTTGGTCTTAAGGAGTTTTTGTTGATAATTCTCTACATCTTGAAGGATGATCGGTTTCTGTTCTTCATCTTGACTTAATATGTCTATTGTAGTCCGTCATTAACTTTACTCCCCGTTCTGCAACGTCATTTACGAATTACGACCACAATTCCTTTAATTTGCTGTTAAATGCTCAAATACTCTTCATTTGCTATCCAAGAATCTGGGTTTTCATACAGAAATTTTGCAATTTTTCGAAGACTACTTCAAAAAATATCTAGAATTTGTCGACACGAAAAAATTTAAATATATTTTATTCGGTACTAGTTTGAAAATATTTGCTTTCCTAGATGTCATGTGGGTTTGATTATGAAATTGTAACTTTTTCTCCATTGCTGTTTTGATATTGTTACTCAAACCTCGGTCAAAAAATCCTAGACGTACTAGAATATCAGCTTTCAGTCTACCTAATACCATTACCTTAGTGTGCTTCTAAATTTGAAACGTGCTAAAATAATTTACTAAAATTACTTAGCTCAATACCTTTTAAACAATTATAAAATCACGAAATTCGGCTAAGTAAATCAAAAGAGATGGACATTTTAGTAAATTATTAAATAATGTTCTCTACAGGCAAATGCAAATTTCAAGACCTTCTAGATAGTCTTTCATAAATAAAAAATACAAGTTCTCTTAAAATTTTTTTTCGACCAGGGGTCTTCACAGGGTGCCCCTCAATTTTTTGCTATCTTGTGTTGTGAGTGCATTTTGACGAGCGATTGTAGAAAAACTACTAAATCGATTTTCATAAATGATATGTCGTTGAATAGGTATTAGAACAAACTTTTAAAATTGTTCCCTGTTGATTTTTTGAAATAATTTTTAACGGTGTATGTAACATAACCTTTTTTTTTTTTAAACTTAATTGAAGCTTATTTTATATCTAACCACTTGTGAAAGTTTAATACTAGTGATATTTTTTGTTTTAAAGATAAAATTTGTTGTGCATATGACTGTCGGGAATCAGTTTTTTTTGTTCTGAAGGAAAATGATAAAAATGGCGTTATAAACTAAGAGATTTTTTTGATGTTAAATATCAAATATTTTATTAGTAAATGAACTTTTTAAAATATTATTAAAATTATATATGTAGTACAATAAATACAATTGTTAAAAATGATTTACTTATTTTACAAACAGAAGTTTCTTTTGAATAAGAAAACACTTCTACAATTATTTTCTTTGTATTAGATGGCATAAAAAAATGAAATGTTTATTTATCACTTTTAGTAGTCACTTGTCACTCTTATTAAAACTAATTTGACAGTCTCGACTGCAAACAAAAAAGCCGTATAAATAACTAAATCTATTTAGGAACTTTTGACTGGAGAAGTATTATGTTCGTATTATGTTATTATGGTCGTGAAGTAAAAGTAAAAGATTGTAAAGTAAAAAATTGTATTTTAACATTAAATTACAAATATTTTATTATTGAATAAACTTTTTAAAATACCATACAAATTATATATGTAGGTTAAAGAAAATAAATATAGTTATTAAAAATTATTAACTTATTTTACATTCAAAAGTTTCTTTTGAGTGGGAAAACATTTTTGCAATTATTGTCTTAGTATTTAATGGTACAAAATAATGAAATTTTTGAGTTCCACTTATAGTAATCGCATTTTTATATCGATTTTGTAATTTTTCTTTTGTTAATTGATATTCATTTTTATCGGCGTATCCAAGTTCATGGTAGATTCCCATTTTAAAGCCCATTTGAAAAGTTTTTTGGTGTATCAATAATATCTCTGCTCCCCATGCTGTAACGGTGTGCAGCACGCTTCAGTGTACCAACAATCCCATCGCAAGGTCCTTTGCTATGGCTGGTAGCATGAAAATGCCATTCTGCATCAACCTTAAAGTCTTTTTTATGATGGCATAAGTTAATTAGGTTATGTTTAATTTTGTGTTGAGAAGGTACCCCGTCGGTGTTGTAAATTCGATGCGTATGTCTTCCATTGTAATTGTATTTATTCCACAACTAGTGAATTTGATTAAAATTCTTTAACAGCTCTATAGTTTATTAAATATTCCCCTAACAAATTAAACAACAAACTTGTTTTGTTTTTCGCCATCTTTGATGTTTTTATTTCAATGTGGCGATACAAATTTCTGCATGAAAATTGGAAATTAAACTAAATATTTTACAGACGTGGATAAAATAGCATCTTGCATTCGCTTAGGATGATGGCAATTCTTCACGTTTCGGGAAACTTCATCCTCGTGAAGAATTACCTTCATTCTAAGCTCATACAAGAATCTACTATTCCTAATATTAGAATTTATATGCGTTCTGATGAATTCAATAAGTTTTGTAATGAAAAGGTGGACTGTAGTGGGGTGTCATTTGAAAGAACATCTAATTTAGAATTCGTTGCAGTTTTTTTTAGAATTTTGCGGTGCACAGTTTTTGAGTTATTGTCGAAAAAGTGCAAAATTCAGACCGTCCTCACCTCCATACGTTTCGACACTAAATGACAGAAAAATTTGGAAAATTTCACAGAGTTTGGAAATTTGGTAAGTTTTGTATGAAAATTACAGCACAGTTTTTGAGTTATGGATAAGAAAGGGCCAAATTCAGATCGAGCCGCCGCCTACGTTCCGACGATGACTGACAAAAAAATTTGAAAATATTCACAGAGACAGGAATATTGGTAAATTTTGAATGAAAATCATATCGAAGACTCAAATAATTATATTTCTGTGTGTTTATGGGATGGGTGTGGGGAGGGAAAAAAACCATTTTTGACCCAAATGAGTGGGGTGTCATATGAAATAGCACTTAATTTAAGAAATGTTACAATTTTTTTTAGAATTTTGCAATGCAGAGTGTTTGTTTTATTGAAAAAAAAATATTTTTAGAATGTAGCCTTTCCACCCCCCTAAATTTCAACACTCGATTGACCGAAAATTTAATCAAATTTAATCCATTTGCAAGCCGGTGTAATTGAATCTTATAGTAAGTTTACACCAGTATCTAATTTGCTACGTATCAAATTTGCTAGCCATTTTCACTATCATGCTTTTTAAATTTGATACGGTGATGTAAACTCTTATTAATTAGGTATGACATATTAATTTTTAGCGCGTCCTTTTCATTGTTAATTTTTTGGTTAGGAAAAAATAATTTCCATATATATTTTTTATAAAAAACTGAAAACATTTATTATGTTAATGCTAAAATTTATTTTACTTTTAATTTCAGCAAAAAAATCACATCAAACATAAATATATATTTATAAAATAAATTGATTTGTTTTTATTTTAAATGTCATACCTAATTTTAGTGTTCACACCGTAAAAATACACCGTACCTACACCGTAAAAATAATACCTACCTAGAAAATAAATTTTGCATTAATACCAGCGTTATGTCTTTTATAATTATATTTTCTTTGAAATTGTAAGAAGAAGAAATATTTAAATGGTATTTAACACATCTTAGCATAGATGCAAATATTAAATTTTTGACTAATTTCAAATGCTAATTTTCGATTGACAAACAGTTTTCCGTTCCCATTTGTTACATAAAATAAAAGTGGGTGACGCATACATTAATATGGAAAAGGAAAAAATGTATTCTATATTAATCTCTAACAAGAGAGACTACCAACGTTTATTCCCTTTCCTTTCTGAATGCGCCACCCACTTTTATTTTATGTAACAAATGGGAACGGAAAACTGTTTGTCAATCGAATATTAGCATTTGAAATTAGTCAAAAATTTAATATTTGCATCTATGCTAAGATGTGTTAAATACCATTTAAATATTTCTTCTTCTTACAATTTCAAAGAAAATATAATTATAAAAGACATAACGCTGGTGTTAATGCAAAATTTATTTTCTACTTTTTAGTTCGTTTTTCAAAAAGTGTGTTTTTTAAATTTTTTTATTTTAGAGTTTTTAGTTATATAATTTTACTCACAAATAAGTTAACCACATTTTTTCACAGAAAATACACCATAAGTAAAACTAGCAATTAAATCACTTACCGAAAATTTAATATTCTTTGAAATTTAAAGTAATTTTAATAAGGTTAATGGCACTATAACAATTGTAATTATGTTATTTAAGCATCCAGTGTAAAATTTTAGTACGTTTCTTTGCTCAATGTATTATAGAGCTTTTTCCTTAAAATTCGAATTGTTATATTACTGTATGTAATTGACAGATTACATACAGCAATGATACTTAGAAATCATTAATTATGTATTAAAATGTATTGAAAAAATAATAATTAGCAACTATAGTAAAAAATTTAACTAGAACACAAAACAATCTGGATTTAGAAGAAATAACAATTATTTTAAATATTCGAAATACGAATCACTCATTATTTACAATTTAAGGTCATCAAAAAATGACAAAAATGTGTAATATGTCCTCTATTATAATGAGATACTCAGTATGAGCAACATTTCAGTGCGGTAAATGGGTCATTCAGATCTTATGGATTTTCATATTTTCATACATAATAACTGATTTTTAATTATCATTGCTGTATGTAATCTGTCAAATACACGAAAATAACGATTTGAACTTTAAGAAAAAAGGTCTATAAGCTTTGAAATTAGATCGAAATGTCATACTTTTATTCTTTTTTTGTGTTCATTATTTATAATGCAAAGCCTTTTATCCATATAAAATGACACAAACATGTATGATGTCTATGATTATAATGATATACACAGTATTACCAAAATTCCTTCGCTCAAAATGAGTCAACCAGAGGATGAGGATTTCAGTGCAATTCTTTAAGGTCTTTCAGAATGAAGAAAAATTTGAATTTTTTTTTCTTCAGATTTATAAAGTTTTTTGCTTTAAAAGTTTTAGAAATACGTACTGACTGCTTCAACAAACTTGTCTTCTCAATTTGGGATCAATCACATAACGGGAAGTTACTGGAAAATGAATCACAAAATTCCACCCATCAAAGCTCTCAAGAGTCAAGTTAAATAAAAGTGTGTAAAAAACAAATAGAAAATCATTTCTTATTAATACTCTTTGAAATTATTGCTACTACGTCAACAAAATATATACACATAAACTTTATTTATAGGCGTAGCAAAGCACGCCGGGTTTCACTAGTTTTTTGATAAAAATCGTAATCCCGATTACAAAAACCCATCTCTATTTGTAGGTTTTTAAACTTTGACGAATACTGTCCGTCACATGCTCAAGGAATATGCCACTTTCTTTGTTATGTATTACAAACCCTATTTTAGTGTTGTTCGTGTAAATTTTTCTAAAAAATTTGCTTTTGACGCTTTTATTTTAGTTTTATTTTCTTTTTCCTATAATGAAATTTTAGGCTATTTATTAAGAAGGTTAAATCAGAAAGTCATTCTATTGTCTAACACAATCTGTAAAATATGGAGGAGCTCAAATCTCACAGCTCTGAGATATCAAAACTTCGGTTTGGGTTAAGGAATTTGATATAGTTTTCGGCAAAATACTTTCGTTCGTTCGCCACAGCACCACACTGTCTACGGGCCAAGAAATCATTTAATAAGATTATTACATTCCTGATTGTATCTTTTCTTTATTATGTAATGAAGAGCTTTCTCATTGGCGAACCAATGAGAAGGGTATAGCAGGAAGCGTACCTTGTGTAGTTTAAAGCCGTCACGACTAAGGCTCAGCCTTCGTGGGTTTGATAGAGTAATACCTGCTGCCTCAGCACAAATGCAGGAATGTACGCAATTTACGAAAAATCACAGAAAAGTAAAAAAAAATACAAGTGGGAAAATGGAGACTCTGGCGACCCCGTTTACGAAAGACCTACGATCAGCGCGTCCAACCACCACAATCACTCTCAGACGCCCACACGCTCACGCTTCACACATGCTAACATTCACCCACACATTCAGACGGCGAAGCAAGACACTCAAGCTCTCAGACCCGCCTCAAGTATCACAACCCATACAAGGTTGTACAACTGGTCCAGTAATGGTCCATTACTGGCAGCCAGTAATGCAGCAATGGGCGAGTACTGGCAACCACGACTGGGCCATTAACATAATTTTGCTGGATGATAACTTCGGACAATAAATGGTTGCCATTCTTGGGCCAAATACTGGCAACCATGACTGGGCCGTTAAAAAAAATATACATTATTATCATATGTAAATTTAAATAAATTAAATACAAACTAATTTAAAATAAAATAACATGACGGAAAAAAATTCAAAACTCCCCATACAACTGGTTCAGTTGCAATAATGGCTGAGTAATGGCAAACACCGCCCTGACTCCACCATTAAAAAAAATATAAAATAATATTTTTTATTCATAAATTTAAATAAATTATTTACAAAATAAATAAATAAATAAATAAATAAATATACCAACCTTTTCTTTATTACCACAGTCTTTCAACCGACAAGGCGATAACTAAACTATATGTGAAATTTTTCAAACTATGTATTTCTGAAAGGGATAATACTCTAGTGAAATTTTAAAAAAAAGACAGATCGGCAAATTCATGGCTACAGTACTGGCCCAATAACAATAGCCAAATAATATTTACCATTCATGGGCCAGTGCTTGGCCATTCAAAGGTAACAATATACTGGCTATTTTCTGTAAACCATAGATCGGCCGATGATTGGTTCTAGTACTGGCCCAGTAACAATAGCCAAGTACTGTTAACCATTAATGGACCAGTGCTTGGCCGTATGTCAATGTCTGGCAAAACCTACTTGGGAAGTGGTAGATTTCACTACTTCGGTGTAGGGCTGTCATCTAACCCATAAGACACAGCTTGCACGCCACTGTCATCGCTAGTAACCCTGAATCAGGTCTTGGAGCACGGGAGAACGTCATACGCTGTATTGAAAGTCCAGAGCGATTATTTCCCTTTCTCTTTATTAACAACATTTAAACAAATGTATAAAACCATAAGTTATTTTGTTGTTTTTAATTCCTTTTTTTTTGGTATTACAGGACATTTGAGAATGATTATTTTGAAAATATATATAATTTTATCAATTCAGGAAATATAATAAAAAAGGTATTTGGTAAGTTAAGTTTGGACTCGGAGCAACACTATGTGGATTAGAATCAGTTCCAATTCAGACTAAATGCGTCTCGCTACCCACACCGCCAGTTCTCACACATAGGCAACGACTAACACGCCCACATTCAACCACTGACACGCCCTTTCACACACATTCACACTTCTACGTTAAACAAAGAAAATAAAATAAGTTCACTCACCCCATGATTACATCCTTCCTGCTACAACGTCTTACGCCTTAGCTCTCCATCAGCACGGTTGTAGGCAAATACATTGATTAAAATCGGGATGTAACAATTTGCATCTACAACTACAGTTGAACACGTTGAAAATACCAGGCAACAATTTGTAGAAACAAACGTTGAATAAACTTGCAAATACCGCTGAATATGTTGAAAATACAATGCAACAATTTATATAAACATCGTTGAATAAATTTGTAAATATGGTTGAATGCGTCGAGAATTCAATATAACAATTGGTATAAATAAACGTTGAATAACTTTGTAATTAGAGTTCAATATGTTGAAAACACAATGCAACAACTTATATAAACCTCGTTGAACAAATTTGTAAATATGGTTGAATGCGTCGAGAATTCAATATAACCATTGGTGTAAATAAACGTGGTATAACTTTATAATTAGAGTTAAATATGTTGAAAATACAATGTAACAATTGGTGTCAACAAACGTTGAATGAACTTGCCAATACAGCTGAATATGTTGAAAATACAATGTAACAATTTATATAAATAATAAATTGTTACATTGAATAAATCTGTAACTATGGTTGAACACGGTGAAAACTCAATGTAACAATTGGTATATAACTAAAATTCGTTGCCAATGATGCCAATGATGATTCAAATATTGCACAAGAATTCGTTGTCAAAGTTGAGATTGATGATAGAAATATTGCACCAAAATTCGTTGTAAAAGATGACCAAAAATTTTGTACAAAAAATACGTTGAAAAAAAAGTTGATTTAAATACAACAATGTTGCGCTGCAATAGCTCAGCGATTATCGTAAATTGATACTAATATTAGGTAAAAGTTGTGCCACAACCACTCAGGCAACTATTGATGAAACTGTATAATTAAGTTGTAAACTTCCACATATAAATTTACACCTAAATTTATTTATTTTCTAAATTTTTGGTATTTAGTACACAGTTACGTTACATCAATTTATTCTAGTAATTCAATTGCTTATCGTAATTAAAATTAGTAACATTTAACATATTAATTCTACAGTTTTGTTGTTGGTTTTGTAAAATTATTTCCTATTTGACATTTTATGAGCAACTACACTTATCATTTAATATCCCACAATCTTATATGCCAATTCATACAGTTTAATTAATTTTAATTTTGCTTTTATATCACAGGTCTTAATCCTCAAGTACAAAACTTTAAAATCTAATATCACAGATTCTTACATGCGAGGTCATACGGTTTTAATTTGTTTATATCACAGATCTTAATCCTCCAGTTCCAAATTTTAACATTTAATATCACCGAATCTTGACTAAATATTTTAATTACGGATATTATTCGGGTTTATGTTACTGTTAAGCAGAATATCACAGATCATTAGGTCAATTTATCAACTAACGCTTTATAAACACAGTTAGGATTTTGTTTCCGGGTAACGGATCAACATAAATAAATTAATATTACCTTTGGCTATCGTACTTGTAAGATTTGGATTACCTCCACAATTTGGATTGGCCTCACGGGATTCTCTTCCTTTAGTTTCGTTTTTATTAATTTACATAAATCACAGTAAAATTAACACAACACAAAAACTATCATAGACGTCAAAACAAAATCCAATCTCCATCCAATAGGAAAAATGTAAAATGAATGCGCGAGTACTATGTGAATCGTAAATTCAACTAAGAGAAAAACAATTGTACAGTCGTTCATTATATAGCCGTTTTGACTTTGAAACATTCGAAGAAAGGGTTTCCGATGTGAGGAAATTAATTATGTAAATCAATGTTAGGATTTTTTTTTCGATAAAACGAAACGGGCGGTTACTTTGTAATACTGACCATTGCAAAAAAAATTTTGCGAAACAAATCATTTCCGACACATTAATAAGAATTATTAATGATTTAATATGAATTAAACGTAAGTTTAATCGTTTTTTCTTTTAGAATGTTTATGTATTGCGAAACAACAATCTACAACAGTATTACAGCAAAATTCAGATCCATAACGGAAAGACAATTTAATATGAATACCAATACAGGAAATCGAATGCTTAACAGATGGTAGGACAATAATTCTTTTATTGTGACGATTGGACACATACGCACAGCTGCTTTGAGGCTTGAAAACTTCGTTGCTTAAATACGGTTAGTGTTTAGAGAATCCAAATTCAGGTAGTATGATAAAATAAAGCGGATGGAAACGTATTATGAATCAATATTAGAGGGTTGTAAAATTAAATATTAAGGTTTATATATAAAAAAAACTATGGGTTACGAAGACTATAAGAAAATATGACTATTGATGGTGGATGGATGAGAAACTATTCCGAGCTACATAGGTTAATCAAAATGATAACTAATGAATCAGAGACTATAATACACTACGTTCAGGCGTTGTCCCAGGCTATTCATTACAATTACTATTTTAAACTAGCAGGACACGGCGTACGTTGCTACGCATACAAAAAAGTTTGTGTGTGTACATTTTGTTGAATTAGTAAGAATAATTTCAAAGAATCGTAATGAGAATAGAAGGAGCCTACTTTAATATTTTTATTTGAGAAATATGAATAACAGAGATCATTAGCATTCTAGATGATCAATCCAGATAGTTTGAAAATTGATCGAAAGATCAACATTTGAAAGTGATTGCTAAAGAGTTTCGGAGAGTTTAAATTAAACACTTGCAATTTTTCGCGTTAATCGGCTTAACATGTGTCGCGAAAAATTAGGTGAACGTCAAAACATTCGTTTATTGGGTGCTATAGTTGTCAATGACTTACTCTAGAACCGTCATACTTGCGATACAAAACAGGCACACCGCACCAAAATTTACTGTTCTATCGTACCATTTCATGTTGACTAATTTCATTTATCAATCTATCCAGATTATTTGCTGATCATAAATAAAGTCAATTTGGAGTTTCAAATATATTTTACCAACTATTTCCAATACTCTACATGCGCTGTGTGTGTGTTTTTATTAGTAATGAAACAAACTTTGAAGAGCAGACTATATATGCATAGCGCTGATGTTTGACACTAATCGAAAAATCAGTCTAAGCATGACAGCATTTTTAGTGCAGGTTTCTGTTTTTTGGGTTTTGTCGATTTATGGCCATCGTCTTATTTCGACATTTCTGCCTGAGTTTTAAAAAAAAATTTGGACAAACATAATAATAAAACTAATTTGTAGCATAATATAAAAATAATAATAAGAGTAATATCTTTTATAAATCCAGACTTATATACTAATCTAAAACCAGTCAACTCACTTCATTTGTTGACATATTTGCATATATTTTACCGATTTCTTCAAATAACCTACATTGTTTGTTTGTTTTTTAAATTAATGGGGACGCATATTTTTCTTAATAAGTAAAACACTTTCAACCTGTAGCTTTGATATTATTGTTCATAATCCTTTTAGGCGCGTATATGAAGAACTGATGACATACACAACTTCGAAAAAAAACGGGAGGAAGACGGATCGTAATGCGGTTTTTTGCATTCGATTCAGAAAGTCATTTGAAAAAAATGTCCGCCAATTTTGAATTGTTGACGGGTTTAGTTGCACCGGTGCATCTAAAAAATGCATAAAAAATAGTGCATTTTTACAACGAAATAAAAATATGTTAATATTCAACAAATAAAAAAGAAATTGGGCTGAAACCTGGTTCCTATATGTTTTTGGGGTCGCTGAACACGAATATGATGTTTAAAAAGTGCTAGGATGCACCCGGACATCACTATGATGGACATAGTGCACCTTCTCCTGGGTTTTCACTTATTTTTTTATGAAATGCATCAGAAAATGTTTCCGGGGGGTTTTTGAGGTCGCTAATAGCGACTACGACGTTTAAAAGTTGCTAGGATGCACCCGGACATTACTATGTCCATATCGTGCACCTTTACCTGGGTTTTTCACATATTTATTTTTTGAAATGCATCAAAAAATGTTACCGTGGAATTTTTGAAGTCGCTGACCACGAATACGAGGACCACAAATTTACTTTATTCACCAAGGGGGGAAAAAGAGGTTACAAGTAATAAATTATAAAAATATATTTTATGATTATTATTTTATAATTGTCATTTATTTTATTAAAATATTATAGTCCAGTAACTTTATAAATCACAGTATGCGTCAAATCCGGTAGTTCTGATTTTTTACAGACTTGTTTATGATGTTGGCCTAATAAATAATCCAAGTTTGTGACCTCGAGCACCGAACGCAACTTTGTCAAAAATCGAAAAACTGCAAAAAAAATCGTTATTTTTTCAAATTTTGGCGATTATAACCCTAAAGGAATAGTTTTTTCTTTATACTTTCTTTGGACGTTTTTAAAGTAGACTAAATTTGCTACAATATGATACTAGAACTCTCTGTAGACAGAAGGTCTCTGTAGACCCAACAGTTTCCGAGATTAAGCCTTTCAAAGTTTATCATTTTTTTCGAACTCCGCAATTTTTTGCAATTCTGTCGTTCTGAATGAATTTTCGAGTGACGTCTAAAATATTGCAAAATATTGCGAAGTAAAAAAAATAAAAAACTTTGAAAGGCTCAATCTCGGAAACTATTGGGTTTACAGAGACAATTCTAGTATCATATTTTAGCAAATTTAGTCTAACAAAATCTATATTCACAAAGTGTTCAAAAAGTTTACTAATAATTTCTTAAACAACACACATAAAATTTCTTTCATTTCTTAAACAACACATAAAACAAACAAAAAATATTTAAAACAATTTACACGTGCACGAAAACATTTAACGGATAAATGCGAGAGTCACCACTCGTCTGATAAACAAAAGAACACAATTTCAAGTTTTAGGTATACAGTGCAAAGTCACTCTCATATGATTTGAAAAAAAAAATTAAATTCATTATACTTGTTTTTCTATTATTTTATTAATTTTATCAGTTATGTTCACTACCAGTGAACCAGTATCAGTTATGTTGACTACTATGTAAATCGAGTAATTTTTTAGACTTCGTGTACTCGAACAGCGAACCCGAAAACCTCTAAAAAACGATTTTGTATGCTCTCGACGCTCCTAATCCCTAGGTGAATAAAAAAATTTTGTGGCCCTCGTATTCGTGATCAGCGACTTCAAAACTTCCACGGTAACATTTTTTGATGCATTTCGAAAAATAAATATGCGAAAAACCCAGGAGAAGGTGCACGATATGGACATAGTAATGTCCGGGTGCATCCTAGCATCTTTTAAACGTCATAGTCGTGATCAGCGACCTCAAAAACCCCCCGGAAACATTTTCTGATGCATTTCATAAAAAATAAGTGAAAACCCCAGGTGAAGGTGCACGATATGGACATAGTAATGTCCGGGTGCATCCTAGCAACTTTTAAACGTCATAGTCGTGATCAGCGACCTCAAAAACCCCCCGGAAACATTTTCTGGTGCATTTCATAAAAAATAAGTGAAAACCCAGGAGAAGGTTATGTCCATCATAGTGATGTCCGGGTGCATCCTAGCACTTTTTAAACATCATATTCGTGTTCAGCGACCCCAAAAACATATAGGAACCAGGTTTCAGCCCAATTTCTTTTTTATTTGTTGAATATTAACATTTTTTTATTTCGTTGTAAAAATGAACTATTTTTTATGCATTTTTTAAATGCACCGGTGCAACTAAGCCCGTCAACAATTCAAAATTGGCGGACATTTTTATCAAATGACTTTCGAAATCGAATGCAAAAAACCGCATTACGATCCGTCTTCCTTCCGTTTTTTTCGAAGTGGATTTCTTTAATGCCGCGGCTATTTCTTCAATGCAAAGGTTCCTTTGCAAAAACTTGTTGCATCAATGTTTCTAAAAAGAGGAAAAGAAACGCCCATTTTCTATATTTTGAACATGTATAACATATATATAAACCAAATGAAATATGTATTACACATGTATGTACACCAAACCAAGAACATGTTTGTTGTAAATTAGAAATATTTGTTCAACGTAATGTGTTGGATGCATATAATTGTATCATGTATGTATATAATAAATATATAAATGTACATAACTTTCATTTAAATGAATTTGTTTATCACATTAGACTTTAATTTTCCATTTGAATGGTAATTCTGTTTTGCGGAAAAAAAAATCGATCAAAGATAACTGAATTGAAATTGAGTAAAAAGCCAAGTATAAAATATAATATACATTTAGGCAAACCATTTGGAAAATCAAAATTAATTAAAAACAACTAAATTAAATTTTAAAATTTCGGCTCCGAGGTGCATTAGTACCTGTTAATGGCCTTCCCCTGGCCAAATTTCAGACTCCCGTGTGCTACAGATTTTGCTGGAGAGCGCACGCAGACAGACGACAAACACTTTCTTTTATTATTATAGAAGATTTTACTTAATAAATTTGGTAGTTGAACTTTAACTCACATTACTTTAAAGCACATTCAAGTTTTATAAAAAAGAAGACCTAAGGCAAATAAAGTTAATTGAATTTAATTTTTTACCATACCAATGATGATTGTTATCTTCTTCAAAGAAACATAAACTCTAAATTTTCTTTTCTAAATTCTATTCTCTTAATTCAATTGTCTTAAGTTAATGTTTTATTTTTCTTCCATTTCTGCCAAATTTTCCATTGTTTTTCTTAAAGGCTAACGATTTTTCTTCAAAAGTTGTTGTTGCTGTTTTTGTATAAGTTAATAGATATATACATAAGAGTGGATTGTGATAAATCATTTCTTTGTTTTAGAATAAAATTGTATTCTCGGTTAGAGGTGATTGTGATAAATTTTGTGAAACGATACGTGTTAAATATTTATCGACTTGATTGAATAAAAATTTAATTTGATCATAAATAATTTATTTGGTTTAAGGAAATAAAATTATAAATTTTAATCTAAGATTAATTAGAATCAAAATATTAATATTAATTATATTTGCTCGAAAAACAAATTAATTTGAATAATAATTGTAGATAATCAATCTACCCTCATCATTAATATTAGGGTTGGATTATGAGAAACTATTTTTCTGAAATTCCACTTTGTTAAATTTAAAATTAGGAGATGGTGTAAAATATGCTTGTGAAATAAAAATTATACTAAACAAAAGAGAGATTGATGAAAATTTACATAAAAACAAAAACTCACCCTCCTAGCTTAAGTCACTAGTAATTAGTTTTTATGGATTACTTTGTTTGTTTTAAGTCATAATATCGTTTTTCACGAAATAAACAAGAAATAAAAAATCTATCAAAATTTTTTTAAGCAGAAAAAAGTCGAAGTGGTCACGTTACAAAACCGCCCTCCTCTTCAAGGAAGATAAAAAATTTATTTGTGAATTTGTTCTATGTAATAAAATGACAAAGGTGATATCTAAGGGGTACTGGTGGGTGCACTGCATTTAGTCAATGGGGCACTAAGTGTCATACAGAAGTGCTTAATGCTGTCTGTTCCTTGTCAGCTGCTTTTAAACAGACCTGATGGCAGTTATTTGCTAAATAGGTTGTTGTAAAATATTTTGATATCCAAATGATCTAGAATATCAAAAATATTTGGCAAATAGGCATCCGTCGTTTACAGTGATATCGTTTAGTTTTCGGAAGTCTACAACTATATTCTCCACCTTTCAACTTGATGCTTGGATTGTTTTGGAACTAATATTAGAGGAAAGTTCCACGAGCTTTTACAATGCTCAATGATTTCATCGTTTAACATTTGTGAGACCAGTTTATCTATTTCAATTTTTGATGATTCAGGCAAACGGCATTGTTTAATGTTAATTGGATGAGAATCATGCTCTATTCGAATTTTATGACAGGTAATATCTGTAAATAAAATAGTTCGTAGTATTTTCTACAAATATTTGATTTATAATATTTCTCTTCTTTGTTAAGATTCTCTAAATCTAAAGAAGACTTAATTATTTCTAAACGATTGTTAACATCATTGGACCATTAGTTTACATGAAAAACATCCAATTTTTTTTTATTTATATAATGGTAGTGCCAGTTTTTGTATTTCTATATCGTGATCCTTGGTATTGATAAGACTAATGGTTGATAAACCTTTGTGAGATCTGAAGCACTGACGAACAATATCAATGTTATCGGGTATGGCTATGAATATTAACTATTTTTCCAGAACTAAATGGTGCCTCGCAAAAAGGAAGGAAAAGGTAATATAGGATAGGATTAAGCGAGCATAAATTATGTTTGTCTTTCAAATTGCCTTAACTGGGACTTGGAGGCCATAAATATTAGCACCACAATTGGGGACATTTAACTAGATAAAGTTATAACCTATACCTACTTTGCTGCAGACGCGATAGCGGCTAGGACAGTATAAAGGTTGTTCGCATGGTGCAACACGTGTCTCTTCATAATTGGTTTATGATGTTAACGCTTAAAACGAGATGTGGGGATGTACCAACAAAAACCAAAGGGGTGAGTATTTGTTAGAATTTTTAATAAAAGAAACATTGGCTTCGAACATTCGATTAGCAACTGGAGAGTTTCTAATGCAAACTATTCGTTTTGAACTATAGAAAATAATCCCTGTTTCGAACTCATCTAAATATAAAATCAATTTGAGGATAACTAGAGAGAAAACTTATAGCAGGTAACCGCTAGAAAATCTGGCAAATACTAAACCACTCTGAAATTATCTGTAGAGGAAGTGAACTGTGCAAAACTTCAAAATATTCGACAATGGCTACCGGTTTAGTACTAGAAAAGAGTAGGAAACTCTAAATAATGGTACAAAAAAAGCACCCAGAACAAAAACAGGAACCGGAGTATCAAATTTAACTCCCGTTCAGGTCAAAGTGTTTTTCACTAATATTTGTTTTCTCAATTATTCGACGGTCTTTCAATACTGATATATTGGAAATGCAGTCTATGCAAACATCCTAGTTGTGTCACACATAACAAGTAATGTACTACCAAGAGACGACACCATCAAGTTTACGATTAAGTTATTTAAAGTCATCATGACCTGCAAACTTTGACTAACTTTGATTATGTTTCACTTTTTCCGGAAAATATATTTTTTGACAACGAAAAAAAATTATAATAACACTAAAGAAAATAAATTTTGATAGCAACACTGAACTTGAATACAAATTCGAAAAGCAAAACTTTTTCATAAGCTAAATTATCATTAGAAAAAGCTAGCCCAATTTCGTATTTAATCCAATTAGAACAAGTGATTTTATGTATTCTGAACATGATTTTCAAATATTTGAAAATACAATTTTCTATTTTCCATACAACAAGTTTTATTCTCATTTACGTTTGTCTGTATGCCCAAAAACTTATTAGACCAGTATAGAGGTATTTGGGTAAATGCTAATTCTTTTCAGTCTATATTTGATTTTTTCAGAAACTACTAAAAAATAATTTGAAAAAAAGAACAACGCAAAATTTTAAATACAGGTAGGGTAAAGTTGTTACAAAATAGAACCTTTCTTAATTTATTTGCATAAGAAGAAAATCAATATGTTGGTGTAATGCAAAGAATGTGTTAAAATTTTACTGTCGATGGCTTATGTGCGTTTTTAATTTTTTCATTACGCACTAGTGCGTAATTTACATAAACCAATTTCATATTATTTTTTAAGGAAACAAGATATGAACGGCAACGTGAACGGCATCATGAAACAGCAAATAATAACCAAAAATAATGCCATGGTAACAGTTTATGAAAAAACTTAAGCAAAAACTTATAACAAATTCATTCACAAACTTCAACTAGTCTCGCCCGATATGATCTAATTTACATTTAGTTTGGATTTATATCAATTTTTATTTTGGCTTTTTAGCATTCCTACCTGCAACATTAAAAACCAGCACCAAATTTAAGTTTGTGGTATTGAAGTTGTTGCTCGAAGACTATAGTAGCTGAGATACACGTTGTACCGCGAAGCCAAACTAATTCATTCTTTTTTCACGATGCGGCAGAAAATAATGTTTATGCTCTAAGGATATAGTTTAGTTGAAGATAAAATTGGGTGTTTCATTTATATATTGTAATATTAGCTGTGTTTTCATTTTCAACCTGATTATGTATTTTATAGGATCTACGTTTCTTCTCTGGAGACATTTGTTTTGTATCACATTTACGCAGTTTCTTTTCATATAAGTCTTTTATACGTAAGAAGAAATATTCATGTGATTTTTATAGATTTATTTTATTCCAAAAGTTTCCCTCACAGTTCTTGAATCTTAAATTTTTATGACTTTCTATATCTTATCCTTTTAAATTCAGTTGATAGTGATATTCATCGTATTGTAATTTTCTTTTATTTTCTGTAATCCATGTTTGCCGTTTTAAATTTGTGTTTATTTTATATAAATTTCGTTTTCTGCTGATGTTATTGTTTTTGTATTTGTCGTTTTTTTTTGAAAATAATTCATGAATCTTATTTTTTTTAAATCCCAAATTGATTGGACTTTTTGCTTGATTAACAAAGTAATATTTTTTAAATTTTGAAATCACATTTACGTTTGGATTCTTTAGATTGTCAGTTCTGGATTTTTTCCAGTTGTGATTTGATATGAGGAAGTAACAATTGTCTGTAAATGATTGGAAAACAAACATCTGTCTAAAAGAGAATTTGGGATTCATATTTTTAAATCGGCATAATTGCGATTGGTTTATAATTATTAGGGTTAATCTAACTGCCTTTCTTCTATATTCGTTGGACACTATCTAGCTTTCAAAATTCCCGGAATATCCTGATTTTGTAAGACAAGTACAAAATATTAGTTAGAATTGGTGCTAGTTGCCTAGTAAAATTTTTGAGAATAATTGATTGAGTATACCATCGCAACAAGTGGATTTATTGATATTTACCGACAGAATCATTTCTTGTACAATATTACACCGAAAAGTTGTTGACTCCATTTTCGTATCAACTGGGTGAATGAGTAAGGGAGAATGGATAGTTCAATTTTGCTTGAGTTTTCTGCGAAAATACGACTCAAAAGATTCGAGGATCGATTGAAATTGCTCTGGACCGATGTAGTTGGCTGAAAAAAACTACAAGAACCAGATGAGTGTTCAGCGATATTTTTGGCTTTCTTTTGACAAAAAACAACTTTTTTCATGTTTAGGTAAAAACCAGCTTTTTTGTAGATCACTAATGGAACACCAAAAACTTAACAATAAATCAAATAAAAACAGAATTTGAGATATGTTGATTTTCAATGGGATGCGCCTATAAGGACAAACCATCAACATAGTTGATCTAACCTATCCAGATATTGAATGCAATAGAACTATCCAAGGCGTTACATCCCATCAAACGTTATATTATTATGAAATGTTACTTACTATACATGAACATAGCTCAGATGTTCTTTTATATTATAATATTTTTACGTCTAGGAATGTAGGTTCCTTTGAATTCACCTAACTTGAGAAATATTATTCTCAAATATTCCTCTGAAATCGCTAAAACACCCGATTTTATTATGTATGCAACACCCTTATTGTTTCACAAAAATAGCCAAACAATAATCCTGAACAAGAACAATCCTTCAAAAACTTTAGAAAATCCAACGGTTGTTTGTAGAAATTTCCAGTATAAACGGCACTCAAAAATAATACACAAAGTATTTCCATTACAAAAAACTAAAAGAATTTATATTTACAATTTAAATTTATTAAACTTTTATATACACAATTTAATGTTCATAATAAAGCGTTCTGTTGACAATTAATCCTTTTGCCTTACAATATCGCAGTCCAAGTTAAAACTGTTTTTCAGTATTCATCTCTAGGTTATATAGAGAGAGCGAAAATACAAAAATGTATGCAGAGGGGAACAAGCCTCTATGTTCAAAATTTTGATTTGTTTTTCAATGTGTATATTTACTACCACAAACTTTTTTATTAAATTAAAATTAATTCTAACTTAAATATTTTTTTCATTTGATGAGAAATTTAAAAAAAACTATGTTTGGTTGAAACAAAATCAAATATAATGTAACTGTTATTGTTAATTTTATGAAAAACACATGGTGGGAAAAACGAGTCCGTATCATAACATGGAAAAATCAATTCATCGAACCATAAAGCCAAAAATCACTAGACCGAAAGCTCATACCACCGAATTTCATATCATCGAATGGTTTTGAAATTGAAAAATAATTTTAGGTTAGGTTTTGGGTTAGTTTTCTGCATAGGATCTGACGTTTGTTTCTAAGTGCCGTTTTGGCAGCTTAGAACAATCTTTCGAATACAAGTATTTTTGTTTGGGTTTTACTATGAAGAAAGGGACAAACTTATTGATAGCCAGTTGGATGGTTTCTGTAAAGTTTTGAGCAGAAACATTTACATTGTCAGTGTAAAAACAATGACGGTCGAAATGGAAACCATGGAAAAAATTTTGAAGACCACTCTTATCCACTTTTAAGTAGTGAAATATTTTACGGGGTTTGGGAGCTGTAGTTTTAAGTAAATCAGTTTTGATAACTGATGAGATTAAATAATGATCAGAATTTCCAATACTACCTTTCGCGACATCGACACTCGTAATATCTGGCATTGTGGTAAGAAAGAGATCTAAAAGAAAACTATTATCAGGGCTTTTAACAATTTGGAATAGGCCCTGAGACGCAGCAAAAATGTCTGCCAGTTTTCCGCTATTGTCAACATTGTCAGTCGATTTGGAGAATTCCAACCATGATCTGTTGTGGACGTTGAAGTCACCGGTAACGATAACTTTACAATTAGGGGACTTTGCTCTAATCTCGTCCACAATTTTTGTTAGTATAATAAAAAAGTTTGGGTTACGTTTGTTGGGGGACCGGTATAAAGCTATTGTAAAAAAAGTCATTTCTGGAAGACAAATTTTTAAAACCATTGTATTGAAGCCGTCACCGTGTAGTTCAAAATTTGGAAAGCGCGTGTACGTAACACTCTCATGAATGAATGCGCATACGCCCTGATGGAGTTTGAAAGCTGATTCGAGCCTATATTTGGAATTAAGCGATTCAATAAAGAAAAAACTTTCAGAAACTTGTGTTTCTGTAAGGAATAGAATGTTCGGTTTGTCGTGCTCAAGATGATGTTACACGTGGTCATGGTTAACGTTCAATCCGCAGATGTTTTGAACATGCATTTTAAAATTTTTTATTGATTCATATATGTTTTGTCCCTGCAAATTCCGTGGACGTGCTTTATGGGCGGGTGGATTTACGCAAATTTGCTTTACCACTTGCAGACTTATTTTTTTCGGTTGTACGGCCATATATATATATATATATATCATGGCGGGGGGCTTCCCGAACACCTCTAAGTTTAAATCTTGAATAACTTCTGATCCCGGACTATGATCTTATTGAAAATAAGTATAGAAGGTTTTAGTACTGTTTCCAATATTTCTGCATACCAACTTCCGGTTTATCACTTCCGGTAAAAAAGATTTTTTTAAGGTGTTTATCCCTACTGTAGCCTACAATTACCGATCGATTTTCATGAAACGTTGGTAAAAGCTTTTAAATAACATGAGAAAGATTTTATCAGCTTTTGGAGCACATTGGATACAGAGTTTGGTGGTCCACCATACAACAGGTGGTTTTTTCCACAAAGTTTTTATGTTTGTTGGGAGCATAAAACATTCATTCGTGAATGAATTTTCATGAAACTTTGGAAAAAGATGCAAACATGTATGACAAAGAATTGATTAGTTTTTGAGCGGTAGTGAACAAAATGGTGTGGGGTCCCTGGAGCACCTGTTTTTTTTTTGAAAGCTCTATAACATCTGTACCTGATTTTAATGAAGAGCTTCTCCATTGGCGAACCAATGAAGCGCATAGCAGGATGCGTACCTTGAGATTAATAACGCCGAAACGACTAGAGCTCAGTCATCGTGGATTTGATAGAGATATACCTGCCTCTTCAACACAAATACAGAATTGTACGAAAATTACGTGATGAAAACTGCAATGGAAAGAAAGCAAGTGGAAAAAGGAGACTCTGGCGACCCCTGTGGCGAAAGAACCGCGATCAGCCCGTTCAACCCCACTTTCACTCCCACACACCCACACTCCCACGCTTCATGCACGCTCCCATCCTCCCACCCACCCACGCTTACATGCAAACAACCAGGTCCACATACACACTCATATAGCGATGCCATGTCCCACAATTCGTAGGAAAATTAATGACATAAAATTAATGATAAACCAATAAATTATGGATGTCGTATGGTACTACAAAGTCGTCGTAGTTCGGGTGATTGATATGACATCGGTGTATTAAGCTTATTAAACTCGAAAACAACTTGTTTCCATCCAAGAAGTTCAGCTAAATCCATAGGTATACTACCACCGTAGATTAAAATCCATGCAAAAATATGAACTATTATAAATGTCCAATAAATGATGTTATTATTAGCTGTATTGATGAACCAAATTGTAAATGATGATGCGCGACGCCAGTTGTCGATTAAAACCAATAACACTCCACTCGTTGCCATATAAAAACATCGGTCCTAACTTTCTAAAGAAAACTGTTTTCCAGATATTTTCCAAAAACTCGGTTTTCATTAACGTAGGTTGTAATAAAAATAATATAATTAAAATCGTATCAGTCGACAATTCGTATACAATATTTTGCAACAAAAACTTATTACTCATTACATTATTTAATAGAATTTGCACAACAGTTATATTCGATTTTGGTTTGGATGGAAACAACATTAACTTCCCAATTGAATTAAAACGTTAAACAAAATGAGATTTTGATATAATAAAGGAAAATATATTCTTTAATACCGCCATTGTTGCAAGTGGTATTTTAGTTTTAATATATAAATATATCTATAAAGTTAATTCATCAAAAATCAAACTGACTTTTTCGTGTAGTACTCGTTTTATGATGTCTCGCATATCTTCACCACCTGACTTCGCACACGCGCATCGACAGGCACACCCACATTCATTCACATGCACACCCATTCACGCGTATTCACTCCTGTACGTTATAAAAAGTAAACAGACTAATTAAGGTTTACTTACCCCATGATTATTTCCGGCAGGCCTTAAAGTCTCCACTTTCAGCCCTCCATCAGCAGTGAATAATCCCACAGGTAAGGTATTATTTTTAAAATTGCATAAATAAGATGTAACTGTTGCGCCGCATTAGCTAAGGCGATTATTGATAAACTTGTATAAATAAGTTGTAAATGTTGTGTCGCAATAGCTAGGCGATTGTTGATTAAACAAAAAAAAACGGATAAATATTGCATAAATGTTGATAGCTTATAAAATCGTGGTGATATTGTACCAATGTTGCGCCGACATAACTAAGGCGATCGTTGACAAAATTGCATAAATATTGTATAAATATTGCGCTGCTATAACCAGGCGATAGCTGATGAGTTATATGACTGGTGAATTGCGATTGCTAATAAAAACTGATAAATATTGTTTAAATGTTGCGTCACAAATACTTAGGGCGATCACTGATACGTTATGTGAATATTGTATAAATAAGGTACAGCAGTATTGATAAAATGTCTAAAATATCAAATAATATGTTGTTCTAGATGTTGTTGCAGAGCCAAATTCAATAAAAAATTAGTATGCCACGTCCAGAGTTGCGTCGCAATGATATGTCGGATATCGAAGCAATATTAATAAAAAGTATAATATACCAAATCGTAGGTTGCTCCAGAGGTTGTTGCAGGGTCAATTCAATTAAAAATTAGCATGACACTTCCAGGATTGCGGAGATTTTATTTGCAATGTCTGTTTTGTTCTTCTTCTCCCGAAATCGAAATGACTACACAATGGTAATCCATTCAAACATGACGTTGAATAACCTTAATTTACTACACAACGGCAACTACAAAATCAATAAACAAACTCGATGTTTGGCAAAAAAAATTATTCATCGACACTGATGTTACTGTAAACTTGCAACAAACGGTTCATACGAATCACATCCACAATACAAACACATAAGTTCCTGGTTTTTTTGTTTTCTTATTGTTTTAATTACATTCCACACTAATTAAGCGACATTATAATTAACACACTTAAACGGCAAGCAAATTTGTTTAATATATGTAAATTTAATTTAATTTAATGTAATTACTATCAACAATTAATAAATTTTACTATAACCATAGAATTTTCTTTGTAGTTTGTACTGTTAGTTTATAACAAGAGGTTATTATAATAAATTATATTTAATCAAAACCCGTAGGTGTATCACAAATGTCGTAATGCGACATGAAACAAGAACATTCTTTTTATTTGATTTTGCTGACTTACATATAAATCTTCTAGGGTCAACTTTTATTTATTTTACACGAACATTTTGGTACACTAATTTTAAAAAAAATACACTAAATTTTTGCTGAACATTTAGGTTCTGGAAAAAATCATTTATCAAAAAAATGAATTTCCATGACACGTCAGCTCAATAGACGTCAACAACAGAAAATTCAATCAGATCAGGATGGAATAATAATAATAGACTAAGAGAGAGAAAACGCGATATATTCATCTCTTATATAGGAATTTAATATCGAAAATTGGGCTACAAAGTTTTTCGAAAGTGAAACTTACAGAACAATGTTAGTACATTTTCCGTTTTAAAACAAATACTGGTTGTTATTTTGTAATACGTAACATTGTAAGATAATTTCACGAAATAAGTTATTTACAACGCATTTGAAAGAAATATTAATATATTGCGATATTAGAATGGATTAAACGTATGTTCAACCGATTTTATGATGATTACGTAGTATGAAATACTAGCTTACAACCGTGGTACAGTAAAATCTAGATTTATAACGGAAAGAGAAATTGATGAAAATACCTATATAAGAAATATAATACGTTTTGAAGACAATTGCAACACTGATTGTAGGATAATAGTTGTTAGATATTAAGACGATTGGACAAATATGCACAGCTATTTGAGTTTTGAAAATTTTTAGAGCAGTTATGATTAGAGGTCCAGAAAATTCAAATTCCTGCCGTATGACGAAGCGATGATGGTGGAAACGCAGTGTGAACCAATAATAGGATGTTGTAAAGAAAATACTATTGTTAATTGTTTTATGCTAAGAATAAATATGTGTAACGGAAACTATATGAAAACATGACTACAGATTATGGACGAACGAGAAACTATTATGAACTACGCGTGGTAAGCAAAATTGTGATTTATGAGAAAACAGACATTATATAAATCTGAAACCCTACCGCTCGACGTTATCATACTCCAGTCTACATAACATGATAAGCGATTTGGATGAAACTTGGTACATGAGTATGTAGTACGGTTTACAATAGTTCTGCATCCCTACTTCCGGTTTTTCACTTCCGGTAAAAAAAATTTTTTGTACTTTTTTGAAGTTTTTTCAGTGTCTTTATGCACACTACAGCCTACAATAATGAAGTGATTATGATGAAACTTATGAAAAGGGTTCCAATTGGTGTGAAAAGATAATTATCATCTTTTGGGACACATTGATCAAAGTAGTGGGGGGTCTACCATACAAATGCTGACTTTTCACACTTTGTTTTTAAAGTTTGTTGGGAGCATACAGATTTCTTTCATTAATCAATTTTAATGGCACTTTGAAAAAAGATGAAGACTTTAATGACAAAGAATTGATTAGTTTTTGGACAATATTGGTTTAAGTGGTGGGGTCCTTCCGAACACTTGTTTATTGTTTCAATGTTTGTTGGAAGCATACAACATTCGTTCGTTAAGTAATTTTGATTACACTTTGCAAAAAGATGCAAATATGTATGGCAAGGAACTGATTAGTTTTTTTAGCGATAGTGAACAAAGTGGTATGGGGTCCTCCAAGCACCTGTTATTTTGGAAGCTCAATAGCTTCTGTACCTGATAATCGAATTGGATGAAATTTGGTACATACACATTTAGTACGGTTTACAACAGTTCTGCATCCTAACTTCCGGTTTATCACTTCCGATAAAATTTTTTTTTTACTTTTTCTCGTACAACAGAATTTATGTGTGTTGGAAAACTACTGCTTGCTTTAGCATTTTTATTATTAGAACTAATAATATTGGTCCATAATATTGGTTAGCTTTTAATTAAAGTATTTGATGGATATTAGCTAGAGCATTCAAATCCGAATATTCGAGTATTCGAATATCCGATTAATTTAGGTATATTTTAAGTATTCGTTATTCGAATATTTATAAGCGAATATTCGAATATTTTTTATTTCGAATATTTTATTTTAAATATAATGGTTTTCCATCCCTTCATTCCTTTTTCAAACTTCGAAACTAAGAAATTTCAATATTTAAGGGAAATAATTTTATTACAAAAAGTGCTTGACCATTAAACTCCGCTTAATATTGCAGTCAAAGAACTTAGCAAAAAAAATTCAATACTTATGACAGCCGAAGGCATATGCAAATTCTTATTTACTTCTCTAACGGAACTGAACAGTGATTACACTAAAATCTTACTCAACAAAATTAGGAAACGAATGTATCAGAAAAGAAACAAAATAACCTTAATAATATATTTCTATATCTTGATACTGGAGTTATACCACAATCGAACGAATATTTTGATTACACAAAGAAAACTGCTGTGAAAACTTTCTCGCCTCCTCAGCCCTTAAAGATGTACCAGATCCTAGCGATGAAAACAGTGATAACCAGTTGCAGATATCTTCTGTTATAAATGACCCACTTGCAGTCAACAATCAAAGTAAAAATATATTGCAACAAAAACTGCAACTAGCGATTAGCTCAATTACCGATTCCACGACATGAGATACAGTAACAGTGGTAATGAAAATCGCGGTTAATAGTTTAAAAAAATATTTTTTTTATTTAAATTCGTTCAATATCAGAACAGATAAATTAGACAATTTGAATAATGCTCTATTGACTATTAGCCCCACTTCAACAAAAACTGAAAGGGGTTTCTCTACGGCGGGATATCTGAAATAAGAAGTAGCCTAAAATTTAAACATCTAAATGCAATTCTCTTTTTTAAATGCATATTTCAAGAAAATAAATAAAACAAAATGCATAATATGTGAAACCTGTTTGATTTTATCCATAGTTCTTAGTACTTCTTTTACTATTCGAATACTAACTGAATATTCGGATATTTAAAGAAAAAGTTTTACGATATTCGGATAACTCAAAATGTCAAATAACTGAATGCTCTAATATCAGCTCATTGTATATCCAGAACACTATGTTTCCAGAGCTGTGGTGAAGTCAGCCTATGCATCAGCGTCGCAATATTTTTTTTTTTGAATAACCATATCTGGATCAATAGAATTTGGTCGTTACGGGCCACATTCTGACAGGTACTGCTTTTTTCTTTTAAGGCGAGGCAGAATCTGTTCAGGAGAATGTGGTCATTAGGGATCAATCCTGTCAGATTTTACATGCCATTGTTGGAAGAGGCTCGCGAGCGCGGAATTGTTTCCCAAGTGACGATGAACATTAATACTTTATTTATATTTTTATTATGTTATCATCAGGCGAGTTCGAGTTTGGAAATATCTTATTCTTTTATGAAAAAATAAATAAACTTTTAATAATTAATTAACTTATTCTATAACAAATATTAAATAAATATTTTTTTGCAAATAAATTAGTAAATTAAATATTTCTATTTAAATAAATAATTATAACTTTTTCTTTACTTATAAATAATTAAAATTATTCTATATAAATAAATAAATAATTAAATATATTTTCTCTATATATTAAATAAATAAGTAAATATTCTATAAATAAACTAATTAAATAATTCTAGTTGTAGATTATTGTAAATATCAACTGCGATATATCAGTTTTTCTCTACTGCTCTTTTTTTTCTCTCTCGCTGTATATTGCGCGTTCATTTATTCGTTAAAATGTAAGATGTTTTACCTTTCGATTATCCGTTCTTTGGTCTGTAGGACACTAAATTTGCGGTTGAGTGTTTACTTCTGCGTTTCCACTATTGAATTCACACGCAATGGACCTGATAATGGAATCAAAATTAATAACGAAGGTAAGCATAATGATTACTAGAGAAGTAAGAAGCTGTCGTCATTCAGATAGAAGTACATTTTTAACTGCGAGCAGATCGAGGGAGGATTTGCAGGAGGGACGCAAATTACGCATGTTCTCAATTGCAATCACAATGGAGGATCTAAAAGTCTTTGACGCACCAGCAACAGGACGTTCAAGGTAAGAAAAATATTCAATCTCCAATCTTGTCACCGCATCTTGAACCGATGGATAGGTCAAGAAGACCATGCAGCCTCTGATGGAGTCACCACATGATTAAAAACATCTAGAAACGATCACATCAAAGGCAATAGCCAGTATGAGTACCACGATTTCAAGAGCTGACTTCAAGTGCGGAGGATATCACAAGTGCAAATTTGCGGGTGGGTATCTTGGTCCCATCACCCTACAACCAATTTTTACAGAGTTATCATAACGCCAATACCTTCTCTTCTAATGACCTCAAGGCGACTGAAGATTGTTATTATTTGAATATAACCCATGAACATCCAGTAGAGACTTACCCAGTGTTAAGAGATGACCACTAAGGACTTTTGGTACCCTCACCGATGACAAAGTGGTTTTACGTGTTCTTCTGAATAGAGCCGGATCTACCATGGGTGCAATGGAGCGACCGCACTCGGCGCCAACACAAAATGTGCCAAAATTGAGTTTTGTTTTAAATTCGATTACTTTTTCGTTATGGTTTTTAATAAATTTTAAGGCAAATTAAAATTTATTTTTCTATATAAAAAACAACAATTTATTTTTGTATATTTATTTAAATATTTTATCTACGGGCGTGACAGTCCCGTGTACTCCTGTCGCTGACATACGATTCAACGTGAAATATTAGATACCACTGGCAATAGAAGTGAGATATTACCAGCCCAGATGATATCATACGGGAGCTGTCGAATGAACTCTATTCATCCAACAGTATTCTCAATTTTATATGCAGTTTTCCTTTTTCTGCAGTTTTCCTTTTTCTATAAATTATTATTATAAATTCTTCTGGAGAAACTCTTAATTTTTTTCAACTATATTTAATTTTTTTCAACTACATATACGCATATTTTTCGAAATTCGTTTGTCGTGTCGTTTTGATCTTTTTAGGCAGCAAATGAAAAGTTTAGTTTAAGGCCAGCAATGAAACTTGTTAGGAAAACTGAAAATCAGCTGTTAGATCTCTTAGATTTTAAACCGTAGAATTTTGAAACCCTTCAATTAAAATTCCTTTAGACCAGACACGCAAAACTATATATAACACAATTTGGAGCAAAATGTTTAGCGAAGATAATGCTGCTTCAAATATCTTTGCAGTTTAATTTTGTGAAACGATAATTTATTTATTTATTTATTTATTGGTACTATGAAAATTTTTATACAATCATTTAACGTTTCTGAGATCTGCTTTACAATTTTAGCATAACATCAGTTGAATGACATGAATAACTAGCATTACATTATTAATTTAAATGAATTCAATTCTTATAATACTTCTACCAGATTTCCTTATAGCTAGCTTAACCTAAATTAAAAACTATAAACCCAATTAATATAGGTAAGAATTTAGTGACCTTTATAATCTCAATTATGTTGATTTTAATTTAATTAAATCTATAGATATAACCGAAAAGACATAATTTGAACGCTAATTACAACAAGGCAAGATCTCTTACAATCAGATTCTCGTGATTACCACTAAGTTTTAAGAAATATTTAGCATTTAATTCCATCGCATAATCATTTATTTGCTCAATACAAGCTTTATTATGTAATCGAACTGTTCTAAATTGCCTAGGTACTTTTAGGATAAGTTTTAAAAATTTATTCTGTATCACTTGTAACTTCTTTGCCGATTGCCACCAAATTGGGCTCCCATACATGATAATTGGTCTTACAATGGTTTTGTAAATCAATAGTTTATTTTCCAGATTTAAACCGCTGTTCTTGTTAAGAATTGGATAAAGGGCAAAGAATAATTTAATGCATTTTTCCACAACATTAGTAATCTGTGTTTTGAAAGTTAATTTTTGATATAAATGGATTCCTAAGTATTTTACCGAGGTACTCCAATCGATTGAGTTGCCATCGATTAACATGTTGCTCTGTGGCAATTTTCGCAGTGCTCTACATCTGGAGAAGTATATTGTTTGACATTTTATATTGTTTATTGATAACTTCCACTTTTCAAAATACAAAATCAATTCACTTAAATATTGATTTAGATTTGCAATAATCACGGAAGCAAGTTCATAACTTGAGAAGATTGCAGTGTCATCTGCGAATAAAGCCAGTTAACATTTATCATTTTTAGGAATATCGTTAGTAAATAAATTAAACAAGATATACCCCAAAATAGATCCTTGAGGAACACCAGAAGTAACGGAATATGATTCAGATCTTTGATTATTAACTTGCACATAAAAAGATCGTTCTGACAAATATGATTTCAAAATCTTAACTAAGTAAAGCGGAAATTTGTAATTTATTATTTTATATATAAGACCATCAGTCCACACTGTATCAAATGCATTTTTTAAGTCAATTAATAACATACCAGTTGATAATTTTCTAGTTCTTTTGTTTTTTATAAATCTTACTATTCTATCAATCTGCTGTATTGTAGAGTGATCCTGCCGAAAGCCGAAGTGTTCATCAATAATCAATTTATTTTCTTCAAGAACATCGGTAATGCGATCTTTTATGCAATATTCAAATATTTTAGACATAGTGCATAAAAGACTGATAGGGCGATAGTTATCACTAACTGTTGGATCTTTACCTGGCTTTAAAATGGGTAACACTTTTGCAGTTTTCCATATCTTAGGAAAATATGCTAATTCTAAGCATCTATTGAAAATTTGTTTCAAAAGCTTTAATGCACTATTAGGTAAATGTTTCAATAAAATATTTTGTATATTGTCAACCCCTGGGGATTTAAAAGGTTTAACCCTTTTTGTTGCGTTGACTTATCTCCAATTAACAAAAATGAATAAAGCACTGAATCTACTTTATGAAATGTACATAAATTTATTTATTGAATAAAATGAAAAAACTTTATTTCAAAACACAATATTTGATTTTATTTTATTAAACAATTAATAATTTAATTTTGAGTATAGAGCTTGATTCTACGACGGCTCAAACAAGAAGAAAGAATTGTTACAATAATTTAATTTAATTTAATTAATTTGACAACAGACATGTGTGAGTGTAATTTGTTTCGTTAGATAAAAAAAGTAAGTTAAATACAATCAAATGATTTTAGAGTTTGTTTGGCCGTTAAAATATTCATTTATTTTAGGTTGAGTTGGAACATTCCGGCGGCCTTGAAGTATCACCATCTTCAACAATAGGAAGTATGCAGATCTTGCTGATAGGACGTCTTAACAAACCAGTTTTAGTTTTGAAAGTGACGACACGCACCAAATCGTCTTTCCCTGGATGGACTTCAGTAACTCTACCAAGTAGCCACCTTGCTGGTGGCAAGTTCTCGTCTTTTAATACAACAACATCATCAATTTTAATATTGTTTCTTTTCGGGTACCATTTATGCCTTCTTTGCAAGGCTGTCGGATGTTCATGTTGCCAACGATTCCAGAAGTGTTGTGACAACTGCAGCACCATTTGCCAGCGGGACAATTTGGATAACTTAAAATGCTGAACATCAGGTTCCGAAAGATATGTATATGGATGGTCAATTAAAAAATGCGCTGGAGTTAGCGCATCCACTTTGTCTGATGGCATCGGGCAAATTGGACGCGAATTTAATATCGATTCAATTTTTACTAGAAGTGTTGCCATTTCCTCATAGGTAAGAATTGAATTTCCAACCACTCTTTTGAGGTGGTACTTTGTTGACTTTACAGCAGCTTTCCAAAGTCCACCAAAGTGTGGAGCTGCTGGTGGTATAAAGTACCATTTGATTTTGTCCCTTAAAAGAAAGTTTGAGATATCATTAGAATTTTTATGTAAAAAATCGAACAAATGTGTGAGTAGTCTATCAGCTCCCACTGTACGCGCATTTGGATTCAAAAAATAGTTTCTACAAAATCGTATCACCCATGCTAGAACATTGACCAGTTTATTGAGCGATGATATTCTTTCTATCAAATTATCCAGTATAACATATGGTATTTCAGTTGCAAAATCTCGAATCATGTCGGAGCGTTTTTCTTCATCTACAGCCTTATCATCCAAAGATAAATTCTCACTTGACGGCCAAGCTGACCTCTCGTTCGATAGCCAATCAGGACCATGCCACCATTGCAGATTTTGAATCAATTGCGAGGGATTGATTCCTCGCGACGCACAATCAGCGGGATTGTCATTCGACCGAACGTGAGACCATTTAACGAGGGACACAAGATCGTGTATTTCTGAAACTCGGTTTGCAACGAATTTTTTCCATTTCTCTTCTTCTGAATGAGGAATATTAACGGTCATTTCTTCCAGTTCCCAAAACCTACGGAACGATTGATCAATGTCAGTTTCTGCATGAAGATTTATGGTGGATTTTCTTATCTTTTGAGAACTGAGCTCTCCAGCTATTACCCATCCAAACAGCGTATTTTGAGCAATGAGTTGGTTGGGTTCATTGATAATTCTTTCAGGACTTAATATTTTAAAAAATTGGTCGGCTCCAATAAGTATGTCTACTCTGCTTGACTTTTTTAAATTCGAATCAGCCAATTCAAGATCCCCTAGATGATCGCATCTGGAAATATCAAACTTCATTGGTGGAAGTTGCGATATGATCATAGATAGAATCAGTATATTGAATTTAATATTTGGAGCATTGTTAATTCTTGAGGCAACAATAAGTTTTTCTATTCTGCTTGACTTGTTTAAATTCGAATCAGGCAATTCAAGATCCCCTAGATGATCGCATCTGAAAATATCAAACTTCATTGGTGGAAGTTGAGATGTGATCCTAGATAGAATCAATATATTGAATTTAATATTTAGAGCATTGTTAATTCTGGAGGCAACAATAAGTATTTCTATTCTGCTTGACTTGTTTAAATTCGAATCAGCCAATTCAAGATCCCCTAGATGATCGCATCTAAAAATATCAAACTTCGTTGGTGGAAGTTGAGATGTGATCCTAGATAGAATCAGTATATTGAATTTAATAATTAGAGCATTGTTAATTCTGTAGACAACAAAAAGTAATTCTATTCTGCTTGACTTGTTTAAATTCGAATCAGCCAATTCAAGATCCCCTAGATGATCGCATATGAAAATATCAAACTTCATTAGTGGAAGTTGAGATGTGATCCTAGATAGAATCAGTATATTGAATTTAATATTTAGAGCATTGTTAATTCTGGAGGCAACAAAAAGTTCTGTCAGTCCTCTAGAGATTGTTGCTAGACTAATACCTAGTCCAGTGACAGACACCCGAGCGTTACTGCGGTGCAGCTGTAGCCGCTGTACACATTCTTCTGTGACGAATGACATCTGAGAACCAGATTCCAAAAGCGCCTTACACTGCCTGTATTCTCCAGCCGAGCTCATCACAAATATTAAGGCTGTCGGCAATAGAACCGTCGAGAGTTCTTTAATAATTTGATGAACATATAAACCCTCTTCATTTCTATCATTGATGGATGAGTTTGTAAGTAATGAGACCTTGGGGTCAGCATCGGAGGTTTCCTCTAAAAGCAATAAAGTGTTATGCCTCTTTTTGCATTTGTCATATTTTCGTTTTGAGCGGCAGCGATAAGCTGCATGTGAACCACTAAAACAATTGTAGCATTTACGATTGTCTTTCATAAACTTTCTTCGATCGGTTATGTTCAACTCTTTGAACTTTGTGCATTCATATAAATTATGAACTCCGGCTTTGCAACATGCACAAGTATCCTCAGAAGCAAGATGCACAAACTTTGTAGACTGTGTATGCGAACGATATTGCGATTTTGTAAAATGTTCTTCGAACTCAATAGCTTGTGATGGTTCTTCACCTGAGAAATTTAACATGTGATCTTCAATTTCCGTGAAAGATTTTAATTTTTCATGTGCTCGATTGACACGTGTTACTAATTGCTCGGTAATAGCTTTATCTTCGTCGAGCTCATCTACAAACCGTACTAGATTAACCATTTGCCCCATAACAATCTCACGTTATTATAAAAGAAAACACACCAAAATCACAAAAGCAATGACAAATGTTCAAACAAATATTTTACAGATACAGTAAATAAATTATTATTTAAATGATTGAAGAAATGTTAAAGAAATTCATACGTTATAATGTTCAAGTTCACCAAAAACAATAATCAAAATGCAGTTATATATTTATTTAATAAATGTTCAAAAAGAATTCTGAATGCTTTTTTAATTTCACTGTAAATTAAATATCCTTGAGAAAAAATATATTTTATGTTATACTTATCGACCGAAACGTGGTTTGGTGACAGGTCTTGGCAAGGTTATGTATTCGCAGTTGAAATTTCCAACTTCACTTATATTATCTGATTCCAAATCTGCAGCTCAAAAGGACCAAATGTTGCGTTGACTTATCTCCAAAGAACAAAAATGATTAAAGCACTGAATCTACTTTATGAAATGTAATATTTATTTATTGAATAAAATTGAAAATAACTTTATTTTAAAGCACAATATTTGATTTGATTTTATTGATCAATTAATAATTTAATTTTAAGTTTAGAACTTGATTCTACGACGGCTCAAACAAGAAGAAAGAATTGTTACAATAATTTAATTTAATTTAATTAATTTGACAACAGACATGTGTGAGTGTAATTTGTTTCGTTAGATAAAAAAAGTAAGTTAAATACAATCAAATGATTTTAGAGTTTGTTTGGCCGTTAAAATATTCATTTATTTTAGATTGAGTTGGAACACTTTTAATAATTCCAACAATTTCATTCAGTGAAATTCTCCGATCAATCGTAAATTCTTCGACTGTATCGATACCATTAATTGTATCTTCAACAATATTTTCAAAACTAGTTGCATTTGAATTGAGCGAAAATGATTTTTGGAAGCTATTGCTTATAGACCGGGAGGCAGCGTTGCAAATGAAAAAGTCATTTGATGCCGGCTGATTTTTATTTATTTTAATTAATTAACTCCAGCTGATGATAAATTTGGCGGTCAGCTGCTAAAGTAGTGGGGGGTGTGGTTATGGGAGACTTTTAAACTGGTAAAAACGAACGAATTCCAAAAGTAATTTGATGCCGCTTCAAAATTTGTATGATGCATGTTTACACCATAACAATTGAAAAAAAAAGTCGTCAGCTGATTGGCGGATGGGGGATTATACGTCAGCTCCTCGTATACATCAGTATAAAAATGCAATATAGTCAAGACCTTTCTGCATAGGATCTTGATGAAACTTTGACAAATGATACAGGTTCACTTGAAAATGGAAAATCTGAATTAATTTTAAATTTGGACAAAATGGCGAGGGGTCTCCCGAACACCTCTAAGTTTAAATCTTCAATAACTTCTAATCCCGACTTATGATCTTATGAAAACTTGGTATATAAATTTTTAGTACTGTTTCCAATATTTCTGCGTACCAACTTCCGGTTTGACAGTTCCGGTTAAAAAGTTTTTTTTCCAGGTATTTATCCCTACTGTAGTCTACAATTACCGATCGATTTTCATGAAACGTTGGTAAACGCTTTCAAGTAACATGAAAAACATTTTGTTAGCTTTTGGAGTACATTGGATAAAGGTTTGGGGGTTCCACCATACAACGGATGGTTTTTTCCACAATGTTTTTTATGTTTGTTGGGAGCATAAAACATTCGTTCGGGAATGAATTTTGACGACACTTTGCAAAAAGATGCAAATATGTATGGCAAGAAACTGATTAGTTTTTGAGCGATAGTGAATCAAGTTGTGAGGGGTCACCCAAACACCTGTTTTTTTAAAGCTTAATAACATCTGCACCTGATAATCGAATTGGATGAAACTTGGTACATAAACATTTGGTACGGTTCACAAAAGTTCTGCATCCCAACTTCAGGTTTTTCATTACCGGTAAAAATGTTTGGTACTCCCAACAAACATTGCAAAAATGGTGACACAATAAGCAGGTGTTCGGGAGGCCCTCCAAAATTTGTCTCAATATTTTCCAAAAACTAATCAGTTTTTTGTCATTTAAGTCTCCATATTTTTTCAAAGTGTCACTAAAATTGATTAACAAATGAAATCTGTATGCTCTCAACAAACTTTAAAAACCAATTGCGAAAAGTCAGCAGTTGCATGGTAGACCCCCGCCACTTTGATCAATGTGTCCCAAAAGATGATAACTATTTTTCACTAATTGAAACTTTTTCCATAAGTTTTATCATAATCACTTCAATATTGTAGGCACTGAAAAAACTTCAAAAAATTACGAACCAAAATTTTTTACCGGTAATGAAAAGCCGGAAGTTGGGATGCAGAACTGTTGTGAACCGTACCAAATGTTTATGTACCAAGTTTCATCCAATTCGATTATCAGGTACAAATGTTATTTAGCTTTAAAAAGAACAGGTGTTTGGGGGACCCCCCCACCACTTTGTTCACTATCGCTAAAAAACTAATCAGTTTCTTGCCATACTTGCATCTTTTTCCAAAGTGTCGTCAAAATTCATTCCCAAACGAATGTTTTATGCTCCCAACAAACATAAAAAACATTGTGGAAAAAACCATCTGTTGTATGGTAGACCCCCCAACCCTTTATCCAATGTACTCCAAAAGCTAACAAAATGTTTTTCATGTTACTTGAAAGCGTTTACCAACGTTTCATGAAAATCGATCGGTAATTGTAGGCTACAGTAGGGATAAATACCTGGAAAAAAAACTTTTTAACCGGAACTGTCAAACCGGAAGTTGGTACGCAGAAATATTGGAAACAGTACTAAAAATTTATATACCAAGTTTCCATAAGATCATAAGTCGGGATTAGAAGTTATTGAAGATTTAAACTTAGCGGTGTTCGGGAGACCCCTCGCCATTTTGTCCAAATTTAAAATTAATTCAGATTTTCCATTTTCAAGTGAACCTGGATCATTTGCCAAAGTTTCATCAAGATCCTATGCAGAAAGGTCTTGACTATATTGCATTTTTATACTGATGTATACGAGGAGCTGACGTATAATCCCCCATCCGCCAATCAGCTGATCACTTTTTTTTCAATTGTTATGGTGTAAACATGCATCATACAAATTTTGAAGCGGCATCAAATTACTTTTGGAATTCGTTTTTTCTACCAGTTTAAAACTCCCCCACAACCACACCCCCCGCAAGTCTGACGGCTGACTCTTATTTTCTACATCACAAATAATTAATCTATCTATAAAAATTAAATTCAATCGGCGTCAAATCACTAACCAAAATGCAACGCTGCCTCCCGGTCTAAGATCACATTTGTCTTTCCCATCAAATACTAAACGGTTGGAATTCGGTTCTTTCAATGGAGGGATAGGTAAACGCCTACATTTTAAATTTGTTGGTACTTTGCAAAAGGGTTTTCGAGCCCTTAGAGAGAGTTTTCAGATGTGCGTTCTATTTGATATTTAGTAATTTATAAATATTTGAATTTATTGCCATATGTAAATCTCTAACAATATTTTTGAGAAACTGAAATCTATATCTTTGCCATTGACGCCTTCTAGTATTGCGTAATCTAATTAAACTTAATGTAAAATCATCAAGGATTAATTTATCGTTAAATGTTATGGCTTTCAATGGTATTGCTTGATCACGTCCAGAGTGTATTATATTGGTAAACGTTTCAATACTAATATCTATGTCCGAAGTTGAATTAAGATTCGTTAATGTATCATTATTCGCCAATTTATAGTCTATGATATGTTTAAACAATAACCAGCTCGACTCTTTGAAACAATATTTCAGGATCGAGTAGTTTCAATATGCGCAAAATTAATGGTACTGATTACTGGTAGGTGATCTGAACTAAGTTCATTCATAGTTAACACATTTGAAAAATGTTGTGGTATATTCCTAATAAACAGGTCTAAGGTACTTGGAGTACCTAAATGGCTATAATATGTAGGAAAAGTTGGAGCAACTACAGAAAATGTTTGTGTGTTATTAGATAATCGTTCTAATGTTCTTTCACCAACATTAGACCTCAAACAATTCCATTGTTGATGCCGACTGTTAAAATCACCACCAGCAATAAAATACTCATTTCTGTTTGTAAGTTTTATTAAATCATTACGAAAGTTCACATCATTTGGATGAGGGCAATAACAAACAAAAAGTTTTATATTATGTGAATTATTATTAATTGAAATGCCCAATGATTCAATACACAGAAGATTTAGATCTGGTAAAATCGAATGAGATATAGTGTTTTTAATAAGGATACCCACACCACCCATGCGTTGAGAAAATCTATCCCTTTTATAAAACTTATAATTAGGCACAAAAAATGGAATATTTAATTTTAATGCTGTTTCTGTAATAAACATAACATCAATTTTAAATTTCTCCAAAAAGGAAACTAGTTCTATTTTTAGGGTTCCGTTTTTTATACCGAACACTATTGGTGAGAGTACAACGTGTTTTTCACATTATTTCGATTATCTGGTGAACCATTAATCCGATGAACTTAAAATTTGAGGTGCTTATAAAACTAACCTATCCACACAAGATGGCGGGTTAAAAAATAAATAAAGTTGTGTTCGTTTGTTTTAAGGAGGTAACGATGTAAAGCCTTTGAAATCATACATCTTTTTAGCGAGACGAGTAGGGTATCATATGAAAGGGCTTCATTTCAGCATTATTTAAAAATATATTTTGGAATTTTTCACCTCACCATTTTTTGTATAATTTTGAAAAATGACGTTTTCGGGATGTTTTATTGCCCCGATTAACTCCGACTCTACTTCATCGAAAATCTTGAAATATATTTGGAATGATAGAAAATTGAGTAGGCTTTTAATGAAAAATATAGAAAAGTGGCAGACACTAATAACTATATTTATTAAAGGGGTGGGAATGTTAAGGGGTAAAAACATCATTTAAAACCAGGTCATGTGGGGTGTCATTTGAAAGAGCACTTGATTTTAGATATATTGCCATTTTTTTTGAATTTTGCAATGCATAGTTTTTGAATTATTATCAATAAAGTGACAAAAAAAGTTGGTCCCCCCCCCCCCTTGCATTTCGAGCCTAATTAACAAAAAAATTTGAAAAAATTCACAGAGACAGGAAGTTTGATAAACTCTGAACGAAAAATATAGCGAACCCTCAAATAATTATATTTTTGTGTTTTTAAGGGATTGGGGTGGGGAAGGGTGAAAAAAAACTTTCTTGACCCAAGCGAGTGGGGTGTCATTTGAAAGAGCTCCAAATTTCAGAAACTTGGCAATTTTTTTTAGAATTTTGTGGTACACAGTTTTTGAGTTATTCTAAAAAATGTGCCAATTCCAGACCGTTCCCCTCCCCCCCCCTACGTTTCGACACTGATAGACAGAAAAAATTGAAAAAATTCAGAGAGACAGGAAGTTTGCTATATTTTGAACGAAAATTATAGTGAACTCTCAAATAATTATATTTCTGTGTGTTTAGGGGATGGGTGTAAGGGGGGTAAAAAATAAATTTTTTTGACCCAAGCGAGTGGGGTGTCATTTGAAAGAGCAGCGAATTTCAAAAACATTGCAAATGTTTTTAGAATTTTGCGGTACACAGTTTCGGAGTTATTCTAAAAAATGTGCAAATTCCAGAACGTCCCCCCCCCCTACGTTTCAACACTGATAGACAGAAAAAATTGAAAAAATTCAGAGAGACAGGAAGTTTGCTATATTTTGAACGAAATTTATAGTGAACTCTCAAATAATTATATTTCTGTGTGTTTAGGGGATGGGTGTAAGGGGGGTAAAAAATAAATTTTTTTGACCCAAGCGAGTAGGGTGTCATTTGAAAGAGCACCGAATTTCAAAAACATTGCAATTGTTTTTAGAATTTTGCGGTACGCAGTTTTTGAGTTATTGTAAAAAATGTGCAAATTCCAGACCGTTCCCCCTCCCCCCTACGTTTTGACACTGATAGACAGAAAAAATTGAAAAAATTCATAGAGACAAAAAGTTTGCTATATTTTGAACGAAAATTATAGCGAACTCTCCAATGATTATATTTCTGTGTGTTTAGGGGATGGGTGTGGGTAGAGCAAAAAAAAAAGTAGGGTCTGCGTCGGACCAGACGGTGGAAGTTATACTTCTTTGGCCATTCGCTCGCACACACGCACACAGACATACAGATAGGATACATTAAAAGAAAACAAAATATTATTCAAAAAAAAAAAAGTAATATTCAAAAAAAAAAATATTATTCAAAAAAAATATTATTTCCGTGCTTCCCAGATAAAGTGGTTGAAAACTGTTTTTTTTGAGTAAATTCTCCTATAGCTTTTTTAATGTCATTTAATTTAACTTATTTTATTAGTAATACATACATAAAAAGTTTGAAAAAAATGTAATAGTATCATTTTACAGTCAGTAAAAGCCATTAAGTAAATGTCTCTAAAGCTATAGATAAATTTACATATTAAATGTATGTTAAAATTAAAACATATTTGACAGACAAAAAATAATTAAATAATTTTTATAAATGTAGATGGCAAAAGATTAAGGTTAGAAAAAAGTTAAAATTTTATTCCAAAAATTTAATTCAAATAATTCAATGTGTCACGAACAATTAGGTGAGCGTAAATATATTTGTTTATTGGATGTCACAATTGTCAATTACTTACTCCGAAACTACATTACTCGTCATACAAAATAGGTACACTGGTTCAGTGCTATTGGTTTAGCGTCCTATTTCATGTAGACTTATAATCATTTATCAATCCAGAAATTTTGCTGTTCTGAAGAGGGTCGTATTGCAATTTGCAAATATATTTTATCCATTGTCTGCAATACTCTACTACATTGATGCATACGCCGGCCGGTTAAAGAATACCACCATTTTTAGTGAATATTTTCGTTTAATGGGTTTTATCGCTTTATAGTCATCGTCTTATTTCGACATTCCTTCCCACAACTTAAAACAAAAATTGGAAAAAATAATAATAAGACTAATTTCATTTGTAAATTCAGACTTATATATTATTATTAAAACAGTCAAATCACACCATTTGTTAACATATTTGCATATATGTATTTTATAGATCCCTTGCAATAACAATAATAGTTTTGAAAGTAATGGAGAAGCATATTTCACTCAATAAGCAAAACACTTTAAATCTGTAACTTTGATATTGTTCATAATCTTTTTCTTCGGTACTAAGGTTCCAATGCAAATTCTTGGTTCATCAATGTTTCTAAGAAGAGGAAAAGAAACGTCAATTTCCAATTTTTGGAACATGTGAGGGCAGTTCTGCTAATGCAAGCAGGTTTGTTTAATCATATATAAGCAATGCTTAAATGTATCGTATTGGTGCTAATGCATAGAAATATGTACATATATTATATAATTGCAAACCATAAGAACATATTTGTTGTAAATTAGAAATATGTACTTGTCAAAAAATAATTTTACATAATTTTCATATAAATGTACATATTTGTTTGTCACATTATACATTAACTTTTCATTTTAATGATAATTCCGAAAAGTGAAAAAAAAAATTGATCAAAGATAACTAAGCGAATGTTTTATTATTATAAAATATGATTGATTTAGTAATTTCGTCTTTATTACCTTACAGCATAAGGTTGATTTACTAATCTCGTCTTTATTACCATACAGCATAAAGGTTAAAATATAACTTAAACAAGCGTGACGCGGTTTCTCGATTAACACCCAATCAAAATATTTACAACGAGCGCAAAGAAGTATAACTTCAAAAACTTTTTTAGAACCAAACGAGTGGGGTGTCATTTGAAAGAACATTTAATTTAAGAAACATTGCAATATTTTTTTAGAATTCTGCGATGCATAGTTTTTTAGTTATTGATGAAAAAATGTGCTATTTTAAGTGTATGTATACCACCCTATATTTCGACGCTGATTTATAGAACAAATATTCCCAATTTAGACTATTAAAATACTTTAGCTAACATAAACAGCTATGGATAAGATTTAACCTCAAGTAACATTTTTGATCAATGTAGATGTGATTGACATTTACTATTGACGTTGACGATTAAACATTTATTCTGTTATGCGTCCATAGTTTGGCGATATAAAGACTTTACAACATAACTTTATGTCATTTATTTTTGATAATGTGTTCTTTTACATTCACGGAACCCTTGGCGAGCGAATTTTATTCGCACTTGTCCGACTTTTTTATTTCTAATACTACGAGCGTTCCAAGTACTAAGAACGATATTACTATGGGTTAGAGCCATACTTAATAGCGATTTTTGTAATAATAAGAAGTTGTTCCTCCTTTGATTTACATTGCCTCAATTCAACAATTATTTCATTGAAAATTTCAAATAATTCATACATATTAAATAACTTACTTGTATTACAATTTGAGTTTACATTATTTTCATTGACAAAACACTTATCTAAACCGGAGTTCTTAACAATATCGGTATATGAATTTTTATTTGAAAAAATATTTTCTTGTTGTCTTGCTGATTGATTAAAATCAGATGATAAATTTGGAAGCTGGTTCATTTCTCTGTCAAGGTCGAAAAAGTTTTGATGATTACTTTTTTGATTAGCAAAATTTTTTAACTGCAGGTTTTTTTTAGATTTATATATTTTCCTCTAGCTGGACAAATTACAGAGTTAGCAGAATGGTTGCCATCACAATTGGCACACAAATATTGATCTACTTTTTTTTCCACTGGACACGTCATTTCACCATGATCTATGGTACAATAGTTGCATTTTGGTTTCATATGGCAATTGCTTATTCCATGACCAAACATACGGCATTTAATACATTGAGTCCCTTTGGTGGATTAGCATTCTCCCATTTAATTATAGTATGATGTATGTATTTACATTCCCTCAGTTTATTTAGATTAACAGAATTTTTTTTAAATGACACAAAATATATTACTTCATCCCATTTGCGGTTTTTTGGAGTGGCTTTAGTAACCTTTGTTGACGTAAGATTGTAGAGAGATTTTAGTTCATCTTCAATAATTTTTGGTTCAATGTCCGGAAGACCAAATAACACAAATTTTATAACTTTATCTTCATCCCGAGTATAAGAGAAGAATTGATGGTTTTAAGTCCTTCATACAGTTTTTGGTAATCTTGTTGATTATAAACAAAAATTTTACTTCCAATTGAAATGTATTGAATATTGAAATTTTTTATGTTATGTTGATTCATAATCTCCAGAATTTCTTTACTTTTAAGTTGGCAAATAATAGGTGGTATTTTTGTGTTTTTATGTTTGTTTTTATTCTCTTTGGCAGAATAATTGTAGGTAAGATTTGTTGAGTTAGGAACATCTAACGGTTCAAACCTCCTACTGGTTGGAATATTCTAAATATTCTGAGATGAAAAACTAGAAGTTTAACCATCTAAAGACATGATGGCGGAAGGTTCTTCACTTAAAATTTTTCGTTTTTTCACTGTACCACATGTTTTACTAAACATGGGCCCTTGCTTAAAACTGTCATTATTAATTATTTAATTTCACTGTTCACTCACTGTAACTGTGATAGATTTTATAATTTAATAGTTAATCGACTTATAACAGGATAAATAAAAATTTATTCTATTTAATTTTAATTTAAGCACAAATATAAATTGATCTTCACTCATTGAGAGCCAAAAATCCGTGAAACGATAATCTCTCCAAAATTAATGTTGTTTCTAAAATGATACAAAGTCTGAACTTGAATGTAATTGAATGTATTTTATTGAATGTATGTAAAAGCTGACGGGTTTCTTAGAGAGCGATTCTAATATTACGCATCCAAATCAAATACGAATTCATCGTACAGGAAAGAGTTTTGAAAATGAAACACAAGATAATATAATATAAGATCCAGGATGGTTTACAAAATTTCTTTTTCTTCTATCGATTTTTTTTTAACGGCGTTCATGTTCCATGTAGGAGCGTTACCAGGCTAGGTCGTTTATTAGGTCAGTCTCCCATTGTAGTCGTGGTCTACCTCGCGGTCACCCACTCCCTGGGGTACTAACGTACATTTTTCTAATCATTCCAGACTGTGAATCGGCTCGTAGAATATGCCCAAACCAAGCAATCTTATTAGAACGGATACAACCTATTATATCAGGACCCTCAAGAAGGTTTCTGATCTCAAAGTTATATCTTCTATTGATATTGCTATTAATTCGTTAGAACGATTTATTCTTACGGATGACCAGTGCACAAAGATAGATATGGCTTTTTATATAACATATCTTATATGTTAATATGCTAACTTTGTGCTTTGTACAGCCTAAGGCTTTTTTATTCAAACTTTCACTCATTCCAAATTTTCACTGCTAACTGATATTAGTGTAACTTAGATCTGAGAGATTTTTGGGATTTTTCGGATCATAAATAAAAAAGTTATAGACGAATTAAAAGTATTTTGGAATTCAACTGCCTCCCCTCAAATCAAATCAAATGGATCAAATGGAATCGTCCAAGTCTTTTCTTTGTTTACAGTACTTTATATTTTCTTTTCAGTTTATGCATTGATTTAGGAGAGTATAGACGTTATTTTTCTTTGTTTTTTTATCTTATATATTAATATACGTTGAATGTTGTGAATGAATGATAATGGTATGAGTGAGTTTATGGATTGATCTAGTTAATATTTTATATTTTCTTTTCAAATTTCAATTTGTGAATGCATGATTAACACTTTTAGTCAAACTTGATGATGTGTTGTCTAAATATAAAATTGATTATAATGTGTGTGTTTGGTATGATAGTTTGAGATCGTAAATAATTTGGAATTTTAAATATGTGAACGGCAGTTGATTGTTAGAATTTTTAATACTAGGAGGGCCCGGCGTGCTTCGCTACGCTTATAAATAAAGTTTTTGCATAGACATTTTGTTGACGTAGAAGCAATGATTTTAAAAAATGCTAATGGGAAATGCTATCACATAATTTTTAATTTTTCTTTTAAAATATATGAATGAAAAATAATCAGAACTCTAGCTGATCAGTTCGGATATATGAAAAATTAGCGATCAAATAAGTTAGAGATCAAATAAGCTTACTTGAAAACTTATTTGATCGCTAATTTTTCATATATCCGAACTGATCAGCTAGAGTTCTGATTATTTTTCATTCATATATTTAAAAAGAAAAATTAAAAATTATAGGCTAGCATTTCTCATTAGCACTTTTTGAAATCATTGCTTCTACCTCAACAAAATGTCTATGCAAAAACTTCATTTATAAGCGTAGCGAAGCACGCTGGGCCCTCCTATAGTGGAGTCATATTAGTAAAAAAAAGTGATATATTTGATGTAAGAGCAAAGTTGAATTTTTTTTTTGTTTTATGTTAAGGACATAAAAGTTAGTGGGCATGTAATTATTTAGCAAATTTGGAGGTCCGGAAGTGACCCAAAAATGGCAAAAACTGGTTTTTTGGTGTTTTTTGAGTAAGTCGCTTCACTATTTTTGAAATATTTCGGGCTCTAATGATCATAAAAAAAAAATGGAAAATGTTTGTGATTAAATTTCAAACCCATCTAGGGGGGTTAGATACTTTAAAAGTGTAACCTAACCTCAAAAAACCGAATCGCATGACTTGTTCTTATTTTTTACTAAATTTATGATAAGTTGCGAAAAAATTGTCGAATTTCCATGAAAATTTCAGGAAACATGTATTTTAACAGTTTTAATATGGGATTTAATTTTTATGAAAAAATTTTCATTTTTTCGGCCACAATCGGCATTTTTCGTTAAATTTGGCAAATGGTGCCATTTTATGAGAAGTCATCCAAAATAAAATTATTTTTTTAATCTGTACTTTTTTTATCTACTTTAACCTAAGTATAATTAAAATTATGTTGCCTTAATTTAAATGCCCATTTTTGGGCATGAAAAAAAAAACATTAATTTTTGCATTTTTTTGACATTTTACCATATATACGATATTATTTATGCTATTATCATGTATTTTGCATAAAAGTGAAATATGCAATTCAAATTAATAAAAAGTATTTTTTAAAATTTTTCATAACCTACAAAACTTTTTTTTCTTGCAATGCCCTAAATTGCTTTTGGTAAATAATTAAAATGTTATTACAATTATTGTAAATATTTGATATAAGATTTTGAAAAAATGTAATATTTAATTTTTTTCAAACATTTTTCAAACATATAAAATACACAGCATAAATAACACTAGTTTACAAGAAAAATCTACCGAGATGAAACCTTCTTATTCTTATAGATTTGGACCTCCTGAACACGAATATCACATACTTTTTTTTTGGTTAGCTCTTGTTTTTGAGATATTCACGAAAAACCAATTTTTTTGGTGATCAAAAATGTTGTTTCGGTTTTTGGGTCTCATATTTTACAAAACCAACAAATTAAAAATATTAATAAAACAAATGCATAGTAAATATACCAACAAACATTTTGAGCTATATTTTATGAAAATCCATTAAGTATTCTGGAAGTTACAGTCGTAAAAGTTGAAAAAATACGAAAAATACACGTTTTTTTTAAATTTTTCCATTTTCAACGCCATAAATTTTGAACAAACAAAGACACTAATTTTTTTTAATTTCTTGGAGCCTATAGTAGCTTTAATTTTAGGCTAAAAGACTTGAAATTGGCTAAAAGACTTGAATATTGGTGCAGTTTGCACCAAGTTATTTAAGTTTTTCCAAAGAAAGTCAAAACTCAAAATTTGGAAAAAATAATTTTTACTTAATGTATTGTGCCATAAATAATAATTTTATAAGTTCAGTCGTTCTCAAACATCAGTAAAGAATTATTTTAAAATAATAAAGTATAATTTCTATTTTTGTTTTCGAAGTTGGGAATTGGATCGATTTTATTTTGCGTATGGTTTTTATGACACATTAAAAGATAAAACTTAAAAAAGGTAGATTTTTCTATGAAATCTACCTAAAACAAAACATGAATACACATTAAATGAGCTTACAATCAATTTCATTGCGCGTCTTTAGTTAAAAAGTAAAAATATTTGAACATCGGGCAGTACATTTGAACATTAGATGTTTACATCGAATGAATCTATCCATGTTACTACATCGGGCGTTGCCAAATAGATGTCTGCGATGTTGCCATTGTATCGTCGAATTGGACATACAGTTGCAATGTGTTTTATTGGATCGATATGAGACGTATATAGAGAAATATAAACAAAATATAATGAATTGTGAGGAGAGGCAAAACATCATAACATCAGAACTATTTAAGATGTTCAAATGTTCAAGCACCATGAAGTTAAGCCCCTATTTATGTCTATTAATACCTGTAAGGTTTGTTTCTTTTCTTTTTTCTCTTTTTTTTTTGTTTTTTGATAATGTAAATTTTTTTCTATCACCGCCCACCTTGTGTTACTACTTACGTTAATGATCATTTTAAGCTTAATTTAAGAAAGCAATTACTTCTCCTTTTTAATAGTTCTTCGGTTTTCTCAACTTTTGTTTAATTAGTTTAAAAGGGTTTCTTTTTAAGTAGATAATTGTCGTATGATTAGTTGCAAATATAATCTCTCTGAATATAAATTTAATTCCAAAAATTCAAGTGAAAATAATAATTAAAAAAGAAAAAATATTACAAATATAAATTTTAAATAGTGTATTGTTTATAAAAATCAATAAACCAATAGTGATAGCTGCCTTTTAAAGCAAAATAAATTGATAGTAAAGTGTAAAATCAAGTTTATTTAAATGGCATCGTCAAGAAGTTTCAAGTGTAAAAATAGCTCAAATTCATTTTGTTTTATTTGTAAAAGCTACATAATACATGCTGCTAAATCACCCCATTTATAAGAACAGCCTATCTTCATTACTAACTGATATTTTCCAACTCCTAAAATAAATCCGAGATGGGGGGAGCTAGATCATGTCCAAAAACTTCACAAAAAAAATCTCAATTTCGAGAAAAATCTTATACAAATAAAATACAACTTTTGTCAAAAAAAGACATTTCATAATCAACTAACTGATATTTTCCAACTCCTTAAATAAGTCCGAGGTGGGATAAGCTAGATCTACTACGAAAACAACTTATACATAAATCAATTATGTTGCAGAATTTAAATTATTCTTATAGTTTAATTTATTTTTCCAAATTTTGAGTTTTTACTTTCTTTGGGAAAACTTGAATAAGTTGGTGCAAACTGCACCAATATTCGTATCTTTTACCTTAAAAGAAAGAAAATTGAAGTAACTATAAGCTCCAAGAAATTAAAAAAAATTAGTGTTTTTATTTGTTCAAAATTTATGGCGTTGAAAATGGAAAAATTTGAAAAAAACGTGAATTTTTCGAATTTTTTCCACTTTTTACGACTGTAACTTCCAGAATACTTAATGGATTTTCATAAAATATAGCTCAAAATGTTTGTTGATATATTTACTATGCATTTGTTTCACAATTATTTTTAATTTGTTGGTTTTGTAAAATATGAGACCCAAAAACCGAAACAACATTTTTGATCACCAAAAAAATTGGTTTTTCGTGAATATCTCAGAAAGAAGAGCTAACCAAAAAAAATGAATATGATATTCGTGTTCAGGAGGTCTAAATCCATAAGAAAAGTTGGGTTTTATTCAGGGAGACAAAAAAAGTTCAAAATTTGTAAACTAGTGTAATTTTACGCAAATTATGTTTTCAATTGAAAATTCTATATGTGTTATTATGGTTTTCCATATTACTCACTGTTTGTGTTCTTTCGTCACTTTTGAATTAAAATGCAATATTTAAAAATATACTTTTTGCTGTTTATTTTGAAAATTTTTATTTTATTAATAATAATATAAACTTCCTTATAGTTCAATTTGAATTTGATTTTTTATTTTATTGAATATCGATTTCGACTTACGTCATCCTCAGTTTAAATTATTATTACAATTTTTGCTTAAACTATTACTTATATACTACTTCAACTGCTATTTTTTATTATTATGTCATATATTTTGTTAGTTTAATTTTAATTATTTACCAAAAGCAATTTAGGGCATTGCAAGAAAAAAAAGTTTTGTAGGTTATGAAAAATTTTAAAAAATACTTTTTATTAATTTGAATTGCATATTTCACTTTTATGCAAAATACATGATAATAGCATAAATAATATCGTATATATGGTAAAATGTCAAAAAAATGCAAAAATTAATGTTTTTTTTTTTCATGCCCAAAAATGGGCATTTAAATTAAGGCAACATAATTTTAATTATACTTAGGTTAAAGTAGATAAAAAAAAGTACAGATTAAAAAAAAAATTTTATTTTGGATGACTTTTCATAAAATGGCACCATTTGCCAAATTTAACGAAAAATGCCGATTGTGGCCGAAAAAATTAAAATTTTTTCATAAAAATTAAATCCCATATTAAAACTATTAAAATACATGTTTCCTGAAATGTTCATGAAAATTCGACGATTTTTCCGCAACTTATCATAAATTTAGTAAAAAAAAAGAACAAGTCATGCGATTCGGTTTTTTGAGGTTAGGTTACACTTTTAAAGTATCTAACCCCCTAGATGGATTTGAAATTTAATCACAAACATTTCCCATTTTTTTTTTTTTGTATGATCATTAGAGCCCGAAATATTTCAAAAATAGTGAAGCGACCTACTCAAAAAACACCAAAAAACCAGTTTTTACCATTTTTGAGGCACTTCCGGACCTCCAAATTTGCCAAATTTTAAAATATTTGAAACTTCTATAGAAAATTTTACACCTTCTATTTTGCAAAATATGCAAGATATTTTCCGAATTTATTTAAAGCCAAGATACTGTCATTAACATTAGCTCCCGCTGAAAGGAACTTTTCTAAATTACACCAGGTGATGGAGCATGTGCCGGGAGAGGTTAGTTGCCTTTTCTCTTATATCAATTTAATCTGAAATTTCTTATTTATGAAAATATGAACCGGCAATAAAAGAGTTTTCTGAAAATAAAGCCATAAAAGTGAGCATGTGTGATTCTTTATTTACTACAATTTTATTTGTATAATTTACGAATGTTATAGTATTTTTGATTTTCATATTATAATAATTCTTTCTTACAAATTAATATAATTTTTATTTTTACATTTATTCATAATTTTTATTATATTGTAACGTAGAGCAAATCGGCCATTGCTTATATTCGGTTCGACTGCTAGATTTAATAAACATAAAAAATGGATTTTCTTTACGTTATAAATATTATTCGTCCATTTATCTTATTCCTCTTTCTTAATCAGTTTACTATTATTTTTTTCACATTGTGTAAATTATTTATGACTATCTCATTTAATTATACCGTTTCACTGCTATATTATCAATAACTTCTATCACCGTTAATGGTCAACAAACTGTATCGTGTATTTTGAACTAATCTATTGCCAACGCAACCTTTTTTATGCAAGTCAAAAATGAAATAGCAAAAAACATAATGATGGGGCACAGACCGATGAGTATCGTTGTAGATGCTGTGCGTTTATTCCCACGCGGATGTGTAGATATCATATAAAAAATGTGTGGATGTTATAAATAAATTTAAACCCTTTTATTAAATTTTAATTTTATATTTTGTACACGTTTACTTGATATGAAATCACAAATATAATTGAATTTATATAATACAAATCTAAGTTACAAAGTTAATAAAAAAAAAATGATTTTTCATTTTCGAATTTTCGATTGTAGATGAATTCCTGTATGTTATAACAATCTACGAAGAATGCAATACTTTTTAGTACAAAATAAACATAATACAAGAATTCACCTACCATGAATAATACTGTTATGATGTTTAATAAAAATAAACAATAAATAATATTGACAAGAAGTACAAATATTTTTTTCTTTAGGTTTTTCAATTATTTTTAAAGTGTTAATTAATTTAATTTAAGTTATTTTATTTTATTATAGTTGCTTATGAACATACCGCCGGCTTTGAACAGCTGGGTTCAACAGGAAGTCGTGCAAGTTTTGAAAGTGGTCTCTTTAACTCTCCGTTTTTAGTTTTTAATGTGACTACTCTGGTGAAACCATCGGATCCAGGATGCAATTTGATTATTTTACCCAGCAGCCATTTACACACAGGAATGTTATCTTCTTTGATCACTACAATGTCATTAATATTTATGGACGAATTTTGTTTTAACCATTTTACTTTTTGTTGTAGGGATGTGATGTATTCCAGGTTCCATCGCTTCCAGAAATGTTGTTGCATATATTGTAGCATCTGCCAACGGGATAGATGTGATGGTTTAAGATGACTGACGTCACATTCCGGTATCTTTGTAGTTGCTTGTCCAATAAGGAAGTGTGACGGTGTAAGAGCATCAATTTCTTCAGATGACAACACACACAATGGGCGGGAATTTAGAATGCTCTCAATTTCTGTAAGGAGAGTGATCATTTCTTCCATGGTTAAAATAGTATCGCCAATAACACGTCGCAGATGGAACTTAGTAGACTTGATAGCAGATTCCCAAATACCACCAAAATGAGGTGCATTAGGTGGTATAAAATGCCAATTAATGGCGTTTCTGGAACAAAAATGAGAAATTTCATTAGATAGTTTAATACAATTGCTAAAAGAGTATTGAAGTTGGTTGTTTGCGCCAATAAAATTGGAGCCGTTATCGCTGTAGATCTCCTGGCAACATCCACGACGAGCAACAAAGCGTTTTAGAGCAGCAAGAAATGCATCACTGCTGAGGTCAGTCACCAATTCAATGTGTATTGCTTTTGTACTAAGGCAGATGAATAAACATATATATGCTTTGTAGTTTTTCTGACCCCTTCCTTTAGTCAAATGAATTTGCAATGGCCCCGCATAGTCTACTCCCACTTTAATAAATGGACGAATCAGCTCAAGCCTATAACTGGGTAAGTTACCCATCAACTGTGTCTCATTTGTTGCCTTCTGCCTTACGCATTTAACACAATTGTGAATTACTTGACGTATCAAATTTTTGGCTCCAGGTATCCAGTATTGCTGTCTTGATAAAGCGAGTAACAACGATGGTCCAGCGTGTTTATTGTTTCGATGCATCTCTTCAATAATTAGTTTAGATACAGGGGACTTGGATGATAAAATAATTGGGTGCCTTGTAGAAAATGACGAGTTGTAATTCTCCAATCTGCCTCCAACTCTTAAAACTCCAGAATCATCAATAAATGGACTGAGTGATTTTAAATTACTGCTGGGCTTGACCATTTGAGATACTTTGACGTCAGTTAGCTCTGGTAAGAAATACTTTCGCTGGTCATATCGGCATATGATGAATAATGATTCGTAGAGTTCTTCTCGATTTACAAATAATTGGTTGCTTCCAGCTAATCGTTGCTTTTTTAAAGCTGCGATAAATCTTAATACATATGCCATTATTCTTTGAATTTTGTGGAAAGATGAATGCTTAGAAATTAGGTTGTCGAGGACGTCATATTCTATAGTGGTGGTACAGCTTATATTTTCATTTGCTTGAAAATGTGCATAATTTATTTTTTGTGGTGGCCAACTTTCATTTGGCTGGGTTAACCAATCAGGTCCGTTCCACCAAAGTGCATTGCATTTTAGTTCGTGAGGAAAAAGCCCTCTCGAAGCTATGTCAGCTGGGTTTTGAGGTGAAGGCACGTGATACCAATGTGTTCTACCAAACAATGATAGCACCTGCGACGTGCGATTGGCAACAAAGGTGGGCCAGCGACGAGGATGAGATGAAAGCCAATCTAGCACGATTGTGGAGTCTGTCCACAAGTAAATATCCTGAACATTCACATTACTCTCACGTTTGACGAGATTGACTAAGTTGGTCAATAACACTGCACCGCATAGTTCTAAACGTGGAAGACTTTGTTGCTTTATAGGTGCAACTTTGGTTTTTGAGGTTATCAAGTGACAAAATGTTTCTCCCTTTTTGGTAATAATCTTGAAATAGACTACAGCGGCATATGCAAGCTGGCTGGCATCACAGAAGCCATGGAGCTCAATCTTGGATTCTTGAGATGTTTGAACATATCGTGGGATGGAAACTTCTTGAATTTTGGGAAGTGTTGATCGAATTAGTTCCCACTCTTTGGTTTCTGGCTCTGGTAACGGATCATTCCAATTCAGATTTAGGTACCATAGTCGTTGAATAAATATTTTTATTTTTACATTTACCGGAGCAATCCAACCCATAGGATCGAAAATCTTCCCTGCTTCTGATAATATTTTTCGTTTGGATAGCGGTATCGTACTCGCAGCTAAATCTACGTGAAAACTAAACTGATCTTTTGTTGGATCATATTGCAAGCCTAACACCTTTACAGACTGATTAATAGTTGTGTCCTCAAAAGTTTTAATCTGGATGTCTTTTAATACTTCAGGAGAATTAGATATCCATTTCCGTAGCTTGAACCCGTACTTTAATAGTGTAGTTTTAGTGCTTGTTTTCAGATTGATCACTTGATCTAGAGTGTCTCCACCAGTCATGAGATCATCTACATATATATTTTGCTGTATAACTTTCGCTGTATCAGGTTCGGAATTCATAATATCACAGGCGACTTGATTAATAGCTTTCGTAGCTAAATATGATGCAGATGCCAATCCATAGGTTACAGTACACAACTTAAAGTATCGGATGGGTTGCGATGAATCTTCTCGCCAAACAATTTTCTGGAAATTAGTGTCATCGTCATGAATACGAATTTGGCGGTACATTTTTTCTATATCCGCACAAAAAACTATTCGATGCTCTCGGAAACGCAAAATTATGGCGTATAAAGTAGATTGAACTGTGGGTCCAACTGCTAGACAATCGTTGAGGGACACTCCAGAACTAGATTTTGCAGACCCATCAAAAACAACTCGAAGTTTAGTTGTCGAACTATCCTTTTTTAACACCCCATGGTGTGGCAAGAAGAATCCATCGTCTTTGACTACAGTTGGCGGCACTTCGATCATGTGACCGAGAGACAAGTATTCATCTATGAATTTTTTATAACTAACATGGAAATCCTTGTCTTGAATAAACCGTCGCTCCAATCCCTTTAATCTTTGGATTGCTCTACTTAGTGATCCACCTAGTTCAGTGTGAGGTTTTTTGAAGGGCAATCGAACTTGAAGACGACCACCTGGCTTTCTTTGTAGATTTTCCTTAAAACTGTCCTCGCATAGCTTTTCCTCTGGAGATAAAATAGAACCAACTGTTGGAATTGATTCAAGCTCCCAAAAACGTTTAAGCGTTTCGTCTATATTGAGTTCAAGCTCAGTATTCGTATTGAATCCAAAAAGCGCATCTTCTGCATGTGAGTTTTTGTTGTTAGTACAACCTGCCACAAGCCATCCAAAAATTGTGTTCTGCAGAATTGGATCGTTTGAGTTCCCTTTAATTTGTCCATCTTTCAGTATGTTAAAGAAATGATCGATACCAATTAATATGTCGACATCATTAGCCTTATAAAACTCAGGATCAGCCAACGGCAAGCCTTTCCAAATATCACAAAAAGTTGAGTTTATATTGATATGTGGAAGCTTTGAAATGCGTTTTAAAACAAATACTTTTACCGTTAATTCGGGACCTTTTCGAGGTTGAATATGAACTGAGGCCCTCCCTTTAGTTGTACCTGCTTCAACTTGCCCAAGCCCTTTTACTGTTACTCTTCCATTGTGTCAGGGAGTCCCGAGTCGTTGAAGGCAAGCTTCAGTAATAAAACTTGCTTGAGAGCCTGAGTCCAAAAGAGCTCGACAGTATACATATTTTCCTGAAGCGCACATAACCTTGTTGAAAGCTGTTGGAAGAATTGATTGCGCTGCATGATCAGTCTGACCGGAGTTAGATGTGAATACCTTGATAGAACTTGTAGGTTTCTCAATGGCTTCTTCAGGTTGCTTTGAAAGTTCAACGTCAGCTATATGAAGCAGCGTGTGGTGTTTTCCTTTGCATGTTGGACACCGTCGTTTGGATAAGCACCTAAAAATGGCATGTTTATCGCTCAAACAGTTGAAGCAGTATTTATTTGTTTTTGCTATTTCGCGTCTTTTGTGAACATCCATTCCATTAAAAACAGGGCATTGATATATTGGATGTCCTTCAGCTTGGCAAATAGAACATTTAATCTCTTGAACTGCAATATGACTTTTGACTGATGATGCTTTGCTATCGCGGTTAGAGTTTCGCTTACTTGAACCTCGTAGTGATTCTAAAGCGTCTCCCCTTTTTAATAAAAAATCGAACAACTCTTGAATAGTTGGATACTCTTTTTCTGCTGTTGCTTGTGCCCAAAGATTCTTTGATTCATCATCCAATTTACTTACAAGGATGTAAGTTAACCACGGATCACGATGTTCACCTTGCGATCCCATTGCCTTTAAGCCTCGTAACACCTCATCAGAAGTATCCAATAGCTTTCTTATGTTGAAATGGTTTGCATTGTTAATGGATGGTTGTTCTAGAAAGCTCCTAATGAATGTTCTTATAGTGTGCCGTTTCCGATCGTAACGCAGTCTTAATTTCTGGAAAGCTTCGATATAGTTCGCTTCCGTTATGCTAAAATGACGTAGTAAACTGGCGGCTTCTCCTCGCAGCAATCCTTTTAGGTACTGAAATTTTTGTACTGCTGACAGCGATGCTGAATCATGAACCGATGAAACATAGATATCGTAAAACGACTGCCACTCTGTGTAATCTCCCGAAAATGGAGGAATATTTAATTTCGGAAGCCGTATATCTGCCACAGCTTGAGTTGTATTGAGAGGATTCTCGAAGCTCACATTCAGATTTGCATTATTGAGTCCCAATTTTCGAATTATCTTATTAAGTTCTGCTACGGCTGTATAATAACTTTGCTCATATTCCATGTCAGGTTGTAGTGATTGATCTAAATCAAACATGGCGTTTTCGATTTTAGTAAATTCTTCCATCAGTTTTTCCACGCGGTTTAGCTTAGCCCGGCATTCTTCTATGGATGCTTCGGCTTTTTTCGTACTGTTAATGATGAAGGTCAACTTGCCCTTGTTAACGGACCGTTGCTTTTTTAATGCGTTGATAGCTTGTTCACTCATTTTTAAATTTTCACTACACTTTTCACACACTGATTTTAATTGTTTGTTTTGAACACTGGTGATAATTGTTATTTGCACGCGGTATTTTGCAAAATGTCGAAAAGTTTTCGTATAAAGATTGAACCACGCCAATAAGGGAAGAATTTGATTTAATGTAATTTAATTTAATAACGCAAATGTCTTATATTCTGAATGAATTCACTAGAGTTTATGAATATTAAAACCACACTTATAATATGAGCACGTGTTATCTTTATAAGGTTCAATAAAAAATGCAAAATTGGGTATACAATTTAAGTATCAATTTATTTATTAATAATTATAAGATTTAAAATGATACTTATCGAGTTGTTGGCACGAGTTTTGACGGGATGAAATTCTTAAACTGCTTGTCCAATTATTTGCTGCTTGTCCAATAAATTTCCAAATCCGTCTCGAAGGACCAAAATGATGGGACACAGACCGATGAGTATCGTTGTAGATGCTGTGCGTTTATTCCCACGCGGATGTGTAGATATCATATAAAATGTGTAGATGTTATAAATAAATTTAAATCCTTTTATTTAATTTTAATTTTATATTTTGTACACGTTTACTTGATATGAAATCACAAATATAATTGAATTTATATAATACAAATCTAAGTTACAAAGTTAATAAAAAAAAAATGATTTTTCATTTTCGAATTTTCGATTGTAGATGAATTCCTGTATGTTATAACAATCTACGAAGAATGCAATACTTTTTAGTACAAAATAAACATAATACAAGAATTCACCTACCATGAATAATACTGTTATGATGTTTAATAAAAATAAACAATAAATAATATTGACAAGATAGAAGTACAAATATTTTTTTCTTTAGGTTTTTCAATTATTTGTAAAGTTTTAATTAATTTAATTTAAGTTATTTTATTTTATTATAGTTGCTTATGAACAATAACACAATCTTCGAAACTTCTCACCTAGGTGTGAAATTTAGAATTTTTAATTTGTTTATTTACCTACTCTATCATAGACTGTGTAGTTTTATTTTATTTTCGTATTAGATAAAATTATTGAATTCTGTTTTTATCTTCAGAAAGTTATTTAGGTGTTATTCAGTTTGTTTTTTTGTTATTCAGTTTTTTTTTGCTTCTGAACAATAAACAAATGGTACAAGAAAGTAGCTATGAGCAATTGGTGAGATTAGGGCCTTGAGTTGTCGGTTGGAACGTTTTTTCTCTGATACGGAAAAAAACGGGCTTGCCAGGGATCTTAAAAATGCTACCCTTGTGGCTAACATCGCATCCATGGATGAGCGTTTACCGATTCTGTAGAGGAATATTATGCCGTCTTCATTTGCTCAGAGATAATCAACATATACTGATAATATCATCTGTTTTAATGTCGAATTATTTTACATCGTGCTTCTGATTTTCCCCAAAAACAAATGAAATTATATTGCTGCAGGTGTAGCATACCCGATGTGATATACCGAATTTATCCTGCTTAAACTACAAATCAACAAAAACTGAAAAACTTTACAATTAATTTAAATATTACATTTAAATTGTTGTATTGCGAAATTATAAAAATGAAAAATTTACTTTTTCAGTAATCTTCATGATTAAATGATTATACATTTCAATCAAATAACATAGGATTACATGGAAATACAATAAACGATTTGTTTAATTTTGATTTAGGATGAATTTGTTGTTTTTTCATAATCCAACACATTTATCCATAAATCCATTATTTTACAATCATTTACTAATTTCACCTTAACGCCTTAAAGTGTTTGTGTCGCATTGAGTGACACATTCAATTAACAATTAATCAAGCAGTCAGTCCAACCAAATTTTTCTTACGGCCTAATTGTATTACCATATTTTTTTTTTTTGTTTTTGATTAAAATCTGTTTGAAGCAGTTTTCTTCTTTTTTTCATATTTTTTTGTGTTTGGAGTTTGAGTGATTGATTATAATAAAGATAGAAGTTTTTATTAGATTTTCCTTCGTCAGTAGCCGGATAGCATGGTGAACCATCAATCAAAACCAAAATAAATTAATATGAATTAATTTAAAAAAAAAAACTTTGTTCTTAAAATTACTGTTTATGCTTAAAGATTGATTATCCCCATCTTAATCAAGATGTTTTATTTTTTTAGGACAAAAGTGGATTGTTGTCTGTTTTTGTTAATTGATTGTCATTAAATTTAGGTATCATTATTATTATTATTATTGTTTGTTTGGAGAATGAATAACTAAACAATAAATATAATCACATAAAAATATATGACAGAGGACAATATTTAATGATAAGATATCTTATACAGGATATATACAGGAAATAAAAATATAATGAAAGGCTAGCAAGCTATTTCTTTAGAAAAATTTGCATGAACAAAACTAAAATTGGGATTGTTAGTATATGATATCTCTCGTTACCTCGTATATAAATTGCTACTGAATCACCTACTATGCGGCGAACAGAGATTTTAAAAGATTTCAATTCTCAAAATCTCACAACAGATTTCATTCCAAAACATAAGTCATGAGAAATAAACGAAACAAATTAATGTGATATGTTATAGCTATCCTAATTTCAACTTGACTTGACCCCTTTTAATTTTGATTATTTTTTGTTTATGGATAGTCTTTCATAAATACAAAATACCAGTTCTCTTAGAATTTTTTTTTTTCGACCAGGGGTCTTCACAGGGTGCCCCTCAATTTTTTGTTATTTTGTGATGTGAGTGCATTTTGACGAGCGATTGTAGAAAAACTACTCAATCGATTTTCATAAATGATATGTCGTTGAATAGGTATTAAAACAGAATTTTTAAAAATGTACACTGTTAATTTTTTGAAATAATTTTTAACGGAGTAACATAAGAAAAAAACGGTGTAATTAAAAAAAAGATGGCATAGCCTCTTTTTTTTTTTTTTTTTTAACAAAATTGAAGCTTATTTTATATCTAACCACTTGTGAAAGTTTCGGAGATGCGTTATTTTTTGTTTTAGAGATAAAATTCGTTGTGCATATGACTGTCGGGAATCAGTTTTTTTTGTTCTGAAGGAAAATTATAAAAATGGCGATTTTTAGATACAGATTTTTTTTTTATGTTAAATATCAAATATTTTATTATTGAATGAACTTTTTAAAAAGCAATTTCAGTCAAGTTCAGCAAAATTTTGCGACATTTTGACTCGACCCTTTTTAATTTGGTTTATTTTTAGTTTATAGATAGCCTTTGATAAATGAAAAATACGGCTTCAAGTAGAATTTTTTTTAATTATAATAATATAAATTACAGTAAAACTTGCTTTTAGCGTACACCATATATAAAGTACACTTGGTCTATAGAGTACAGCAAATTTTTTTCTTACATCTATAAAAATTTTACGAACAAATTATCCTTCTTATAAGGTACTTCGGCTTATAAGGTTATAACGTACACACGTTTAGTCCCGTGAACTATTTTTCTGTGTAATTTGCCCAGTTTATAAAGTACGAATAGAAAATAAGAATACAAAATAAACATAAAAATTTAAAAGTCGTAAGTATTCGGTGCTTTACGATATTTATTATTTTTTTACGAAATGTTTCTGCTTCCTTTCATTAATTTGTTGTGGTTCATTAAAGGGTCCATTGTTGTGGTTTATTAATTCGCAAGTAAGTGTTGAGAAAATATTTGCTAATTTATCAGTTTGAATTCTTTAATGCTTTCATGTTTTATAAACATGACAAATTAAAACAAATCAAATTAAAATGCAAGTGATCACTTTAGCCAATAAATTAAAATGTTTGGCGGAAGTCGATCAAAAGAAGTCTTTCTTAAGTTAGGGTTTGGATTGTAGAAAAATTTCTTCGATTGTGCGCTTAGAAATTGAAGCAGTTTGTTTGTTCATTGAAACGTAAAAAAATTAAATGTGTTAAATTTCACAAAGTAGAGGAAGCCGTTAAAAATGGATCAATATAACGAGCTCTTAAAATGTTCCTCTTAAAAATAATGCTCTACAGTCTACACTATAAAGTTCAAATTTAGGATTTTGTAAACTCTAGTGTATGGAACCTTAAAAATAGAGCGAAAACACTCTTAAGGCTTGAAGCCACATACAACAGAAACAGAATTTCATACAAATTTTACAGAAACATAACCTAATTAACTTATGCCACCATAAAAAAGACTTTAAGGTTGATGCTGAATGGCATTTTCATGCTACCAGCCATGGAAAGGGACCTTGTGATGGAATTGGTGGTACACTGAAGCGTGCTGCACACCGTTATAGTATGGCGAGCGAAGATAATATTATTGATACACCAAAAAAACTTTTCGAATGGGCTTTAAAATGGGAATCTACCATGAACTTTGGATACGCCGATAAAAATGAATATCAATTAACAAAAGAAAAATTGCAAAATCGATATAAAAATGCGATTACTATAAGTGGAACTCAAAAATTTCATTCTTTTGTACCAGTAGATACTAAGACAATAAATGCAAAAATGTTTTCCAACTCAAAAGAAACTTTTGAATGTAAAATAAGTAAATAATTTTTAATAACTATATTTATTTTCACATATATAATTTGTATGATATTTTAAAAAGTTTATTCAATAATAAAATATTTGTAATTTAATGTTAAAATACAATCTTTTACTTTATGATTCCATAATAACATAATACGAACATAATGCTTCTCCAGTCAAAAGTTCCTAAATAGATTTAGTTATTTATACGGCTTTTTTGTTTGCAGTCGAGACTATCAAATTATTTTTTATAAGAGTGACAAGTGATTACTAAAAGTGATAAATAAACATTTCATTTTTTATGCCATCTAATACAAAGAAAATAATTGCAGAAGTGCTTTCCTATTCAAAAGAAACTTCTGTTTGTAAAATAAGTAAATCATTTTTAACAATTGTATTTATTTTATTTATTGTACTACATATATAATTTTTATAATATTTTGAAAAGTTCATCTAATAATAAAATATTTGATATCTAACATAAAAAAAAAATCTTTTAGTTTATAACGCCATTTTTATAATTTTCCTTCAGAACAAAAAAAACTGATTCCCGACAGTCATATGCACAACGAATTTTATCTTTAAAACAAAAAATAACGCATCTCCTAAACTTTCACAAGTGGTTAGATATAAAATAAGCTTCAATTTAGTTTAAAAAAAAAAAAAAAAGGCAATGCCATCTTTTTTTCAATTACACCGTATTTTTCTTATGTTACACCGTTAAAAATTATTTCAAAAAATTAACAGTGTACATTTTTAAAAACTTTGTTCTAATACCTATTCAACGACATATCATTTATGAAAATCGATTCAGTAGTTTTTCTACAATCGCTCGTCAAAATGCACTCACATCACAAAATAACAAAAAATTGAGGGGCACCCTGTGAAGACCCCTGGTCGAAAAAAAAAATTCTAAGAGAACTTGTATTTTTTATTTATGAAAGACTATCTATAAACAAAAAATAATCAAAATTGAAAGGGTTAAGTCAAAACGTTGTTGAATCTTCGTGAAATTGCTCGTCTACAGTAACGGATGGCAGAATACCATCTTATTCGGGCAATTTCTCAATTAACTGAGGCGATTTTTAGCTTATACTCTATAATAACAGACGCGGACGCTACCATTTCCAAGCTCAATATTTTTAATTTTTCATTAAATTCAGAACTAAGGTTAGGAAATAGGAACTAAAAATGAAATCTTGTTAATAAATTAAAAGCTGAGCAACTACTCTCATATTTATTTATGCAAATAAAAACATGTTCTTTCGATTAATTTTTTGTGCTTTTGGCATTCAAAAGCTTTGATATTTAAGTAAAACAACCGTATTCAAAAATTAAATAAATTGAACCAATTACCAACATTTTCTGGAAACGATTTAAGAAATTTAATTTAATTTTATTTTACTGACCCTTTGTTCATTTTGAAAGAACAAATAAATACTTCTAAGCAATTATTTATTCAAATTATTATTTTCTTTTGTACAATACAAAATATACCATTCAGAAGCAGGATTAAGAAAATAAAATTATATCTGACCACTTTCTTTTGAACTACATTACTTACAATGAATGAATTTCTTTCATATTTACCTGGAGAAACATTTCTTTCAACACAACTTTGTATTTTCCGGTAAGATTACCTAAAATTTTCTTTCAACATCATAATATTTTTCACTTACGTTTTAATAGAAAACATTTTCTTGATTATTTCTTCTTTCGAAATGAAATATAAAAGAAGATTAAGTAAATTTTCTTCTTGTTATAAGAAATTAGATAGCTAGCATTCAGCAAAATTAAATAAATGCTTTAATGTTTTGTTAACCTTAATATGATTAGTGTATGAAAAATTAATGTTATAATAATGTTTCTGAAGACTTAGTTGTTTGTTTGAGGTTAAAGATAATCAGACAAAGTACGTTTCTTATAGATTGTCACCTTGTCATTGTTAGTAATTTTACAGAGTGGATGAAAATAATTAATGGTTTTGATGGTAAGCAGCTTTTTCAGATTTTTGTCAAAGAAAATGAAAACAAAGTTCTACGTTTGTTTTGTTATTAAAATCTTGTTTACTTGTAATTGTGTTGAAACGTGTAGGCTTACTATGTACCCTCAATGGAGGGAATAATACAAGTTAGGAGTTGTTTTACTTCGCACATAAACTCTCCAGTTCCAACCTATTAGATGTATGTAAATCAACTGTTTGTTTTTTAAGTTTAAAGCTTGAGTAAAATTGCTTAAAAATTGCTGGTTACTTCACTATCCCAAGATTATTAATTAATACCCCACGGCAGCAAAAAACAATTAAATGTGGGAAATTTATATTTACATATTTTTAAAAAAAAAATTTGTGAACCAAAATAAATTAACACTACCACGACAATCAACATTTAATTATGTTCCTAAAAACGTGTAGAAATGTTGACTGCATTTCACTCCTACAACAGAAATAAATTTTCATGTGATGGACCTCGATATATATCCCTCATATATCGGTCCTTTTCTATTTTTCATGACTCTGTGGATTGAAGTGGATTCAAGCATTTTTGAAAGTTTTATTACTCAGTTTCAGTATTCTACTATAAATTATATTGCCTTAATATATGAGGAAATATATCGAGGTCCAACACTATATGATTTTGAAAAAAGTCAAAAAAATTTAATTTTGTTTAGTGATTATTGATTTTTATTTGATAAATATCTATTATAGTTTTTAATTTTACTAATTCTATTACGTTTGCACTTCCACTTTTACACTGTTTCATCCGATTCAATATAACAGTTTTCGTATCATATAATTTGCCGAACAAGTTTTTCATTGAAATATTGTCAAATGATTAATGCAAATCGTTACATCGATTTGCATAAAATTGGTGACATGACTTTTCCCAATTTATTTTCAATAATTTTATTTCAAATCCAACAATGTCTGAATATTACTGATGTAAGTTAAAACTTTGAGATCTTTGTTGCTACATAGTCTGGTTTGACATTTTTTACAGCAATTAGAAATCTTATACCAATAATGGGCGTTCTGGGTGAAGTTTTATTTTAATAAAATTTTAAATTCATATTATTAATATTTTATTTTCGTTTTAAGAAATTTTTGGTGTTTCATCTCGATTTTAACATGCTAGACAACTTATTATCCCATTATCCAGCAACATATAATCGCCGCCAAAGTATTCAAAGCGATCCTTCATCGTATTCCAAGTTTCTTTAGGTTAGTCTCCCTATCCTATGAAATATTACGTATTAACAGCAAGAAACCTCCAATTATGAATAATAAAACCACATATTTAACTGTCGTTTCAGAATACGGAACACACTAAAGTCTCATCCTTTCGGATATTCCTCAAATTTGCTGCAAAAATGAACAGAAGATAACAAGAGGATTGCTCTGCTGGATGTAATCAATTTAAAAAAAAATATGATCGTTTGATTAAGTTAACTGTCTTGAAATTCATTCCGATAAATGAAAGTACTCACACCTACATGCACTCCCTGAAGCTTATACAATTGGGGTGAATGACATTATCACTTTATCACCGGGAGCAATTTATAGTAATGGAACTAGCGATAAGATACGCTAGGTTTGATGATATACAACATTAACTGTTTGTTGGACAAGCATTAGCCTTAGAGTTTAATTATTTTGGTGATCGCCGTAACGCTGTTTAAAAACAATAAAATCATTTGAATCTGGATTTCAAATCCAAATTAAATAATAAAACCACTTATGATTAAAACAAAAGTTATGTCTAAAAAAGTTTCTAGTTAAGGAAAAAGATTCTGTTTCTGAAAATTCCTCGTGTTCTGCTATAATAAGTTCACCATTATTGCAACCGAAATCATTTCATGTTAAATTGCTGATTTATGTCCACATAAAAAAAAAAATTTTTTAAAACTTAACCGATTTTGACAAAAACTGGTTTAAGTTAACGAAAAACTTCAATCGCGGTAATTTTCTTAAATTATTTTAGATTCACTAATCTTCTGATGCATAACGAACGAAAAAGAAGTAAATACTCTCTTACCGCTGCTGCAATATGCGTGAATAAACAATAAAAATCTCAATCGCAAATAGTGTATCTTGATAGATGTTAGCCAACCAAGTAATCTAACCTCATTCTTATAATGCGAATCAGTGTACAGACGAAACCAAATGAACCAAAAAAGAAACTAAGAAGAAACAACTTGAAAAATCAAAAAATTTTGGGGTTTCGAAGCAACACCTTCGAAAATAGTCTCTAATAGTTTAACATTTTTACCAAACTGAAATTTTCAAGATTTTCATTTTTGATTAAATTATTGAAAGTAAAATTTGTTCACCCGGTGGGTGGAAAAACTCGTCACCAGGAAAGAACATCCCCACAATAAAACCGAAAAACATTTTCTTTGAACTAACAAATGTGAAAAAGATAAATTTAATCCCGATCGTAAACGTTTAGAGAAACGATAAGCAAACAAATATGTGAAATCTGATCACTAAGAACTTTGTTGCTTTGTTAATTCGAAATTTATGGTTGGCCACATAGGCTGCTACAAAATTAGTAATAAGTAAAATTTATTTAGGGATCTATGGGCATTTCTTGTAGTTGTCGAAAAAGATCAAATTCTAAGAAAACCGAAAACTTGGACAAGAATTCAAAACCGTCTGATCCAGAAGGTATTCTTGAAATTACTTCTGAGGAACAAAATGAAAATGAAGTGACAGAACCAGCGGAAAACTCACGAGGGGTAATCGTGGTTATATAGATGGCAGCATAACGAGATCTCGAGAGCGATATTGTATGATTGTTCGGATCCAAACAGGGTTATTCTAGAGAGAACAATTTTGTTTAGTTTTTTTTTTGAAATTTTTTAGTGTTTCCTTGATTACCGCAGGAGTAAGTATAAGCTCTTCAGACTAATGCTTATCGATACTTTACGATCCCGCGAACTCCGAGTTAAAGCAAAATTTTTGTTTTATCGAGGAAGTCAGAGATGATGGAACAAGCAGGTGATGAACCTTGTTGGTTATTGGTGGTTTCCGCCAAGGCCCTGGGTCCTCGAGAGAACGAACATTTTATAATGCTATGCTCATCTAAATTAATGGACCATTTCGGTTTTGAGAGCAAAGCCTGTTAGGCTGTTGTTGGGTGTAATATCCGTGGACGAAAACAGAAATGTATTTTTATTCGTGCCACGGTTGTTGCATTCAAGTATTACCAGTTCTAAAACTGTCTCTCCATACAGGCGGTTCGAGTATTGAAATTGGGCTGGTAAGGGGAATGGAAAATGGTGGCATCTGCTCTGTGAGCGATAGTTAGATTACATGTGTTGGCTTGTTAGACTGTGGTTGTCACTGGAACAACCTCTAAAAAGCCCTTTAGTTTAATTTTACAAATAGAGCAATTTCACGAAGATTCAACATCGTTTCGACTTGACCCCTTTTAATTTTGATTATTTTTTGTTTATAGATAGTCTTTCATAAATAAAAAATACCAGTTCTCTTAGAATTTTTTTTTCGACCAGGGGTCTTCACAATTTTTGGGCCCCTCAATTTTTTGTTATTTTGTGATGTGAGTGCATTTTGACGAGCGATTGTAGAAAAACTACTCAATCGATTTTCATAAATGATATGTCGTTGAATAGTTATTAGAACAAAGTTTTTAAAATGTACACTGTTAATTTTTTGAAATAATTTTTAACGGTGAGACATAAGAAAAAAACGGTGTAATTGAACAAAAGATGGCGCTACACCTTTTTTTTTTTAACTTAATTGAAGCTTATTTTATATCTAACAACTTGTGAAAGTTTAGGACTAGCATTATTTTTTGTTTTAAAGATAAAACTCGTTGTGCATATGACTGTCGGGAATCAGTTTTTTTTGTTCTGAAGGAAAATTATAAAAATGGCGTTATAAGCTAAGAGATTTTTTTTTTATGTTATATATCAAATATTTTATTATTAAATGAACTTTTTAAAATATTATAAAAATTATATATGTCGTACAATAAATAAAATAAATACAATTGTTAAAAATGATTTACTTATTTTACATACAGAAGTTTATTTTGAATAGGAAAACACTTCTGCAATTATTTTGTTTGTATTAGATGGCATAAAAAATGAAATGTTTATTTATCACTTTTAGCTTTTAGTAATCACTTGTCACTCTTAGAAAAAATAATTTGATAATCTCGACTGCAAACAAAAAAACCGTATAAATAACTAAATCTATTTAAGAACTTTTGACTGGAGAAGCATTATGTTCGTATTATGTTATTATGGAATCATAAAGTAAAAGATTGTATTTTAACATTAAATTACAAATATTTTATTATTGAATAAACTTTTTAAAATATCATACAAATTTTATATGTAGGTTAAAGAAAATAAATATAGTTATTAAAAATTATTTACTTATTTTACATTCAAAAGTTTCTTCTGAGTTGGAAAACATTTTTGCAATTATTGTCTTAGTATTTAATGGTACAAAAGAATGAAATTTTTGAGTTCCATTTATAGTAATCGATTTTGTAATTTTTCTTTTGTTAATTGATATTCATTTTTATCGGCGAATCCAAAGTTTGTGGTAGGTTCCCATATTAAAGCCCATTCGAAAAACCTTTTTGGTGTATCAATAATATCTCTGCTCCCCATACTATAACGGTGTGCAGCACGCTTCAGTGTACCAACAATCCAATCGCAAGGTCTCTTGCCATAACTGGTAGCATGAAAATGCCATTCTGCATCAACCTTAAAGTCTTTTTTATGGTGGCGTAAGTTAATCAGGTTATGTTTATTTTTGTATTGAGAAGGTGCCCCGTCGGTGTTATAAATTATTTTCCTAATATTAGAATTTATATGCGTTCTGATGAATTCAATAAGTTTTGTAATGAACAGATGGACTGTAGTACTGTTGTGATCGTTTATATCCGAAATGAGTATAAAACTTCGGTTCTGTATATATTCACTTGCAGCACTTTTAAAATAAATGACAAAGGGATGAATAATAGCTTGTGAATTATTATAATGATAACCTTGAAACGAATCCTGAATTATGAAGGCGTAGTTTTCAGAAAAATCCCCTTGAACGAAGCACTCTCCTGGTTCTAATTTTTTTTCTTTCCTCAATGAATGTAGATTGCTGTTTTGCTATAAAGTTGTGTGGTATCAAAATTTGTAAACGGTAAACGAATTTTTTCATAAATTCCTCTACAGTTTCTATTAAAGTATCCAAATTGCATCGATCAGTGGTAATCCATTGTTAATATTTGAGGATTCCTTTTTAAGGATTCCTTTAACGTCAACATCATTTGTTTGTTGGTAATCTTTCTTCCAGTTGTTCAAGTTTTTTTGAACTTTCATTGCACTTCAAAGTATGATAATCTTCTGTTAATTCACCACATGAAACTGTAGTATAAATAATAGAAGTTTCACATCCACCCTATTTCTCACATTAATTAATATTGATAACTGTACTTTTATTAATTTTGATATAGATAGAACTTTTAGCTTAGTGCAGTTGTTGATTGGAATTATAATAAATAAGTCATAAATTATTTAATTCGAATGTGTTTCATTTGTAACATATAATACATGGCGCTGAGGACAGGATAAAAATATATATATAAATATGTTATATATTATCAAAAAATTAAAAACAAAGTGAAGTTGTATATTGTTAGATTATTTTTATGTTTTATGGGAAGAATCAGAGGTGAGGAAAAATACAAAAGTGAAGTGAAAAGACCTCATGGTAGACCACCAAAAACAGTGTTTATTGAAAGGAAAAGTATGGATTCTGTGAGAAAGGTTGACACATTGATTCTGAATGGAAATATTTCAGAAAATTGGCGAGTTTTTTGGCAAAATTTTAGAATTTTTGCCACGGCAATCGAGTTGTCGAAGAAATCAGAACCAGTTAAGGTAGCCATTTTCCTTAACACAATAGGTCCTGATGCCATTGAAGTCTTTAATTCGTTCAATTTACCAGCTGACGAAAAAGATAAGTATGACAATGTGGTCAAGGCGTTCGAATCGTTCTGTAAACCAAATACCAATGAAGTTTACGAAACATACAAGTTTCACAGTCGTTATCAAGCTAGTAACGAGCCATTTGATAACTTTTTTATGGATATACGTAAACTGGTACGTACTTGTAATTTTGAAGATGAAGCCAGAATGCTGCGGGACAGAATCGTGTTGGGTGTATGTGACAAAAATTTGCAAAAGAAATTACTGGAAACTGAGAATTTAACTTGTGACAACGCTGTGAATATAGCCCGAGCATCAGAGGTAACAAAACAACAATCAAGCAACATGCAAGCAGGTGGATCAAGCATTAACAGTTGTAATATATATGTGGAGTATTGAATAATCTGGAATGATTATTCCCTTACAGATAAAAAAAAATCCATCTGTAAGATGCGGAGTATTGAATATTCTGGAATGATAATTCCCTTACAGATAATTAAAAAAAATCCGGTCTCAGCTTAACAGTGGGGGTGGAAGTTCCTGCCACCTATAGTACAAGGAAAAAAACAGAAAAACTATGAGAGAAGGGCAACAACAACGAAAAACAAATCCCAAAGATGCTAGACACTAGACATCTTGTCCGAAGTTGGGTCATCCCTGGAGTCATCTTACCTCGTCAACCTCAAACTTCAATTACTCTACAACATCATTATCATTTTTAACATGACTTTAATTTATTAATGAATTTCCACCCTGATCCCTCATGTATACAAAAAAATTTGTTGATATTTAGAAATAAATGTTTAGCAAAAATAAACAATAAAAAAAATGTCGCTTTATTTTTGTTCTTTGACATCCAGGAAACCTCCCCTCCTCAAGCGCTTGATGAGCAGAGTCTACTGAATCACTACAATAAAAGAGAAAAAGAACTTATTATTATCAACATACATTAAGAATTTCTATTTTTGTTTCTTTTTGCCATGCAGGATCAAAGAAAAAATTTTTTTTTTTTTTTAAATGTCTAACAATAATTAATATTACTAATTAACTAACGAAAGATATTGAACAATTTGACAAGATAATCCAATTAGTGACAATTGGCAACAATGAATAATGAAAAAAAACAAATACAACAAACAAAAAAAAATAATCAAAAATAACTAATTGAATAGCAAACAAATAAAATACAAAATACATCTACTGCAAAATCCGATTAGTAATGTTGTATACAGCTGGTGGTGACTGGCAATGCTGGCACACAGGACGTCGTTTAAAGTCGAATTATATAAATTTCATCAGAATTAGTAAGATTCATTTTTCGACAATTTTCTTCCAAATTTAAATCCACACTACTTTCGTCATCCGTATTTCTTTCTTCCGATGTAACTTAAGATTCACGATTAGAATTATTCTCAATATTATAACTTTCTCCCAATAAACATCGCGATTAATCATCCTTCCCCATTTTCTATATTATAAGGCCTAATGAAACCTCAACGATAAACACTTTGAATTTTTCTCATAAGGCTGATTGATTGATTGATAGGCTACAGATAATACTTCAACCAATTGATGTTTTGGAGGATCCCGAATTTGTTTTGTGTAACTAACTTTTCTGTTTTAAAGTTATAACTTCATTAAAGCTTGATTCACAATCGGTAATATCCCTTGTTTTGTTTAATTACAAAAGTGATCCAACATTTACACTACACCACAAACGCGTGACTATTTATAATATATTATAATATACCCTTTTTGTTTGTTTATTATTATAATATATATTTTATTTAGTTTTATATAATATGTAGTCACTATAATATAGCTTACTGTAAACAAACGATAATTACAGATAAGCGATCAACTTGAACTACAATCGGTTTTTGATCGTTCATTATACTTAAAGGACAACACAAACAAATGTATTTTTTTTTGATAATTCAAAATTGTTGGCACAATTAATTTAGTTTTGTCTATTTTTTTTTACTTCGGTCTGAAAGACCTAAGTATTACATTCATGAGCTCAAAGTGAAATTCTTACCCCCACTTTTTTTGACATTTCTCGATGTTTTAGGACCTCCTGATTCTAAAAAAGCAAAAAAAAAAAAATGTATGTCTGTCTGCCGGCCGGCCGTCATTACCTACGCTGCAGGGAAAACCGCTGGAGGGATTTCAAAAATTTTTTTTTCTAAAAATAGGTATTCACAAGGGACAGGTCCGAAAGGACGCTGTGTTCGATAACTGTACCGGAAGTGTGTCAAAAAAATCATTATGTGTGTCAAAAATAGCAAATTTTCATATTTTTGGCTTAAAAAACGTTCATTTTAAGTGATTACGAGTAGGAACATTAAATTTGGAGAAATCTTGATGGTCGGGATTGGTATGTAAGATCAAAAACTAGATTATTGCATTATAAGTTTGTCAAAAAAATTTTGTCAAGTGTGTCAAAAGAAAGATTTTTATTTATTTTTTTACCTAATTTTTTGGAAAAAAAAAATAAAATTAATTGTTTGTTTGAAATGAAGTTTTATTATTATTATTGAGAATTATTGCATTATGAGGTTGTCAAAAAAATGTTGTCAAGTGTGTCAAAAGATTTTTATTTAGTTTTTTACCCTTTTTTTTGGAAAAAAATAAAATTGTTTTTTTGAAATAAAATTTTATTATTATTATTGAGAATTATGGATTATAAGTTTGTCAAAAAAATGTTGTCAAGTGTGTCAAAAGAAAGATTTTTATTTATTTTTTTACCTTAATTTTTTGGAAAAAAAAATAAAATTAATTGTTTGTTTGAAATGAAGTTTTATTATTATTATTGAGAATTATGGCATTATGAGGTTGTCAAAAAAATGTTGTCAAGTGTGTCAAAAGATTTTTATTTAGTTTTTTACCCTTTTTTGGAAAAAAATAAAATTGTTTCTTTGAAATGAAATTTTATTATTATTATTAAGAATTATGGATTATAAGTTTGTCAAAAAATGTTGTCAAGTGTGTCAAAAGAAAAGTTTTTATTTATTTTTTATCCATTTTTTTTAGAAAACAATAAAATTAATAGTTTGTATGACATGATATTTTATTATTATTATAGAGAATTATGGCATTATAAGTTTGTCAAAAAATAATGTCAAGTGTGTCAAAAAATGATTTCATTTATTTTTTAGCCAATTTTTTGGAAGAAAATGTAGCTGTTTTTATGACGTAAATGTAATCTAAAATGAAATTAGACATGGAAGTTTTTGAATTTGTTATAGTTTTTGAAAAATTTTTGGAATTTTGAAAAAGTTTGTATTTTTGATTTTGTAATAATTTTTGCAATATTTTTAGAATATCGGAAAAAGTTTTAATTTTTGATTTTGTAAGAATTTTTGAAATATTTTTAGAATTTTGAAAAATTTTTTAATTTTTGATATTATTATAATTTTTGGAATTTTGAAAAAATTTTCAATTTTTGATTTTGTAATAATTTTTGCAATATTTTTAGAATTTTGGAAAAAGTTTGAATTTTTAAGAATTTTTAAAATGTTGGAATTTAGAAAAAATTTAAATATTTGATTTTATTCTAATTTTTGGAATATTTTTGGAATTCTGAAAAAGTTTGACTTTATTTAATTTTTACAATATTTTTTGAAATATTTTTGGAATTTTGAAAAAGTTTGTATTTTTGATTTTGTAATAATTTTTACAATATTTTTAGAATTTCGGCAAAAGTTTTAATTTTTGATTTTGTAAGAATTTTTGAAATATTTTTAGAATTTTGAAAAATTTTTAATTTTGATATTATTATAATTTTTGGAATTTTGAAAAAAGTTTCAATTTATGATTTTGTAATAATTTTTGCAATATTTTTAGAATTTAGGAAAAAGTTTGTATTTTTAAGAATTTTTGAAATATTATTGGAATTTAGAAAATATTTAAATATTTGATTTTATTCTAATATTTGGAATATTTTTGGCATTTTGAAAAAGTTTGATTTTATTTAATTTAACAATATTTTTGGAATTTTGATTATAATTTTCCGGCAACGTATTGATGTTTCGTGTTAGTTTTGTAAGAAATTTTTAAACAGAGATAAAAAATACTTGTACTTTAACAAAGAGTTATGTTTGATGTACATCGCTGCCCAAAACTAAAAACCATGTCCTCATAAAAGTTTTTTGCCGAAAACTATATCAAAATCTTTAACCCAGACCGAAGTCTTGATATCTCAGAGCTTGAGATTTCAGCCCCTCCATATTTTTCATTTTCTTTTATAGACAACCGAAACACATATTATTATTTTTCTTTTATTTTTGGATTTTCCGTATCACAATATATACCTTTATATCATGTTCCCAAGCGTCCATTTCCTTGTGTTTGTTTCTTTTCAGCTCGTGGTGGTAGCGGCAAATCGACCTTAGCAGCTCCGATGTCCAACCCAAAAAGAACAAACAATCTGTCGAATTTTCCTACAACACCAAAAATCGTGTTGCCCTTCTCCAATTCAGCAAATAAAACACATGGTTTGTTGTTTCGACGATTAAACATAAGGCTGGTCTCGATAACGTGCCACACCCATTCATCAAGACAAACCGACGATCACCGATCGTTACACAGTATAGAACAAACGGTGAATAGAAACAATGATCAACAGAGTGAGTATGGTAAAACTGGTAAAGTGAGTGTAAATACAGTTAAAAAACAAAATAATACAGTACACCGGCAACAACAACAAAATCAATTGCATTCAAATATAAAGAGATTTAATAACAATAGGGAACAAAATAATTTTAGATATAATAATAGCAATGATTTTAGAAATAATAATAATTTTAGAAATAAAAATAAAAATTACGCTTTTAATTGTAGATTTTGTGGATTTTTTCATGGGGCAAAACAATGTCCTGCCTTTGGAAAAATGTGTAATAATTGTGGAAAGCTGAACCATTATGCGATTAAATGTACATTAAAAAAAATACAAGAGGTAAAATTTCAACATCATGATGACATTTTACAAATTAATGCCATGTCAAATGAAATTATTAGTTTAAACTATAAATCATGGTATCAGAAAATTCGAATACATGATAGCATTGTTACTTTCAAATTAGATACGGGAGCTGAGGCAAATGTGTTGCCCTTAAGGTATGCAAATAAAATTAAAAATTTAAAAATTATAAAATGTAGTAATGCAGTTGAAGCATACGGTGGTGCGAAATTAAATGTTTTGGGTTTTGCAGAATGTGTGTGTATGTCGAATAATGACATATCGGTTCAAAAATTTTTGATTATTGATACAAATTCAGTTCCAATACTGGGTTTAGCGGGTTGTTCAGATTTAAATTTAATTAAAAGAATTAATGAAATTTCGAATTGTAAAGATAAATTTTTAAATGATAATGCTGATATATTTGATGATCAATTAGGATGTTTTGTAGATAATTTTAATATTGAACTGAAAGAAGGAACAACAGGCAGCATAAAGCCAGCTAGAAGAATACCGCTATCTTTAATGAAACCGGTGAAAATGGAATAAGATCGCATGGTCAAACGTGGAATAATTGAAAAGGTTAATGAGCCTTTAGATTTTGTATCAAATTTAGTAATAGTTGAAAAGTCGAATGGTCAATTAAGACTTTGTTTAGATCCTCAAGATTTAAACAAAGCAATTAAAGAAGAAAGCTATATAATCGTTCACTGAAGTAGCGGCAAAATTAAATAACAAAAAATGGTATACTGTTTTAGATCTCAAAGAAGGGTACTGGCAGGAAAAGTTAAATCAAAAATCGAGCAAGCTGTGTTCATTTAGTACACCATTTGGGTGTTACTCGTTTAAAAGATTAGCGTTTGGTATTAAAATCGCACCGGAAGTTTTCCAAAAATATAATGAAAGAAATTTTGATGGTATCGATGGAGTTTCTGTTTATATAGATGACGTGATAATAGCTGCAAATACATTAGATGAACATGATAGAATTTTGAAATTAGTTACAGATAGAGCTCGCGAAAAAAATATAAAATTTAATGGTAGTAAATTACAACAAGTAAAATATTTAGGCCATGTTATATCAGAAGAAGGGATTTCATGTAATCCAGATAGAATGTTAGCAATTAACAAAATAGAACCACCTAAGGATAAGAAAGACTTACAAAAATTAATAGGTATGATCAATTTTGTGAGAAATTTTGTTCCAAACCTTGCAGAAGTATCACAACCTTTTCGCGAATTATTAAAGAAAAACGTTATTTTTGAGTGGCAACCCTCACACACGGAATGTTTAAGTAAAATTAAAGAAATAATTACTGATGCACCAACGTTAAAAACGTTTGATGTATCAAAAGACATCACCATAGAAACCGATGCCTCAAAATATGGTTTAGGGTGTTGTCTAATGCAAGAAGGCAAACCAGTATGCTTTGCTTCTCGCAGTTTAAAAGATGCAGAAGTTCGATATGCTCAAATAGAAAAGGAATTTCTTGCAGTAGTTTTTGCATGTCAGAAATTTCACTACTATATATATGGTAGAAATGTAAATGTTCGAACTGATCATAAGCCTTTGATTAGTATCATGCAAAAAGAGTTAGATAAAATACCTTCAGCTCGTCTGCAACGTATGAAATTGAGATTGATGAAATATTCATTAAACTTAATGTATGTTCCTGGCAAATATTTATACGTGGCAGATCTATTGTCAAGGTATTTTGATAAAGATTTTTGTGAATCAGAAATTAATGATTTCAACGAGTTAGTACATTCAATAAATATGAGTAATGAAAAGAAATTAGAATATCAAAGAGAAACAGAAAATGATCCGTGTTTAAAAAAAATTAAAGAAATGTTGTTTGATGGTTGGCCTGTTAGTAAACAAGTTTTAAATGATGAATTAAAGTTTTATTTTCGTTATAGAAACGACATAGTTATTGATGATGGTTTATTGTTTATGAATAATCGAGTTATTATACCAAAATCATTAAGATCGGATGTTTTAAAATTATTACACCAATCGCATTTAGGGATAGATAAAACAAAAAGTAGAGCAAGAACATTGGTGTATTGGCCTGGATTAGGTGAAGATATTGAGAAACAAATAGTAGGCTGTAATATTTGTCAAAAATATAGAAATAAAAATATTAAACAACCTATGATTTTACATGAAATTCCAGAGTTACCATTTGAAACAATTGGATTAGACATTTGTGAATATGCAGGGAAAAGTTACTTAATTTTATCAGATTATTATTCACGTTATCTAGATATACTGTTGATAAACTCAAACCGTGCATCTACCTTAATTACAAAATTGAAGACGGTTTTTTCTAATCATGGAATACCACGTAAAATTATTTCAGATAATGTGCCGTTTAATTCTTTTGAATTTAAAAATTTTTGCTCGATGTTTGATATAAAATTAGTAACAACCAGTCCAACCTATTCTCAATCTAATGGTTTTGCTGAGAAAGCGGTACAAATTGCAAAAAATTTGATAAAAAAATGTTATGAGTCAAAAAGTGAATTATGGGTGGCTTTGTTGGAGTACCGTAACACGCCACTTAAAGATGTGTCAGCATCTCCTGTTGAGCTCCTTATGAGTAGACAGACAAGATCAAATTTACCGTGTAAAAAAGAACTGTTTGAACCTTCAGTTGTTCCGTCTATCAGAAACAATTTAAAATATAAAAATGTAAGAAATAAACATTACTATGATAGTAAAGGTGTTAGGGAAGAACAACATTTTGTACAGGGGGAAAAGATATGGGTACATTTACCAAGGCTAGGGTGGGAAAAGGCTCACATCGATTCTGCTCATAGTACATCGCGTTCATATTGGATTCAGTTGCAATCTGATAGTACAGTTTTGCGCCGAAACGCAAAAGATTTAAGGAAAAGATAAAATGGTTCAGTTTTTCATAATTACGGGTGACTGGTAATATCTGTTGAAATAATTATTAAAGTAAATTATTATTATAAATAAATAAGTAATACTAATATAAGTAATCTAAAATAGTATTGAATTAAAAAAAAAAAACTAAAATGAATTTGTTGAATAGTTATAAAATTAGGTTTATTATTTGAATTTATTTGGAACTAGATGAATTAAATATTATATAGAAAATGAGTAATATTTTAAAAGGGGAGATGTAGTATAAATAATAGAAGTTTCACATCCACCCTATTTCTCACATTAATTAATATTGATAACTGTACTTTTATTAATTTTGATATAGATAGAACTTTTAGCTTAGTGCAGTTGTTGATTGGAATTATAATAAATAAGTCATAAATTATTTAATTCGCATGCGTTTCATTTGTAACATATAATACAGAAACAAAGTCAATTAATGTTTTATAATTCTGGAAAGCAGCATCAGTAATCTAAGACATCTTAGAGTGTTGAATCATTAGTTTTATATTTTGATGTATGGTACACACGCACACATTATGAACTCCTTGAGATAAATTTATACATTCTTGTGGTCGAAGGGACTTGAATTTAGTAAATCCTATTTTCACATCAGGAAACTTATTTTTAAACTCCACAGATGCCTCATTTAATGTACATAGCAATAAGCGTTTTTGTGGACTTATGCTAAAATTGCTCATATTTTCTTTATTGTACATATATAATTTTTATAATATTTTAAAAAGATCATTTAATAATAAAATATTTGATATTTAGCTAAAAAAAATCTCTTAGTTTATAACGCCATTTTTATTATTTTCCTTCAGAACAAAAAAAACTGATTCCCGACAGTCATATGCACAACGAATTTTATCTTTAAAACAAAAAGTATCACTAGTCCTAAACTTTCACAAGTTATGAAATAAGCTTCAATTTAGTAAAAAAAAGGCGTAGCGCCATCTTTTGTTCAATTACACCGTTTTTTTCTTATGTTACCTCGTTAAATATTTCGAAAAATTAACAGTGTACATTTTTAAAAACATCGTTCTAATACTTATTCAACGACATATTACTTATGAAAATCGATTGAGTATTTTTTCTACAATCGCTCGTCAAAATGCACTCACATCACAAAATAACAAAAAATTGAGGGGCACCATGTGAAGACCCCTGGTCGAAAAAAAAATTCTACGAGAACTTGTATTTTTTATTTATGAAAGACTATCTATAAACAAAAAATAATCAAAATTAAAAGGAGTCAAGTCAAAATTTCCCAAAAATTTGCTGAACTTGCATCGAATTGCTCAATAACTACCTGGTTTCGGGAAGGGTTGGAACTGTTAGTAAATTTTTTTTGAAATAATTTTGTTAAAGGATTTTCAAAAATTTTTGATTATATCTCCTCTTTTAATTTATAGTATTTTGAAAAAAGTTTTAGTATTTTGGTATTGCAGTAATTTTAAAATTTAGTGATTGTTGGTATTTCTAACTTTTATTGTTGGTATTTTTAATTGTTTTAAGATATTCTAAGTTTTAGGTGTTTTTTAGTAATATTAAAATTTTTGGTTTTTTGTAAATTTTTAATATTTATCTTATGTTTAAAACTTATGCCAAACAAAAACTACTGTTTGACTTTTGAATTTTTGAATTTTTTTGAAAGTTTTGTACTTTCTTAGAAAATAATTTTGGAAAACTTTTTTTCGGATAACTTTGGTTTTTGTTTTTGTTAATTTTAAGTTTTTGAATAGTTTTGTTGAATTTTGAAAGTTTTTGTAAATTTAAAATTTTGTTTGTGAATTGAATTTTATTGTATTTTTAAATTTTAAAAAGTTTTTTGATATATTAATTTTTTTAGTATTTTTCATTTTTGGAATTTTATTTAGATTTTCTTTTTTATGTTTTCAAATTTTATTTGAAATTTTGATTTTTCGAATTATTTAGCTATCTGAATTCGTTAAGTTATTTTAGATTTAAGTTTATTTTATTTTGAAATTTTTTTCCTGCATTATTTTTTCTTAAATTTTTTTTAGTAGTGTCAGCCGACCACTGCAAACTCAAGCTCCTGCAGCCAACTCGAACCACATATTATATGAGAGGTTAGAAGGTCTTCTATATTTCGCAGTTTTGTTTATTTTGAAAGAAATAAGTGACTAACTGAGCGCGGCTGTCATCGATATCAACTAACTATTATTGTACTGGATATTCAGAGGACCACTTGGGCAGGGAAGTAGTTATTTTTTACCTGTTTAATATAAGAGTGAGGTGATGCAACAAAAAAATATACTTTAGGAAGGGTATTGGGTTTTTTCCGACAGGGCAACCTGGATGGTGTTTATGGATGGTCCTGGATGGTGTTTATGCACGCATTTTGGTTTGTTTTTGTGTTGAATTTTTTGGTATGTAGAGGTTGGACAACAAGCAAATGTGAATGCAAGTGTAGCGTCTGCAACCAGCTGGTAGACCTTCACGATCCACTTCCAATCACAAGATAATTCGTCTACCAAACCAAACCTAAATGGGAAATTTACTACGATTTCTACATTGATTGCAACTAAACCTTCATCAACCGACACACTCTATCTCTCTCTCTGGCGTTTACATCCCATGAAGGGATTTTGCCGTCTGTGCCACTAGCTTCCAATCATCTTGTTCCATGACCAGTTGACCCCAGTTTCGACATCCTATATCACGAAGGTCTTGGATGATGTCATCACGCCAGCGTTGTCTAGGTCTTCCTCTTCGACGAACACCAGCTGGTTGTTGTTGGGACGCTTTTTTTATCATTCTTTCCAATGGAGCCCTTTCTACAAGACCAAACCATCTAATCCGGTTGGATTTAATGAATCCGATTACATCACAGCCTCCAAGAAGCTGTCTGATTTCATGATTCATTCGGATTCTATACTGATTTTCAGCAACTTTACATGGACCATAAATTGTTCGTATGACTTTCCTCTCGAATTTTGATAGAATTCTACAATCGGAGGAAGCCAGTGTCCAGCTTTCACTTCCAAATGTAAGCACAGGTCGGATTAATGCTTTGTAAAGTGTGAGTTTGCATGACTGCGAAAGATTTTTGGATCGCAAAAGTTTTGAGTATGCGTAGAAAACAACAGAGCTGCTCCTCCATTTTTCAGAAGTTCTGCGGGAATTCCATCGAAACCTGGTGATTTGCCATTTTTCAGTTTTTAATGGCAGCTTCCACTTCTTCTATTGCTGGGTAAGGGACAAAAATCTCTTCAGTTGATGGAGCAATTGCTCGAATAGGATGAACTTCGTTCGTCCTATTCAATAGGTCTTGAAAGTGGGATCGCCACACTGCCAGCACATCACGTTCACTTGTTGTAAGTTCATTATTTTCATTTTTGATGGCTGTAGATCTTGGGTGGAAATCTTTTGTCAGATTCCGTGCATTGGCAAAGCACTCTTTTGAATTTCCGTTGGCCGCATGTTGGTTGATGTTTTCGATGCAGCTCTTCATGTGTTCGCGTTTTTTTTACGTAGAAATTTTGCTGAGGCTTTCCTGGCGCATAGATTATCAGCTTGGGAGCTTCGGGTGTTCCTTCTTAACCATTTTTCTCGCAGTTTTTGTTTATTTTCAACGGATTGGCGGCACTCGTCGTCAAACCATTCGTTGTGTGATTTCGGTGGTCGTTTTCCGATTGTAGTTTGTGCTGCGGCTATAATAGTTGATTGAAGCGTTTGCCATTCTTCTTGTATGTTTAATGGCATCTCAGAAGAGATGTCATGCTCTTCTATGTTTTGTGTTATTATTTCCTGATATCTATTCAGCGTTTCCGGATGTTTAAAAGCTTCGACATTCCAGCGCACGGTCTTTTTTGCTTGTCTGTTAAATGTAGATGACAACTTGCATTTGTACTTAAAGATGACAAGCATATGATCGGTGTCCATATCAGCACCTCTGTACGATCGAACGTAAGTTATACTTGTAGAGGGTCTCTTAGAGATCATGATGTGATCGATTTGATTTTCCGTTCTTCCGTCATTTGATTTCCACGTTGCCTTGTGAATTCTCTTGTGAGGGAAGAAAGTGCTGGAAATTACTAGATCATACATCATAGCCAGCTCGGCTGCACGAAAACCGTTATTGTTGCTGGTATGATGCAAGCTGTTAGGGCCGATATGTGTTTTAAGTTCTGCAATCCTACCGATTTGAGCATTAAAGTCACCTACCACGATTTTTATATCGTGCCGCGGGATGTTATTGATGACTTCCTCGAGTTCTAGGAAGAACAGGTCTTTAATATCATCTGCATTATCTTCAGTTGGTGCATGAACATTGACGATCGTTACATTGAATTTTTTCGTGCGGATTCTCAGTGTGCATAACCGCATATTAATTGGGCAGAAGTCGATAACATGCTGATTCACGCGACGGTGTATAAGAAAGCCAACTCCAAATTCTCCTCCGTTTTGATGACCGCAATAATACAGAGTGTATCCTTTCACTGTTTCATGGATTCCACTGCCTGGCCATCTTAGATCTTGTAACGCCACTATATACAGTGTGTAGCTCTCGACTTGTTGGGTGAGTTTTAGGAGATCTCCTGGTCTTCTAAGGCTTAGCACGTTCCAGGTTCCCATTTTAAATCGTAGTCCGGGTACAGTTTCCGAGGTCGTTCCAATAATGATTCCGAGATATTCCGAGGCTTGTGTACAGAATTCATGACAATAATTTTTTTACGGAAATGGGGTGTTAGCCCTTCGCCCAACCCAAATTTTCGTGAATGGGTTCGTTCTGCATCTTAAGATCACCAGAAACAACCTTTTTACACGTTTATATAGCGAGCCGCTTGATCCAAGACAGACGCCCGCTCCAAGCCGCCCCTAACATGGAGAACAGACGCTTGAGTTGCATTGGTTTTATGGCGCCAATGACTCGCCATGGTGCAAAATCATTGAGTATAAGCAGTATTTACTCTGCCCCTCTCAACTACACCAACCTAATTCTGTTAGCGTTACCCAAGTAGCACGGCGTGGACGTAGAATTTCGGATTTTCGCTACCCCGACACACATCCTACAGAAAAAACTGGCTCAGAAGTAGCACTAAAGTTTTAAACGAATCTCTTTCTCATGACTTCTGCAACTAGCTAGAATGTGCTGCAGAATTTAATACGCTTGAAAAGTATGTATCCGTTAACTCAATTAGTTCTACATGAATAGCTTGGGTATATCATCCATATTATGTGTGGATAGTAACACCTTATTAATCCGACCCTCTGTAACACGAAAGACAATCCAACGAGAATAAAATGAATAAGAGATTGGTAAACAAAAAAATTTCGAAAACAGAAACATAACGAAAGGCTTGTTCCAGCATCAATGTCTCACATTCTCTGGCATTTTCTATCGGAGGATAATTCAATAAATATTTACCGTTAAATGGCAGACAAACTTAACTGTAAACAATATTGCTCAAATATATGAGGAAATATATTGAGGTCCATCCCTGAACAATGTTGCCAAACGTTAGTTTGGGTTGTCAAAACTTTATGTTGACATTTGGTGATTTTGTTTTGTGTATTGGCAAGTTTTTAGTTTTCCTTTTATTATTTTTAATAATTTGTTCTATTAAATCTACTTTTAAATTTATTTGTGTAAATTGATACAACAATACCCGGTTTATCATTGAAATATTCATAAAATTTTTCATTTAAAAATTAAAACAAAATTTCTATAAGTAAAACTTAAAAGATTCTTTTTTATTAATTCAGTAAATTATTTGTGATATAACATCACCCCGATGGAAAATCTCCCATCAAGAATAATATAAGAACTGAATCTAAAAAATTATGGTGCAAATTATGAAACTTTTTGCAGTCCATACAATTTTAGAGCGATCTAGTTTCGAACCAATGAGAAAATTTTTAAACTTTAAAAAAGTTTATCATTCTCATCAGGGCTAGCCGACTAGATAAACTCTACCAAAAAATGTTAACGCTAATGATTATAAACCAAAAATTGGGTTACAACTCTAGCGAAGTGTAAAAACAAAAAATTTACATAAACATACATTTAATAAATTCAGGTTTAGTCAATTAATTTCTTTTTTATGATTAATTTTAAACTCGTTAGAATCAATATTTCTGATTTTCCCTGATTTATGAGTTATTTGCTACAGAAGAACCCGTTGAGGATAAAACTTGAGATACGTTAGTGATTAAATAAAATTTAGAAACATATAGGTATTAATTTTATTGTATTTTTTGGGGTTTTATATTTTCATGCTGCATCTCGACTGTAACAAAGTATCAGTCCATCGACAGTTTGCCTGCAAAAATGATGTAGTGAAAGAGTCGACGATTCTTTGAACAACTGAACAGTTTGAACGATTGAAGCTCTTAAGAGTCCTGTCTCCAATTCTGTGAAACTTTAAAATCAACGGTTTGGTAATGCAGCTATGGATTGAAAAGTGAAAGCATAATTTTTAAAGTAACCTCCCCCGTCCATGATGTAAAAATTTTCATATCCGATAAGTTTCTGAAAACGTTAAAAGTGTAACTGCAAACTGGCCGTGCAATCATGTTGAATTAAGTCAAGAAATATATGAAATAGATCTGCAAAAAACAATTCTAGTTCTTTTCACCAGAAAGAATACAAGATCTCTGCTAGTGATCCCATTTATCACAGGCAGAGATCAAAAATCAACGGTAGCAGTATAATAATAAAAAAACATGAAAAAAGGATTAAGGTTGATACCCCATATAGCTCATTTGGTTTAAACCTCTATAACCAGAACAATATTAATGTACGATGTGATCACGGATCACTTTTTCGTACAGGTAACTTGAAATAGGTGGAAAAGTATAAAGTATGGTCAGTCTTTCTACGTGAGAAGGAACTGCAATGCAACCAATACTCACTCAAGCAATTAATACTTTGCTTTGAAATAAGTTTCAGTTCTCTTACAACCTTCACTGAGACTTGGACTAGAGCTTGAGGTGAGAGACGAAGAGGTATATAACCACATCTTCCACAGACTATACTTTAAGAAGTATCTACACACCTTTTTATATTCCAAGCAAAATTGAGGCACCCAATGGCATCTCGAAGATGAATTCAATGGATATTTTTGCCGATGCTACCAAGCTCGAAGGTAGGCGTGGGGATGATTGGAGTCTTAGCAGAACAGTAAAATGTAATCCCTAATCGCATTTTGCAATCCTTCATTTGGTAAAACTAAGCTACCGCTTATCTCTAAACAAGATGACGAGTTTTAAATCTAAATTATGGGTGCTGTGTTACAGTATGGTTGAAAAAACTGTATAGTGGACGTATTTATAGAAAATATTGCATTTAATTTTCTACTAGATAAAGAAGTTCTAAGCTGATCATCCCTTTACAAATAATTTATGACAGGGCTACCAAAATAGTTAGTAGCCAGTGGTCAAACACCGGAAATAACTAAAGAAAATATGATCCGGGCTAGAACTTCAGCACTCCAAAGAACTAACATTTTTGGTAGGAGTAATTACTGGTCACAAAAAGATTAGGTTTCCAAGCCTACGTCTTTTATCGAAGCTATTGCGTCAAAGATAATGAAGAAATATTGTTCCATTTACTCTGTACGTATTTTGGACTAGACGTCAAATTTATTTTGGAACGAACATACTAAAAATTCGCACCAAAATAAACAACGATAAAATCAGAAAACAACATAATTTCAACAAAACGTTAAGCTTGTCGAAACCAGGGCTTCACAACGGATTTAGTCTGCTTTAAATGTGTTGTTGTGACCTTGTACTATTATAAAAACTACTTCACCTAGTTCACAAAATTTCTGTTAAATTTATCCAGTGAATTATATAGATTTTATGAAATGTTTATGAGCAATTTCACGAAGATTCAACAACGTTTTGACTTGACCCCTTTTAATTTTGATTATTTTTTGTTTATAGATAGTCTTTCATAAATAAAAAATACAAGTTCTCTTAGAATTTTTTTTTTCGACCAGGGGTCTTCACATGGTGCCCCTCAATTTTTTGTTATTTTGTGATGTGAGTGCATTTTGACGAGCGATTGTAGAAAAACTACTCAATCGATTTTCATAAATGATATGTCGTTGAATAGGTATTAAAACAAAGTTTTTAAAAATGTACATTGTTAATTTTTTGAAATAATTTTTAACGGTGTAACATAAGAAAAAAACGGTGTAATTGAAAAAAAGATGACATAACCTCTTTTTTTTTTTTTTTTTAACAAAATTGAAGCTTATTTTATATCTAACAACTTGTGAAAGTTTAGGACTAGCTATATTTTTTGTTTTAAAGATAAAATTCGTTGTGCATATGACTGTCGGGAATCAGTTTTTTTTGTTCTGAAGGAAAATTATAAAAATGGCGTTATAAACTAAGAGATTTTTTTTTATGTTAAATATCAAATATTTTATTATTAGATGAACTTTTTAAAATATTATAAAAATTATATATGTAGTACAATAAATAAAATAAATACAATCGTTAAAAATGATTTACTTATTTTACAAACAGAAGTTTCTTTTGAATAGGAAAACACTTCTGCAATTATTTTCTTTGTATTAGATGGCATAAAAAATGAAATGTTTATTTATCACTTTTAGTAATCACTTGTCACTCTTTTAAAAAATAATTTGACAGTCTTGACTGCAAACAAAAAAGCCGTATAAACAACTAAATTTATTTAGGAACTTTTGACTGGAGAAGCATTATGTTCGTATTATGTTATTATGGAATCATAAAGTAAAAGATTGTTTTTCAACATTAAATTACAAATATTTTATTATTGAATAAACTTTTTAAAATATCATACATTTCGGTATCCATTGATGGCTTTTCTTCTGCGTCTAAATTAACTAACGCTGATGTACCACAAGGTTTAGTTTTGTCACCACTTTATTTTTAATTTTTTACTTTTAAATTAAAATCACCAGCAACCCAATAAATAATTTTTCAGATGATAGTACACTGTACAAGTTATTTGTTTTCCTATCTTTAAAAGGGAAAAGGCATGAACGAATAAAGCCCGACCGGAGAGACTCTGCCATAAATGTAAATGATAGCCTGAAAGTTTCCAATTGGGGTGACTGAAATATGTTCAATTTTAACTCAACCAAAACATGACTATTGATTGTTGCCAGATCAACGACCGAGTTTGCCAAAGATATTTCGATTAGTGTCTTTCGATTAAAATGTCGCAAAGTTTTGCTGAACTTGACTGATATTGCTTTTTAAAAAGTTCATTTAATAATAAAATATTTGATATTTAACATAAAAAAAAATCTCTTAGTTTATAACGCCATTTTTATAATTTTCCTTCAGAACAAAAAAAAACGATTCCCGACAGTCATATGCATAACGAATTTTATCTTTAAAACAAAAAATATAGCTAGTCCCAAACTTTCACAAGTTGTTAGATATAAAATAAGCTTCAATTTTGTTTTTTTTTTTTTTTTTGCTTTATTTAAACATTTCATGTTACAAAAAGGCAAAGCCTTGAAATAGTAACAATTAATTCAAATTAAGATCAACAAAACAGAAGTACAATTAGTAAATTAGAGTAAAATAATAAAAATAGTATAATTAAATTAAACAAGATATGATTAAAATATAATAGACAGTTAGTGTTAAGAAAAGTATTTATGAAAACAAAAGCATAATCTCAACATTTAGAAAAAATTAAAGAAGTCGTGCATTAATTTTGAATTTTGTTAAAGATGTTTCCATCTTTAACGGAGTAGGAAGTGCATTAAAATCAGCCAAGCCAGAAAACAAAACTGAACTTCTACCTACATTTAGTTTTCTGAAATCAATAAAGAAATCTGCATTTCTACGTGTTTGATAATGGTGGATCTCATTAGCTCTTCTTAATATAATATTATTTTTAATAAGATTATTTTTAAGTTTAAATATAAATATTAATGTTTCTGATTTACATATTTTTCTAAAGGGAATAATTTTATGGTCATACAATTTTATTGTTGGATGTAAGTTCGGCAGGAACCTAATGGTTTTTATTATTCTATTTTGAAGCACTTCTAAACAGTGAATCCTTGATTGTGTAGCAGAATTCCATAAAGGATTTAGATAAATCAAATGCGAAACAAAATGGGCATGATAAATGGACCATAGCGTATTTGGGCTAACCAAATGACGAATTCTTTTCACAGCAAATATTAAAGGTGAAACTTTTTTTGTGGTGTTTTGAATGTGTTTCTCCCAATTTAATTTAAAATCGATTGTTAGGCCAAGGTAATTGTAAACTTCAACAGATTCAATTACATTATTATGAAGCATAGGTAAATTATTAATTAAATCAGAACATTTAAATAGCATGAATTTAGTTTTATTTATATTTATGTTTAAACGAATCGAATTGAACCATGAATCTAATTTCAAAAGATCTTCCTGAATAGCTGGAATCAAGTCAGTATGATTTTTGCAGGCATACATGAACGCAGAATCATCTGCATAGCACTGTGCTTTTCCTTTAAGAGAAAGATCAAACACGCCATTAATCATTATATTAAATAAAATTGGTCCCAAAATAGAACCTTGAGGGACACCAGATTTAATAAGCTTCAAGTCACTTTTTGTATCTCCAATTTGCACAAATTGCATACGGTTACTTAAATATGATCGAAAAATGCTAATATCTGGCTCTTCTATTCCTAAATCAAATAAGCATTGAAGCAATAATTCATGATCAATGGAATCAAAAGCTTTAGATATATCAACAAAAAGCAATGCAACATAAAGACCATTACTAATATTTTTTTGTACAAAATCTATCATATGAACACAAGCAGTTAAAGTGCTTGACCGACTTGTAAAACCAAATTGCTGAGGATGAATTATTTCATTGGCAGTTAAAAAAGTTTCAAGACGAGCTAACAAAACTTTTTCAAATATTTTTGAAAGACTGTTCAAAATTGAAATTGGTCTATAATTTGACATATTTGTTTTTTCTCCAGATTTAAATAATGGAAGAACCTTGGCTATCTTTAAATTATCCGGAAATTCACATTTCTCTAAGCAAGAATTTATCAACTTTTCTAGTGGATTAATTATATCATTAATTTGTTGTTTTAAAAATCTAGAAGATATACAATCAGCACCGTTAGCAGCAGATAAATTTAGACCCTTAATTATAGATTCCAACTCAACTGCACTAGTAGGCGTAAGATAAAAGTTAATACCTTTTTTCGGACTACAAGGTGTCAAATTAGAAAAATTTCAAACTGAAAATTGTTGATTATGTTTTGATCCTACCTCAATAAAGTGTTCGTTAAAAGCATTTGCAATTTTAATTGGGTGCGTTAGTTCTATGTCTTTTTTTTAATTTTTGTAATGACTGATTGCTTATTACTTTTGTTATAAATTAGTTCATTTACAATTTTCCACAAATAACTAGGATTAGCAATATTTTTAGAAATGAGACTATTATAATAACTTTTTTTGGCATTCAAGCACTCTACTTTTAAATTATTTCTATAAAATCTAAATTGAGAAATAACATATAGGTTGTCAGGAAATTTCAATCTCAATTTATAAAAATAGTCCTTGATTTTTTTAATCCTCAGCAATTTATCACTAAATTTTTGACGTGATTTGGAATTTGGAATTAAGACTGTATTGTTTTGAATGCAGTTTTGGGTAACATCAATGAACTCCGAAAAATTTTGTACTTCATTTATCTGATCTTTGTACATAGAGGCATTGTTAATGGAAAAATAATCAATAAAACTTTTTGAGTAAATTGTTGGAGTACGTTTAGATTTATTAGCAAGGCAAAAACGAAGCTGTAACATTCTGTGATCCGAAAGATCACAATCGGTAATTGAAATTTCAAAATTTTTAATGATATCAGTAATCACATGATCAATTGTTGTACAACTTGTGTTAGAAACTCTAGTTGACATTTTCATATCCAAAGAATTTAAATACATAAATCCGCAGCTGGTTATTAGATTGCAATACTGAATAACAACATTATCATCTTTGTCTTGCAAATTAAAATTGAAATCACCCATAATTATTGAATTTTTTAGGTTCAATATATTATTTTCAAATATATTTAAAAAAGTTGCAACATCAGAACTAGGTGACCTATAAACACCAACCAAATTAATATGTAAATTTGAAAGATTAATTACAATATACTCAATATTATTTATAGAAGAACTAGCAATGAATGAAGATTGAATAGATTCATGGACAAACACAGCGCATCCACCGCCAATATTTGAATCTCTATTACTGAAGTAAGAATTATATGAATGTAAGTTGTAGAATTTGTTTTCATTTTCATATATATAAATTTCCGTTAAAATTATCACATGGACTAAATCAGAATAAGAATTTAATATTAATTCAAGATCCTGTAATTTATAACGAAGACTTCTGATATTAAGATACAGAATATTGAGATTATCTTTGTTCTTGTTTGATGAAAATAAATTTAAGTTAGAGTATTTTGAAACAATATTAGGATATAAAACTAATGAATTTGAATTCATTAAAAGAAAAAATTTAGATTAACAAATAAAATAACACGAAATAATATATGAAACTTGTAGAATAATACTTAATTTATTCTTCGTTTGTTCCTCTTTTAGTATTATTTTTCAATGCTTCTATGTCCTCGACAGTACGAATAATTATTACCTTAGAATCAGGTTCCTTGCGAACACACACTTGGTTGTTATAGCCAAACCAAGCAAATTTATAATTATAATATTTTAGTTCTTTAGCCTTGTTAAGTAAATTCTTGTTATAAACAGAGAGATATGAGTTAAAATAAATCTGACGTTTAATTTCATGTTGTTCTCTAGTTACTTCATTTAATTTTATGGAATTTTTGACACTAGTGATACGGAGCCAAATCTGTATCACTAGTTGAACTTTTTCCTAAAAATAAACCGGGAGCAAAATGTCCCAGACGAATCCAGTGTATGGGAACCTCTTAACAAAATTACATTCACATTAATCTATCATTTAAACATGGTAATATCAATAATACGAAATTAATTTAAAGTACAAAAAATAAAAAAAACCTAACCTTATTAGTGTTGCAATTTGATTCCAACTGTTGCCGTTGTTCGTAGAATATTTGAATACACAATTCTGTAGCTGTCCATAAAATGTAAAAGCTGTTCGTTTAAAAAAACAGCGGATATGCAATTTCCTTTATGATATCATCATTTCTGTTAACAACATCAGTCACATGTAACAGAACGTCAGCCTCTCGTCCATAAAATACTTTGCTCACCGCTAAACAAACCAATGTCAATGCAGCAAGTATATGTTTCCTTTCTGTACTCTTCCACTCTTTCACAATTTAAATTTTTTGATAGAACCCAGCATAGTAGTTGATATTTGATTTCAATCACTTCCTCGTTATTAAACCTCTCATCATTTAGATGTTCTAATGGTGGCACAGTTATTGTTGGATATATTGACACCTGTCCTTTAAGAATATAATCTTCATTCAACGATTAAAGACAACAATTATCTTTCTATGAATTAAAAATAAAAAAATATAATTGAAATTGTCAGCAAAATATCAGCTTTTTGATGAACAAACAAAACATAAATCACTGTAAACTACTTAGCGGAGTGGAATCTTCCATTGTAATTAAAGCCAATAAATAATGCTTTCTCAGAACAGTTATTAAAATTAGAAATTAATTTCAACAATTAAACAAAACGACATTGGAATTTTTCTTTTATTTTTTCAACACAATTAACTGTTTTATTAAATTACATATATAGATATGTACATGTAAAAATTGAACTTTTATTATTTTTGAGAGAAAACATAAAGATGATGTTTTCAGTTTTTAATTTAAAAATCGAATGAATCTAAAAAAATTGATTGATCAACAAAAATGAAAAAATGTGACTCTTTTTCAGACATTTTCTAAATGAAAAAATGAGAAAACGAAGATTGAGCAAAACTGAGTAATAAATCTCTGTTCGTTAAAAATGAAAATAAAATTGGTGCGTTCGTTTATTTTTATAATTGTAATTCGAAATTGAACTGACCGTTGGAAAATTTGAAATTATTATTAATGTAAGAATGAACTGAAATTATGGAAATAAATTTTTATTGAATTGGAAAAAGAAGATGAATTGGTTTTATTATTGTTTAGGCGAATATCACGGACGTTACACCATGAATTCAAGGTAAAAATCAAGATATTTACCCTTGAAATCACAAAAACGTCGTCACCCCCTCTACGTCAGAAACCATCGAACTACTTCCCACAACTAATCTGTATCTGGGATCGAGTTATCAATGGTTACCAACGTCAGGGTCGATGATCAATCTCAACACTCATGAAGGTCCTAGGAACTATCAGTGAGCGCAGAAATAGACCATCCATCCATCTAACGTCAGCACCATTGAAACCTCGATACAACCAGTAATATATGATACTGAAGATGTGAACCCCAGAGACGACAATCAGCCAGAGGAACAACCCTACCTAACGAAAAGACATCATTCCCTGATGTCTTTCGCGTGATGGACTCCAAGATTCTTACCGCTCATATCTGTGCACTCATAGAGTACATTTCCAATCTTAGTCTTAATCATCGCAGGTAAGAACTTTGGAGCCAATTTTGCCGAGAATTTTTTTGTAGCGTCACTCAAATGATGTTGCCGTACAAACACACGTTGTTGTGGTTGAAAAGTCCGTAATTTAGATCGCAGGTTGTACTGATGTTGCGATTTTTTGAAAGCTGCTTTTAAATTTAGTTGAACCCGGTTCCGAAGCAGAGTCAAATGATCAGAACGTTCTAATTCCTCACCAGCATCTTCACCAAGCTGGTGTAGTGATCTCAATAAATGGTAAGTATTTCCATCCGAGATTGGATGTTGACCAAATAATAGATAGTACGGTGAGTACTTGGTAGCAGAATGTACTGCAGCCCGCAGTGCATATGCGATTTCACCAATTTGTGAGTCCCACTTGGTATGTTGACCTCTAATGAACGCTCGAATTGCAGCTAGAACTGACCTATTGACCCGCTCTGACGCGTTACCTTGAGGACTATAGACACCGGTCCTAATGTGTTTAATGCCGAAATCTGACAAAAGACTCTGAAAGTTCCTACTAGTGAACTGTTTGCCATTGTCATTGTGCAGAAACTCTGGTACCCCATATGTAAGAAACACTTCATTCCTTAGAAAAGCATTCACCTTCGGTGAAGTTGCGTTTCTAAGTGGTTTCAGTAGTACAAACTTCGTAGCATGATCCAGAACTATCAATAACACCGTATTCCCAAGTGTAGAACGAGGGTACGGTCCCAAAAAATCTATATAGACTCTCTGCCATGGACGTGCTGTTTCGAATTGATATTGCATCGGAGGACGCAATATCTGATTCGTGGCTTTTGTTTGTTTACATGTGTCGCAGGACACAACATAGTTGTGTACCTGTGACGCCATGCCCGGCCAGTAATAAAGACGTTGAAGTAATTCTAAAGTCTTTTTAACACCTCCATGAGCAGCAGTACTATCATCGTGATGTCTCTGAATCATGTTGGAAGTCATCGGTTTTGGTACCCAGAGTTTCCACACAGGAACATCGTTAGGTATTGCATCAGGTTTTGGCTCAATACGTATGTATAGCTTATCATCCACGACTTTAACTGAAGGAAAGTCCTTGGGTGATGATTGAACTTTAGCTATCATATCCGTATATTCGTTGTGCCGATAACCTTCATTGTCGATTTTAATGTCGTTAATGTGATGTGTTAATGCTTCCGTCAATTCTTCGTGTGTATCGTCATAAAGACGAGATAGAGCATCAGGGACTATATTTTGGGTACCTTTTTGGTGGACAATGGTAAAATCCATATGTTGGAGTTTTAGGCTCCACCTAGCCAGACGGCCACTCAAGTCTTTCTGTGACATTAGCCACTTCAGACTTGATTGATCAGTCACAATTGTGAATCGGTGACCTTCAACATAGCCCCTGAATTTCTTCACACTCAGAATTGCCGCAAGACATTCAAGCTCAGAAACCGAATAATTTCTCTGAGCTCTATTTAATTTCTTCGACATGAAGGCTATCGGACACTCTTGTCCGTCAGTATCAACCTGATACAACACACTACCTATCCCTGTCAGACTTGCATCGCATCTAATAAAGAACTCTTTATTATAGTCAGGGTTTACTAATACCGGTGCTGTAGTCAGCAATCGTTTTAAATTTTCGAAAGCAGCTTGCGCTTCTAATGTCCATTTCAATTTCCCAGAACTTTTCTTTAATAAATCCGTAATCGGTGATACCACGCTTGCATAATTTGGTATGAAACGTTGGTACCAACCAGCCATTCCCAATAGTCTACGTATTTGTTTTACTGTAGATGGAGCTGGGTACTCTGCTACAGCTCTTACCTTGTCAGGGTCTGTTCGAAGTCCATCTTCACCAACCAAAAATCCCAAGTATTTCACCTCTCTCAGAACAAATTTACTTTTCTTGAGGTTTATTGTTAACCCAGCCGCTCTTAACAATGAAGAGACTTTGGACAGCAATTCCCTATGTTCCTGGAACGTGGAAGAGACTGCCAATAGATCATCTAAATAAACAAAGACATTTTCGTGATATTGATGTGGTATCACTTTGTGCATTAGTCGACACATTGTCTGGGGAGCATTGCACAATCCAAAGGGCATAACCCGGAACTGATACAATGGACGACCAGGCACTGTGAAGGCTGTCTTGTCTCTAGATGCTTCTGCCAGAGGAATCTGCCAGAAAGCATCTTTTAGATCAATACTAGAAATGTACTTTGTGCTATTTAGACGACCTAGTAGGCCATCAATCAAGGGAAGTAGGTAAGCGTCCTTTTTAGTTAGTGAATTGACACGACGGCTATCAATACATAATCTGTTTTTACCAGATTCTTTTTGTACCAAAACCACTGGCGAACACCAAGAACTGTTAGACTCTTCGATCACGCCCATTTGAAGCATTCGGTCAAGTTCGGCATAGACCTTTAGTTGAACAGCCGGCGATGTGGGATAGTGTCTCTGTTTAACAGGTGCACTATCACCAACATCGATGACATGTTCAACCAAAGAAGTCTTTCCGAGCCCAGACACTTCAAATGACGGGAAAGAATCCTTGATCATATCCAGTTCATGTTGCTGATCAGTGGTGAGGTTATGTATATTTAAATTTTGTAGCTCTGTACAAGTCAGTTCACTAACAAAAGAAGGAACAATACCGAATTTCTCCCAGAAATCTATGCCCAGGTAGAGCTCTTCTCGTAAGCCAGGGACTATATGGAACCGCATTGGTTTAGTGGAGCCATTCACAGTTATTGGAATTTCGATGTAACCCAAAATTTTATTTGCAGTACCATCCGCCGTACGAATACACGAAGTGTATTTACGGTAGGTTGTACCTGATGATTCCAATAATTCCAAGGAATTTCTTCCAAGTATTGTGATTGACGCTCCACTATCCAATAGTCCTGAAATATGTTTGTCCAAAATCCTTATTGTCAATCGCGGCCGAGGATCCTTTGTTTCTGAAAGGATAGATGAAATACAAGCTTTACGAAATAATTTCCTCATCCTCCAATATCTGATGTTACGTTCCAGACGTCTAAAATACGTTCGATGTAATGATGGGAAATTAAATGTATTCGATGATTTTATTTGGGTTTCGTTGGTGGTGGCCGATCGTCCTGCGTCGCTACATCTCTCGTCGCCTTCTTCGTGCTGTTGTTCGGGCTGTTTTGAATCCATCGTTTCAATATATCCATCTCGATCTAGTTCCACATCCACCTCATAATCATCCACCTGCTGTAGCTTGCTAGTTCTTAAATTTGATGTTCTGGTCGGAACTGGTGTGGACCACAACCGTTCAAACTTCTGACATAAAGTCCGAAGTTCATCAATAGAATGTATTGTTGCTGCAAGTGTAGCATTTTTGAGCTCCACACTCAGTCCCTCCCGAGCAATCTCTAGCATTTCACGATCAGCAAATAGACGTGCTAAGCGACGGTTCAACGAACCAATCTCCACTAGGTACTCATACACGCTCTCCTTTGATTTCTGTTTGCGGTTCAGAAGAACTCGCAAGATCGCCTTATCATCAGTGAGCGTACCGAAGGTTTGTAGGAGTCCCTCCCTTAGCACTGGGTAAGTCACCACCTCATATTCATGAGTTAAATTCAAATAGTATTTGTCGGCCGCTGCTTTCAGATACCGTGGTATGATAGACCTAAGGTCGTCCCATGACACACGGTCTCTTCTGGCAGCCGCCTCCACTCTATGAATAAACTCATGAACATCAGGAGAGTGACCATCCCCTGTGAAGGTTGGAACCCAATTTGAGTCATACGGACTCAAATTGTTCCCACGAACCCCTCGGTACTCCACTGTGCTAACGCTGGAGCCGCGTCACGCCATATCTGAGGAGGTTGGTTGTATGGTGGTGGTGCTGTTAGTGGAGCTGGTGGATATATTGGTAGTGGTTGTACCTGTGGTACTGATGGATAATTTAATTGTGGTTGTACCAATGCTGGATTATTATGTGTATGTTCAGATGGGAGTGATGGACCCAATTGTGGTATTGCAAAGTCCTCGGCTCTCAAACCCGATTGCTGGAAATAAGCTGGTGGTGCTTGATCCGACCGTCTCTGTTGTTGCTGGTTTGGACGATTCAGACTATGTATTGTTTCCGATATTGGCCGTACTGGGATCGGTGTGGATCTCTCAACTTGTTGAAAGGCAGGTGAAGCAGAAGGAGCAGATGACACTCCTGGTTTACTCTGCATAATTGGACGTGTTGATAATGATCCTATTATACTCCAAGCGCGTGACAATTGTGAGATAGCGTAGGTGCGGGCTTCTTGCAAGTCATTGCGAGGACCCAACCTATTCATCCTACCCGTATAATGTAACACTCGATTCGCCAAACCATCCAAGAGGGTCTGATCAATCGGTGACTGAAGTCGTCGTACTTGATTTAAAATAAGTTGTGCTGCCTGCACCACCATTTGAGATTCCTCTATCAAATCTCTCGCATGAGACACTGTTATTGGAACTGACCCATGATCTGCATGGTTTCGCAGTTCCTCTGCCCAATCGGCCCCCCCGAAATTCACACCCCGAACCAAACATTCGACCAGTAGTTCGCTGGGTTCCAGACCATAGAACGGATGGTCAACGTCTATTTGGTTTGACATTTTGATGGTAAAACCCGTAAAATTATTAACTCGCAAACGACAACAATGTAAAAACCAATTCCCCCAAAAAAAATATAGTTAGTGCGATGGAAAATGAAAAACGCAAAAACGGAAAAAAACCAAAGAACGCCCAATTCAAAAAAACCACAAAAAATATTGTAAAAACCAAATTTTACTAAAAGAACGAACGAACTTATGGTTGTTCTCAATGTTGCTTTACCTTTCACAAAAATTCCTAAAATATTGTATATGTAAAATATAATTTATTTATTAAATTTCAGATATACTGAAATTCAAAATGATAAGTACCTAAAATTATTTATTGACGATAGCACCCCTAGGGGAAAATATTTATTTATTTAAATTTAAAAAATAAAAATATTTAAAAAAAATGCTTATTTATTGGATGCACCGTCTTACCTTCAAAATATTTATTTATTTTTTTAAAAAAATAAAAAATATTTATTTAAATCTGGAAGTATTTGCTTATTTACGAAAAATTTGTATTTACTTAAAATTATTTATTCCTAAAAATTTAATTTATTTAATAAAAATTTTTATTTATTTATTCTCAAAAATTTATTGTTTTGATTTAATTTATTTTTTTAATTTAATATAAGATAAGAGATTCCCAAATTCAGATTCGTCTGGAGACAACATTAAAGTAAGTATGGCTACAATAACCATTTTGTCTAGTAATTGAATTATCGCGTTCGCGAGCCCACTTCAACAATGCATGTGAGAACCGACTAGAAAAGCCCCTAACGACCAGATTCTACAGAACAGTATCTCCCCAATCTAACAAAAACAATCGCAACTGTCACGATTAGACCCTAGGCCCATTTCTACTGACCCAGCTGCGGTTGTTCTACCTAAAAATAAATTATCATTAAACTAATGCCATAGTCGAAGAACGCTCCCGAACACCAGACTTCAAACCCCAAACTCCATGAAAATTGTCTATTGCAAGCTAAATGTAAAAGTGGAAAAAATGTTGAAGTTGTGTGAGGTGAAGCCTCGATCTTGATAAAAAAATAGATTGGTTCTCCTCTTCATTTCGTTAAAGAAGCTTCTGTGCAGGGAATGGTACTACTGGTTTGCACCTAAGTACAGACCAGCAGTAGTCATCCTCTTATCACCAGAAAACTCCTTCTGAAATGAAAAGAAGAAACCAATGAACTTCGATCGCATGACCTAAGGCCAGAGGCGATCTAAGAACATAATTATGTTAAGGAGATAAGCTCCATGGATCCTTTATTAGAGGTACCGCTGGGAAAAGATTTAATTATTACACACTTGTAATCATTATACAACAACAAAAAAAAATTAACAACCAAAAATCATTCAATTAATTCTAACTTTCTTAATTTACATCTACAAACACTCAACTGTAGTGGAATGTACAATATTTTCATCGAAATTAAAAATAGTTCGAATCTACCACAACCAAAACAAGATTTCCACCGATTATAGCCATTAGTGGTAAAGAAATTAAAATCATGTATGTATTTCACGCAGGCCAAAATGCATCGTTAAAACGAGCAACAGATTCGAGATCTAATTTATTAATGTATAAATATTTGCCACCGCTACACACAAAAAGTTCAAATGGCCAAATCGTTTCATCGGTTTGGTTTCTAAATTTCATCTCGCCAAGAAATAAAATTTTCCGATCTTGTAACATAACATTCTACTCAATCCACTACAACCGCTTCCTATATACAAAATATGTACAAATATGTACGGACGTTTTCGGATGTTTTCTTTAACGGACGTTACACTAGGGTAATACTTTTCAGTGTATATTGGACCATATTGCTTCTTTTTAGCCATAATTTGTTTTTTGACACTAGTATTCACAAATTTTACCAAAATTGGTGGTGATACAATTCGAGAATTGCCTTGCATATTTGAATTCACTTTGTTCGAATCAGAAGATTTTTGCAAACCGAACAGCCTGTAAAACATCTTCTTTTTTAATAGGAATATCCAGATCAGCAACAAGTTTTGTAACTGTTTCAACAATATCTTCTTTTATAATAACAGGAACACCCATAACAAGGAGATGATCAACAAGTTTTTCTTGATTACAAACTTCCAAACGATGTTCCAGATCCATTACCTTTTTATCAAGAAATTCAATTTTGCTTTTGAATATTAGAAACATTTTTTTAATTTCCAAAATATCATCAACTTTTTTATTTAAAACATCCATTTGATGAGAAATATATTTTTGCGAATCGGAGACGAACAGAACCATTTAGAGTTAGACAAGGATTTCAACTCATTGTATTTCCCACGCGAAATGGAAACACATTCAATATGAAATTTATTATTACATGATGAACAAGCTACTTTTTTATCTTTTTTGGCTACTTTTTCTGAACACATCGAGCATGATTCATTTTCAGAACTTAATTTCATGAAACTTGAATGGATATTTACATTTTTCTTTAATTGAAATCTTGTTTGCCTCGAATTAGACATATCGATTATTCGAAAATGGCTTTAAAACCCTAATTGTGTAATTCAAACCGTTTTCGATTTACTACAAATTTTTAGTAATGCAATACCTATAAATTAATAGTGGTCTTCAACAATTTCTTCTAAATTTGTATAATCTTTTATAATTTAAATATTAATATTTTTTGAAAAAAAAAAAAAAGAGGCTATGCCATCTTTTTTTCAATTACACCGTTTTTTTCTTATGTTACACCGTTAAAAATTATTTCAAAAAATTAACAGTGTACATTTTTAAAAACTTTGTTTTAATACCTATTCAACGACGTATCATTTATGAAAATCGATTCAGTAGTTTTTCTACAATCGCTCGTCAAAATGCACTCACATCACAAAATAACAAAAAATTGAGGGGCACCCTGTGAAGACCCCTGGGCGAAAAAAAAAATTCTAAGAGAATTTGTATTTTTTATTTATGAAAGACTATCTATAAACAAAAAATAATCAAAATTAAAAGGGGTCAAGTCAAAATTTCCCAAAAATTTGCTGAACTTGCGTGAAATTGCTCTTATGAATCTAAATAAATATTTCGGTCATGTATAACAGTTTGTAAATCATTCAATGTTTTGTTAGAATTTGATACAACAAATTACTTTTTGTTAAATTAACAATATTTTTTGTAAATTTTATAAAATTGTAATAAAATAAAATAAGTCAAAAGTTTATAAAAAATTATTTTAGTATAACCAAGATTATTGTTTGAGAGGAACTAACATCTCACATTTTTGTTTTGTGGAGATTTGGTAACATGCAAAATGAATGTACTTTACAATCATTTTTGTCAATTTAGCCCACGGATATTAAAGTGATGAACCCACTTCTTTAACTGGCTAGAACCAAAGAGCACTTGTTTCTCTTTTGTTTAAAATTAAACCACATTCAGTTTATTATAATGCAAAGAACAACTTAGTATCTTGTTTCAAATTCAGCAATAAAAAATCCTTACTAATTTTAACTAAAGAAATAAATTTAAAATGTGCAAATAGAATCTTAGATAAACAACATTTTTCAAAGCAAAACAAAAACGAATATGTAAATATATTTACAAGAATATACCAGTAGCACATATTTTTTGTTTATTTTACTAAGAATTACCATATACCGCCCTAGAGTGTATCGTTGGTTGGTTCTTACAATTTAACATACACGAGATTATTTTTCCATTTAGTTTTTTTCTTCTTTTAAAAAGTTTATTGTTATTTGTGAGAAGAAAATATTAAGGGAGTAAAAAGTAGTGGAAATTATTAAAAGCGTTAAATTGGAGAGTTGGTTCAGTTTCGCTGTATGATGCTTTTATATTTTTTGTGTTATTTTGTATTTATTTGTGAAACTTTTTATTTATGTTTTTAAAACTACAATCATTGAATTGTTGTAGAAGTAATAATATATCTGTTATGGAGTTAAGACTCCATTGGGAATGAGTAAAAATCTGTAAATAATAATTGTTAACTCACTAAAGAGCAACGTTGTGTGTTTAAAGGTAAAGTATTTCCAATCAAAATATTAAATCGATCCAGACCTTTAAATAAAATATATAAGACTACAAAATTTTAAAGATATAACCAAATTACTCACGAACAACTAGTATATAAAATCTTAAGAGGAAATCAACCAATCATTGACCTAAGAATATTTATATAAATTTCTCTAATGTTCGTTTTAGACTATAAAAAATCAGAATGAATCACCACCCGCTGTCAATCATTTAGAAATCAAAAATTCACGATAAAGTTATAAAAATAAATTTAACACATTCAAAATGACTACTCAATCTTACTTAACCATCTTAGAATAAATTTAAATTTTATTGTATTTGTTTATTTAAGTAAGAGCCAATCATTCTATATTTTCAAGCGTATTTATGTTGTGTGTTTACGGATACTCTTATAATCCTTAAAACGAGATGATAAATTATTAAGATTTTGTTTGTAATAAATCGAACGATTTTTCTATTATTTTGAAGTTTGTACTTATGCTTAACAAAACAGGGGTAGTTGTGATATTTTGAACGTTATTGAGATGAATGACAAGGTGAGATTGATTTTAAGGGTTTGATGTTTATTTTATGTGGCTTCTAGGAAAACGAAAAACCAAACGGATAGTGAGAAGATGGAAGTATGAACAAGTTCTGTCTCTTAGGTTAGTGTTAAGGCTGTAAATATTTTAAAAGAATGAATTTTTAGTAGCTTTATTTTTAAAATAATTGTTATAATAAAAGTACAACAAGACTAGTTTTATATAAAACACCATAGCATAACAACATTTAACAAAAAGTCCAAGCGGCACGTATATCCGCTAGAAATAGGTAGATTTCGAGAACAGACAGTTTTGTGTGCCAGTAGAATCTGATGTATCAGATTAGTTTAAACAAAACAAACTAATTTCAAACAGATATCGAACAAATTTTAAAAAGATAATTAGCTACCTACAAGCAAAATTATATCTATCCAATTTTGCAACAAACAAATATCAAATCTACCACAGAACATGTGTGTGACAATTTATGACACAAACCTACTCTATATCATATGTCGTGCAATTGCTGCAAAATATCAAAATAGTTTATTTCTAAGGAAAAAACATTAATTTCTTCTATTCAAATCTTTTATTTTTTTGACTGTTATAAGGTTGACATTGACTGTTATAAGGATTTTGGAAATTGTAGTTGGGGATTGTTGCAAACTTTTTTGTTGAAGCCAACAAGTCAAAAACCTCTAACTGCAGAGGTTTATATTTATAAGAAACGGATTAAAATGTTTCCACAGATTCTAAATTTATGAAGATTTTAAAAATATTATTATCCAAACGGCCGTTATAACGGATTAAAAAAACTACTTTTTTTTCTAGTATAAAGCCTATAGTTCCTTAACCATGTGTCAGATTTTTCTGATTTACGAACTTGTCCAAGATATTAATAAAAAACACATTTTTAAGAAAGGTTTTTGATCTGGCTCCACAAATGCAACCGTGAGAGCGCCGGTTGATTCAAAGGCATTTTGTGTTTTACAAGCTTTGTTGTTGGAGCCGCTCACTCAGAAACCTCCAACTGCAGAGGTCTTTTTTTTGAAAGAAACTGATTAAAAAGGTTTCAGAAATTCTAAATTTATGAAGATTTTAAAAATATTGAAATCTAAACGGCCGTTATAACGGATGTAAAAAACAGTGTTTTTTTCTAGTATAAAGCTTCTAGTTTCTTAACCATGGGTTGGATTGGGCTGATTTACAAACTTGTCCAAGATATTAATAAAACGCACATTTTTAGAAAAAGATTTTTGATCTGGCCTTATAAATGCGACCGTGAGAGTGCCGGTTGTTTAAAAAAAAAAATTTTTTTTGCAAACTTTTTTGTTGGAACCGCTCACTCAGGAACCTTTTACTGCAGAGGGTTATTTTTAAAACAAATTGATAAAAAAGATTCCAAAAATTTTAAATTTGTTAAATTTTTGGAAATATTAGTATCCAAACGGCCGTTATAACGGTTTTAAAAAATCAATTTTTTTCAGAAAAAAGCCTCTAGTTTCTTAACCATGTGTCGGATTTTGCTGATTCACGAACTTGTCCAAGATATTATTAGAACACACAAGTACAGAAAATTTTTTTGATCTAGCTCAACAAATGCGACCGTGAGAGTGCCGGTCGTTTTCGTTATATCTCATATCGTTTATATACATATATATATATATATATATATATATATATATATATATATATAAATTTTTTTTTTTTTTGTTTTTTTGTCTCCGCTTATCATATATAGTCGTTTGGCACAAAAATTTTTCCGAAATTCCGTGATGAAGCCCATTGCAATAGGTAGATTTTTATATGAAATCTACCTAAAAAGTCAGGATTTAAACTTATTGAAGTTTCAAATAAATAGTTGTTAAGAAAATACCTCTCCCTCCTCCACTTTGTACAATTTTGAAATGAATACAGACGTTTCATTTACAAACGACCCCGGATTATATATAGACCAAATATTCACTAAGGTCTTATGCGTTCGCGTCATCGTGAATAATAATTTCTTATTTTGTTAGCATGCTTGATTTCTTGAATTTTTCAAAATTTCCGATCGAGTGTCACAAGTAACACAAATGCTTAACAATGGTATTATAGAACCTAGCAGTAACCCATTTAATAGTTCACTAATAATAGTTCCAAAAAAGTCAACTACGAGTGAGCAAAAATGGAGGGTTGATGCAGATTTCCGTCACGTAAACGACGTTACTGTTAGTGATGTATTTTCAGTTCCTAATATTTCCAAATTTGTCTTGTTACAAAATCATGATACGTAAAAATACAAGGATATTTGGAAAACAATCACCGGTGCAAATTATATGCGATACATGTCGCCATACCGATGATAGGAATAAACGTAAGCGGAAACTATCGAGTCCAGTGACTCCATCAACATCAAAATATATTGCATTATCAACACAGCCAATAAAATTATTAGCACCAGTAACAAATGTAACACAACCACCATCAGATGATTCAATCATAGCCATCAACAAAACGATCGCTGAATTGAATAAAAAATTTGATAGAATGGTTGCCAACATGAATGCTACTAATGTCAACAGTGCACATTTTGATGACACGCCAATTATTCCATCATCATCGATTACATATAACGGTATGGATAAAAGTAATAATTTTTCAAAGAGCATTGACGACATTGAGAAAATTAAAATATCAATGGAAGTTTTATCAAATAATCAATCTAAAACAAGTGGCGATGTCCAACATATCAAAGCTGACTGTGTTAAAATTATAGAATTTACCAAAAAAGAACAATTACCAAATTCAATAACAACAATTACCAAGCTAAGCCCAAATAATACAGCTCCTGCAACATCATTCAATAGTCATATTACTACATCAACCAGCCAAACCATTTCAACCAACCAAATAAACAAGTCATCAAAAAATCTCGCACCACGCTCGACAAAAGGTGTCTACAATATTGGCTTCGATGGCAATACGATACCACCTACACCGCAAACCACAGGAAATAGTGTAACCCTGCGTAAAAATAAAACGTCTTCATCCCTAGCCGATTTTGATCGTATGATTTGGATTGGAGGAATTGAGAAAACTTTAAAAATAGAGGACATTACCAGCTTTATTGATCGCACATTCGGCATAAGTTCATCCGAAAAACTTAAATTAAAATGTTTGTTCAAGACCGAAAACATTTTTAACCGAGATAGGCTATCATACAAAATATGCGTCGACAACCTAAACACATTTAATCTTCTTCTTGACAGCTCAAAATGGGCGAGAACTTGCAGAATCAGAGAATTCTTCGATCGCACAACAACAAACCGATTTGCTGATTTTTTATCCCAAAAACCTCTATCACCAGAAAAATCGAGGGTGACAATGTGATCGATTCAAGCACAAGTACAACGAAATACAAAATCTCCAGTAAAGACAATAATAACATAAATAATAAACATATAACAACAGAATTAATTAAATCCAAACGGCAGAGCCGAATAACGCAGTTTTTTATACCATCCACTACCAATCATAGTAACGGTCCTGTTAGTTCATCCAATACAACCAACTCTAGTATATTGTAATAAACTTCGTCCAGAATGGGTTAATTTTATTTAATCATAAATAACCAATACGTTCCGCCTAAATGTTTTCTACATTCTATGGCAAAGATGAATCAAAAGTTAACTCCCTTTAACAAATACATTTTGCATAAATTAAATTTGAGTTTGCTAATACAAATGCAAGTATGAATGAAAACAGGTGTGGCCTATTCAAAATGTACGGACTGCGTAATATTGATTTCTAATGGATTATAGAAGTTTCGATTTATTTATTTTTCGATATAAATAAGCGAACAAAAATATCAGATAGTCAGTTTTAATTTTGCAATTAAAAGTGTTTATAAATATTCGCAAGTATAAGGAATAATCGGTGGTACTTGAGCCTGGGTACTAATAGTAAAAGAATTTGAACTTAGTGGAATAGTAAATACAGAGTTTACGATTCCGAGTATTATTGATTCAAATTGTGGAAAAGCAGTGAAGTTCATCGTGCATAAATTGGAGACCCTGGAATTCATTATAATTAAAATCGGAAGTTGCTGTAATTTGATGACAAATAAAGTTTGAGATTCTGTTAACCAAAGATCTGTCTTTTTACTGTCGTATTTGCTCAATAATCTAACAGAACCAACGAAGAGTCGGCACAGTGGTGTCAGAAGTGGGATTATTGAAACAATGGTCAAGACAGTAAATATTAGTGATCTCAGCCAGACCCAGCTGAAGGATGAGTTAAAGAAAAGGAATGCTCCAATCCATGGAACGAAGGCAGAACTTGCATTCCGGCTGCGTAAAGTTTTAGAAGAAGCAGGCCAAAACACAGAGGTCATAGAAATAGAGCCAGAGGAAGCTCCGGTTCAGAATGCCCCAACAATTGATCCGATGATGGTGTTGATAAAAGAAATGATTGCACAGCAACAACAACAAAAAGTAGAGCAACAACAACAACTTGCTGATATGATGGCCCGACAAGAGAAACTGGCAGCAGAACAAAAAGCCCGACAAGAGAAACTGGCAGCGGAACAAAAATTAGATCAACAACAACTACGTGAAGTAATCGAGTCACGTATATCTAGTGCAGAGGTTAAAATCAACAACATGGAAAGGGAGCTGCGGACAGTTACCGAAGAACAAGAGAAATTACGCAAACTTTCGAGTGAATTCCGCCAAGAAATAGCACAAGTGAAGTCTGGTAACATAATCAATCCATCAACTACTTCAGCTCCAGCTAGAGTGAAAACACCCGTATTTGATGGATCTACATCGTACCAGATATTTAAGATGCAATTTGAGATAGCAACAACTGGGTTTGATCACCAGCAAAAAGCAAATGTGCTTATATTGGCATTGAAGGGACCTGCTGCTGAAATTTTGCAGACACTATCAGTGACAGAGCGTGATTACAACAAGCTAATGGAGGCCTTAGAAGTAAGATATGGGGAAAGTCATATGCAAGCTCTCCATCGCATGCAGCTCAAGACACGAAAACAAGGAGTCAGCGAAACTTTGCCAGAATTAGAGGCTGACATTGTGAGACTGGTTAATCTATCATATCCGAATTATAACGCTGAACATCGAGACGAACTGGCAGCTGATACATTTATCAATGCTCTTCGAGATGTGCAAATGAGAAATTAGCTGTATCTGAGGGGAAAGAAGCTACCTGCAGAAGTCTTAGCATTGGCCCTGCAGATGGAAGCTGGAAAAAGAGCGTATGGCTCAGATAGAGTAGCCACGAAAACAGATTATGTGGGACAACTAAGGGAGAAGATAAATAAAATCCATCAGCAGGTTCGTGACCACATTAAGATTGCCAGTGACAAAATGAAAACCAGGTACGACATAAATGCAAATAGTGGCGGTTTTCAAGAAGGAGAATTGGTATGGCTATACAACCCCAGAAGAACTAAGGGAAGATCAGCCAAGCTGCAGCCAGATTGGGAAGGCCCATATAAAATAATCAAACGAATTAATGATGTTATCTACCGCATACAAAAGGGACCCCGTACCAAGATGAAAGTGATACATCTGCAAAGGTTGGCACCGTACCAAGGTAACAGCACCAATGCGATAGCTGATATTGTTTGGGACGAACAAAACTAAATGGAGGGCAGTGTAATAAACTTCGTCCAGAATGGGTTAATTTTATTTAATCATAAATAACCAATACGTTCCGCCTAAATGTTTTCTACATTCTATGGCAAAGATGAATCAAAAGTTAACTCCCTTTAACAAATACATTTTGCATAAATTAAATTTGAGTTCGCTAATACAAATGCAAGTATGAATGAAAATAGGTGTGGCCTATTCAAGATGTACGGACTACGTAGTATTGATTTCTAGTGGATTATAGAAGTTTCGATTTATTTATTTTTCGATATAAATAAGCGAACAAAAATATCAGATAGTCAGTTTTACTTTTGATATTAAAAGTGTTTATAAATATTCGCAAGTTTAAGGAATAATCGGTGGTACTTGAGCCTGGGTACTAATAGTGAAAGAATTTGAACCTAGTGGAATAGTAAATACAGATTTTACGATTCCGAATATTATTGATTTAAATTGTGGAAAAGCGGTGAAGTTTATTGTACATAAATTGGAGACCCTGGAATTTATTGTAAGGAAAAACGGAAGCTGCTGTAATTTGATGACAAATAAAGTTTGAGATTCTGTTAACTAAAGATCTGTCTTTTTACTGTCGTGTTTGTTCAATAATCGAAAAGAACCAACGAAGAGTCGTTACAATATGTTCTCTTCGAAAGTAACAACAATTAATGAATAAAGATGACTTGGATAATTTACACATATACTATCAAAACGTACGGGGTATCCGCACGAAAAGTTCAAAATTTTATATGCAAGCTCTCGCTACAAATTGTGATGTCATTGCATTAACTGAAACATGGTTGAACGCTACACACAAATCTGAGGAATATTTCGGTAACGATTATGTAGTATATCGACGTGATCGATCACAACTGAACAGCAATGCTTCAATTGGTGGTAGGGTGCTGCTTGCTATATCTTCAAAAATTCATAGTAAACAGCTAAATATAGTTGGTTTTGATCATTTGGAATTCGTTTGTATAAAAACAAAATCAATTTTCACATTTATTGTTTGTATATTCCACCTAATGCACAAATTAATATATTTCAGGATCATATCGATGCAATTAAAACAATCCAATATAACATGAATGAATCATTAATTGTTCTTGGTGATTTCAATTAACCATCAATTACGTGGGTTGGAAATGAGGATGACAACGACTACCTACCAACAAATGTTAGATCAGAAGCTGGCATGTACACATGTGACTCATTATTACAAGAAGGACTTCTTCAAATAAATAATATCCAAATCTGGTTTTTGTTAGTGAAACAAATTCAGCAATCATCTTTGAATCGACGAAGCCACTCTCAAAAATTGATAATTTTCACAAACCATTCGAATTGATGGTTGAGTGTTTACAACAAGATAACAATCAACCAAACGAACGAATAACTACATACTGCTTTAATAAAACTAATTTTGACGCACTAAACATATATCTAAATGGTATTGACTTTGCAAGCATTCTTGGGGATTTGTCAACGAATGAAGCAACTGAGAAATTTTATGACATTTTAACAAACGGATTCAAATTATTCGTTCCAAAACGGTCATACACACCTACGAAACATCCACCTTGGTATAACAAACAACTAAAAGCGCTGAAAAATCGTAAAGATAAAGAGCATAAAAAGTGGAAAAAAAACAGGCGACCCGAGTTCATATATCACAATAAGAAATCAATTCGATACCTTGAATCAACTCTTGTATGATGCATACATGGAAAAAATACAAGAGGATTTCATCCATAATCCAAAACATATATGGAATTATGTGAATATGAAAAAGAAGAGCGATGGATATCCAAGGAAAATGTATTATAATAATAAAGTATCGTCCAATGACAGCGAATCTGCTGTGTTGTTTGCTGAATTTTTTAACAACGTTTATACTTGTGATCAAAACGAAGACGTTGACGTAGATGAAATATTGAACAACTGCCCAGTGGAGGACATTATTGAATTTAGTGCACTTGAAGTTTTTGATGAACTTTGCAAAATAGACACAAACAAAGGAAAGGGTCTTGACAATATTCACCCCATTATTCTGGGAAATTGCGCCAGTGGACCGTCACTCCCACTACAAATCATATTCAACAAATCGCTGCTAAATGGTGAATACCCAAACAAATGGAAAACGTCATACATCACGCCACTACACAAAAATAATTCAAAAACTTCAGTGGAAAATTACCGTGGTGTTGCCATACTACCTACTTTTGGCAAATTTTTCGAATTCATGGTATATAAGCGAATCCGCTCATCAATAGACGCTGTTATATCGGGAAAACAACATGAGTTTTCTTCTAATCGTTCAACAAGCACAAATCTGGTGGAATTCACACATTACGTGAAAAACGAGATGTCTACTGGTAATCAAATTGATGTATTTTACTCTGATTTGTGTAAAGGGTTTGATCGCGTTAATCAATCGATTCTGATATCAAAAATCATAGAACATGGATTTAGTAAAAATCTGGCAAAATGGATCTGGTCATTGTTAACCGATCGATATCAATATGTAAAAATTGGTAACGTTTGTTCTTCAAAATTCCGGGTTTCTTCTGGTGTACCACAAGGTAGTGGTACCTGGCACTATGCCTATTTCTTATATATATATAAACGATATTACCGAAATATTTAATGATGTACAGGTTTCACTTTTTGCTGACGATCTAAAATTATATACAATTGTAAATAATCAGTCGGACGCGGAAAAATTCTAACTGGCCATCAATAAATTCACCAGATACTGTAAAAATAACGATCTCAGTCCAAACATCGATAAATGCGTCATTATGTCGTATTACAGAAAAAGGCTGGCATTTACAACTAATTATTACATCAGCAATAAACAACTAAAACGTGTCAACGAGTTTAATGATTTGGGCTTACTCTTCGATCAAAAAGTCGATCTAACAAAGCACATCGAAATGAAAATAGCTAAATCATATGCGATGTTTGGATTTATACGTCGCGTCTGTACAAACATGTTCAATCCAATGGCGATAAAATCTTTATACTTTGCATTTGTTTGATCACATTTGGAATATACAAATGTCATCTGGCATCCATATTACCAAGTTCACAGCGACAAAATAGAAATGCTTCAAAAAAAAAATAGATAAAAAATTCAATTTGAATTTTACGTTTTTAGAGTTCCGTTTCTATACGGAACACTACTGGTGGGACTACGATATGTTTTTGTATTAAAATCGATTATCTATAAATCTTAATTCCTAATTATCTATAACTATAAATCCTATGGACCAGAAATTTAAGATCCGTATAAAAAGTCTTCAAAGACTCAAAGTTTTTTAAAGTCGACTCCGGTTTAAGACAAGGTGATGCTATCTCTCCTATAATTTTTAATTTAGCCTTGGAATATGTGTGCCGTCAAAATAAACTACCGACTAACAACAATATGTTGTCAATAAACTCAGTACAGATGATCGCGTACGCTGATGATGTTGTCATTCTCGGCTGAAGTGAAGCTGTGGAGTGAGATTTTCAAGTCGCTTGAGAGTGGTGCTAGAAAAATTGGTCTGCAAATTAACTACAATAAAACCAAACATATAAATTAAAACTCAAACAGGAGGCTGAGAAGAAAGATTTGATGTGCGGCGATGAACGAATTGAGTGAGTTGAATCTTTTAAATATTTGGGATCAATGCTTGACTCAAACAACAGCATACTTACAATTAAACCTCTCTTTGGGTGACCGTATGTATCAACTAACACCAAGCTCAAGCTATACAAGACATTGATTAGACCGGTTGTGAGGTATTGGTCACAAACGTGGACTCTTACAGAAAATGACGAATCGCATTTATCTGTATTTGAGCGTAAGATCCTACGCTACATTTTTGATCCACTTAAGGTAGATGACGAAGAGTATAGAATCTGGTATAACTTTGAGATCGGAGACCTTCTTAGGTCTTGAGGGTCCTGTTATAATAGGTTGTATCCGTTCTAATAGGATTGCTTGGCTTGGGAATGTTCTACGAGCTGATTCACAGTCTAGAATGATTAGAAAAATGTTCATTAGTACCTCAGGGAGTGGGCGACCGCGAGGTAAACCCCGACTTCAATGGGAGACCAACGTAATAAACGACGTGGTGAATATTCAAAGCTGATTAGTTTGGCAGCGCTCCTACATGGAGCATGAACGCCGATAAAAAAAAAAGTCTTTAAGAAAATACTTTTTTTGCCGAATCAAGTTAGGTCATATGAAAGGGCTTGAATTCAGTATCCCTTAAAATTGTATTTTAGAATTTTTTGCTCCACAGATTTTTTAATGCAGTTGAATAAAATCGTTGTTTTCATGTTGGGAAAGGAAGTTTAATACTCTGAACGAAAACTATAGCGAAGTGTCACATAATTATTTTTCTGTATTTTGAGAGGGTGAGATTGGGAAAGGTTAAAAAACATCTTTTTGACCCTAACAACTGGGGTGTCATAGGAAACAGCACTTAATTTAAGAAACATTGTAAGTTTTTTAGAATTTTGCGGTGCATAGTTTTTGTCAAGTTTTCACAACTCGGTCTAGAACACGTTTTTCTTCCACAGTAAATTGAAATGTAAGTTTCATGTAAGTGTATATTAGAATGATTTTGTAACCGATTTGATGCAACCTGGGGGTTCGAAAACCAGCAACCCCCACCTCTCCCCCCCTCCCCCCCCCCCCCCCCCCCCCCCCCTGCGTACGCCACTGGTCATCCATGAGCATTAAAATTAGAGGAAGCTATACAACGCCTTCAAAATTATTATAACTGAATCTGGGATCCAGTTATTGCCAACGATTTTTATATATATTGTGACGATTATGGAAGACGATAGAACACAACACCAATAGAAAATCTTCAAGAAAATTCTCGTTAGAGAATTATCTTCGAGAAAATTCTTCTTAAAGAAATGTAAAAATCAATAAAACCAAATCAACGTAACCAAAGTAAACATTTAATAGGAAGTATTTGTTTTCTTGAATAAGGATTGGTTAACGATATAAAAATTGGTAAATAAAACAAGAAACAAAACAAAAGAATAGATTTCACACCTAGGTGTCAATATTTGAAGATCGTCTCATTGTTGATAAAGGAAGGAAAAAAAAGGTGTGTTCTAGAATATTGCGACTATATCGAGACTATTTCATGTAGTATAAATAAGAGATGTTCTTCGAGGATAGTATGAGTATAAATTTGTAAGCGATAGAATTAGTATAAAATTGTTAGTGATACAAAAAGTATAAAATTGTTGGTGATACAAAAAGTATAAAAATTTAGCAGTGATAAAGGCGAAGTAAAAAAAATTAACAGTGTTATAAGTAGAAAGTTAAAAGTGATATTGTGAACAAGTATAAAAGAATTATAAGTGGTGAAATATTGTTAGTACAAGAAGAACTAAAAGGGGAATAGTAATAGCAGAAATATTTTTATTGTAAAATCTAGAACGAATAAAATTATAACGTTTAGAAAATCCATTGTGTTTTAAATTTCCTGATTTAGTGATCGAACTAAATAATTGTAACTCGGCTAAGAAACGTTACAATATTTATTCAAAAAGGAGAAAAAAAACCACTATGGCCCTTGCCTAGAAGAAATCTCTAATTGTTTAGCCCAACTTACAAGACCATGATGGTCATAAAACAATTCATCAAAAATATTTAAGGAATTCAGTAAAAAATTTAATAATAAAAAAAACCTTACTTAATATAAGCTGATTGTTGATTTTGCAGCAGTTCCAGATTATAAGTTCATTGACGTTTTTTGTTTCTTTAATATGTTGCTGACATACGATAATAATGATATGCTGCTAACATATGATAATGGGTGAAGTGAATAAAAATAAGTATTTACTTAAAAGTATTACCTTTTAAGTATAAGGTAATACTTTTAAGTATAAGTATTTACTCACGTTTCTGTGAATAATAGAAACCTTTTACTTAAAAGTATAAACTGGAAAATTTATAAGGTAATACTTATTAGCCTTTACTAATGCTTAAGGTAATACTTAAAATAGTTTTATTTGATAATTGAAACGTTTTATCAGAATAACGGATCACAATGAAAGGGTTTTTGAGCTTCTATAGATAAATTTTAAAACCGTTTCTATATTTTTGGTTATGTATTTTGTACAATATAGTACTATATGAGGGCAGAATAATCACCCTTGCATCACGAATCTGAATGTTTAAAGCAGCAGCGCAAACGAGTGTTGCCGATTTATAAAACCGGAATGTAAGTAAATGTACTTAATTCGAGTTCACATTAAAGTTTCCGATCAAAATAGAAAAAAAAATAGTATATTGTACAACTCGTATACAACTCGTACAACTTGTACAGCAACATTTTGTCAACGAGCAGATATCCATTGAAATACATGTGTTGCGAGTATTAAAGGCTAAAACATTAGCATCAGCGAGTGAATTTAATTATTAAAAGTGTTTATTATTAATCAGTAAGAGTTTCACGATCAAGTTTATACTAAACATTCAAACAATATCAATTAATTTTCGAATAATATTTAAAATGAAAGATTTATCTTGATTAAAATAGATAAAAATATTGCGACGCTGATGCATAGGCAAACTTCACCATACAGCTCTGGTAAGAAAACGTTCTGAATATATAGTAAGCTAATATCCATCAAATACTTAAATTAATAGCTAATCAATGTTATAGATTTCGCACAGTTCTAATTATAAAAAACATTAAAAAAAGCTGTAGTATTTTATCTAGAGAAGGTGATTATTCGACTTCTTTAGGTGTCGAAATAGTAAATTTTCAAAATAACCGGTTAACCGACAGGAAAAAAATTAAATGAAAATTATGTTTGTAAATCACAAAAAATTTTTTAAAAGAAGTGTTTCTTTATGACCAATCACTTCATTTAAAACATACCAAAATAAACAGAAAATAAAAAGTCCCTGATATTCGATAGAAATCTGATATCCGATAGAAATCCGGCATGATATCTGATAGAAATAGGTAGATTTCAGGATCAGACAGTTGTGTGTACACGTAGAATCAGATGTGCGCATGGGTGATTTTCCAAAAACCTAACATTTTCAAACCACAAATTCTTTAAAAAACAAAATGCTTTAAAAAATCTAAAAAATTCACACTCACTCTTTATGAGAAACTTGATGGGAAAAATAAAGGAAACATCAAACAATCACTTTAATCATGCTAAGTATCTGAATCCAAGGGGTTAACATTTCGGGCACAGAGAGTGACAGGTGGTGCCAGGAGAGTGACCAAATCAGTTACATCAAGGGTTATAGAAAATTTAACAACAGTAAAAACATTAACTGAAGAATAAACAAAAAGTATGTTTATTGCTTGACAAAACAAAATTGATATTTTACATTAGAAAAAAATAAAATAATATTTA